>NC_069468.1:27635030-27702530 GCF_026875155.1 Cherax quadricarinatus
CGTAACATCCCCCCTGCCTTGCGCCAGTTTCACCTCCAGTAAATATGAAAATGTGAAAGATACAGAACGTGGGATTAACATTTAAAAAAATCCTTCTTAAAGAGGAAAATTAAACGATTTTCGGGGGTTCGGACCATTATCAAATTCAAGCTGGACTTTAATGTCCAAGAGGAACCAAAAATTCAAAAATTGTCTGTCCTAAGATTTATGAAGAAAAGTTTCAAGTTGAATGTTTATCGCTGTTTGGGGGAAAAAAAATTTTTTTTTTTTTTTCCCCCTTTTCCCTTGGAAAACCCCTTTTTTTTTTTCTTCCTTTTCCCCGGAACCCCTTTTTTTTTTTTTCCCCTTGGAAACCCGGAAACCTTTTTTTTTTCTTCCTGTTGGGAACCGGGGAAACCCTTTTTTTTTTTTTCTCCCCGGGCCCTTTATTTTTTTTTTCCCGGGGAAAAAATTCTTTTTTTTTCTTTCCCCTGGCAACCTGGAAACCTTTTTTTTTCCTTTTCCCCTGGTGGAAACCTTTTTTTTTTTCCGGGGGGGCCCGGAAACTTCTTTTTTTTCCCGTTGGCCCGGAAATTTTTTTTTTTTTTCCCCGGCGGAATAAAATTTTTAAATTTTTTTTTGGGGAAAGGGGGGGGAAAATTTTTATTTTTCCCCCCCAAAAGGAAATAATTTTTTTAAAAAGGTTTAATTTTAAAAATTT
Source organism: Cherax quadricarinatus (assembly GCF_026875155.1). Classification (NCBI taxonomy): domain Eukaryota; kingdom Metazoa; phylum Arthropoda; class Malacostraca; order Decapoda; family Parastacidae; genus Cherax; species Cherax quadricarinatus. The sequence continues at coordinate 27,635,731 of NC_069468.1, forward strand.
TTTTAAAAAACCCAAAATTTTTTTTGAAAATTTTTTTTTTTTTTTAATAATAAAATTTTTTTTTTTGGGGGTTTTATAATTCCCTTTAAAAAAATTTTTTTTCCCCCCCCCCCCCCCCTTATTTTTTATTTCCCCCCCCCCCATTTTTTTAAAAAAAAAAAATTTTTTAAAAATTTTTAATCCTTTTAAAAACCTTTTAAAAACCCCCCCATTTTTTTTTCCCCCTTTTTAAATTTTTTCTAAAAATTTTTTAGCCATTTTTTTAATCCCCCCTTTTTTTCCCCCAATTTTTTATACCCCCCAAAATTTTCCCCCCCTTTTTACCCCCCCCCCCTTTTAAAAAACCCCCCCATACCCCCCCCCTTTTTTATAAATTTTCCCCCCCCCAAATTTTTTTTTAAAAAAAAAAAACCCCCCTTTTTCCCCCCTTTTTTTTTGGGGTTTAAAAAAACCCCCCCCCCAAAAAAAAAACCCCCCTTTAAACAACCCGAAAAAAAAACTTTAAAAAAAACCCCCCCCCCCCCCCAAAAAAAAAAAAAACCCCCCCCAAAAAATTAAAAAAAAAATTAAAAAAATAAATTTTAAAAAAATTTTTTTAAAAAAAAAATAAAACCCCCCCCCAAAAAAAAAAAAAAAAAAATTTTTTAATTTTTTAAAAAATTTTTTTAAAAAAAAAAAAAAAAAAAAAAAACCCAAAATTTTAAAAAAAAAAATTTTTTTAAAAAAAAAATAAAAAAAAAAAAAAAATTTTTTTTCCCAAAATTCCCCCCCAAAAAAAAAAATTTGGGAAAACCCCCCCCCAAATAAAAAAAAAAATTTCCCAACAAACCCCCCCAAAAAAAAAAAAAAAAAAGGGGTTTTAAAAAACCCCCCCCTTTTCCAATCCCCCCCAAAAAAAACCTTAATTTTCCCCCCCAAAAAAAAAAATTTTTTTCCCCCAAAAAAATTTAAAAATTTTCCCCCAAAAACCCCCCTTAAAAAAAATTCCCCCCAAACCCCCCAAAATAAAAAAAAATTTTTGAAAAAAATTAAAAAAAAAAAAAAAAAAAAAAAAAAAAAAAGGGGAAAAAAAACCCCCCCCCCCCCCCAAAAAAACCTTTTTACCCCCCTTTTAAAAAAAAAAAAAAAAAAAAAAAAATTTGGGAAAAAATTTTAAAAAAAAACCCCCCCCTTTTTCCCCCCCTTTTTTTAACCCCCCCCCAATTTTTTTTCCCCCCAAAAATTTTTTCCCCCCCCCCCCCCAAGTTTTAAAAAAAATTTTTTAAAACCCCCCTTTTGAAAAAAAAAAATTTTTTTTTTTTTTAACCCCCCCCCCAAAACCCCCCCCCCTTCCCCCAAATTTTTAACCCCCCAAAAAAATTTTTTTCCCCCCCCTTAAAAATTTTTTAACCCCCCCCCCCCAAATTTTTACCCCCCCTTTCCCCCCCATTTTCCCCCCCAAACCCCCCCCCTTTTTTATCCACCCCCCCAAATAAAATTTTTTTTTTAAAAAAATTTTTATAACCCCCCACAAATTTTTTCCCAATTTTTTTAAATTTTTTTTTTCCCCCCCCCCCCCCAAAAAAAAAAAAAATTTTAAAAAAAAAAATTTTTTTTTTTGGGGGGGGGGGGGGGTTGGGGGGTTTTTTAAAAAAAAAAAAAAATTTAAAAAATTTTTAAAAAAAAAATTTAAAAAAAAAAATTTTAAAACCCCCCCCTTTTTTAAACCCCCCCCCTTTTTTTAAAAAAAATTTTTTTAAAAATTTTTCCCCCCCCCTTTTTTTTTTTTTATTTTTTCCCCCCCCCTTTTTTTTTTTTCCCCCTTTTTAAAAAATTTTTTTTTTAAAAAAAATTTTTTAAAAAACCCCCCCCTTTTAAAAAATTTTAAACCCCCCCCCTTTTTAAAAAAAAATTTTAATCCCCCCCCTTTTTTTACCCCCCCCCCTTTTTAAAAAAAAACCCCCCAAAAAAATTTTTTTTTACCCCTTTTAAAAAAAAAATTAACCCCCCCCCCCCAAAAAAACCCCCAAAAAAACCCCCCCTTCCCCCCTTTTTTTTATTTTCCCCCCCCCCCCCCTTTTCCCCAAAACCCCCCCCAAAAAACCCCCCCCCCCCCAAAATCCCCCCTTTTTAATTTTTTTTAAAAAATTTTTTCCCAAAATTCCCCTTTTAATTTTTAAAAAAAATCCCCTTTCCCCCCCCCCCCTTCCCAATATTTTTCCCCCCCCCCCCAAAAAAAATTTTTTTTCCCCCCAAAAAAAAATCCCTACCCCCCCCTTTTTTTTTTTTATAAAAAAAAAAACCCCCCCCCCCAAAATTTTTTAAAAAATCCCCTTTTACCCCCCCCCCCAAATTTTTTTAAAAATTTTTATTTAAAAAACCCCCCAAAAAAAACCCCTTCTTTTTTCCCCCCCCCATTTTCCCCAATTCCCCCCCCAAAAAAAAAAAAATTTTCCCCCCCTTTTTTTTTTTTAAAAAAAAAAAATTTTTTTTAAAATTTAAATGAAAAATTTTTTATAAAAAAATTTTTTTCCCCCCCCCCCCCTTTTTTTTCCCCCCCCCTTTTTTTTTTAAAAATTTCCCCTTTAAAAATTTTTTAAATTTTTTCCCCCCCCCTTTTTTTTAAAACCCCCCCCCCCCGATTTTTAAAATTTACCCAAAAATTTTTTTTTTTTTTATCCCCCAACCCCCTTTTTTTTTAATTAAATTTTTTTTTTTCCCCCCCCTTTTTTTTAAAAATTTTTTAAAATATTTTTTTAAAAATTTAAACCCCATTTCCTTTTTTTAAATCCCCCAAAAACCCCCCTTTTTTAATTTTTTTAAAATTTTACCCAATTTTTATATTTTTTATATTTTTTTAAATTTCCCCCCCCCCCAATTTTTAAAAATTTTTTCCCCCCCCCTTTAAAATTTTTAATTTTTTAAAAAAAAAAATTTTTTTAAAAATTTTTTTCTAAAACCCCCCCCTCTTACCCATCCCCCCTTTAATTTTTTTATCCCCTTTTTAAAAAAAACCCTTTTTAAAACCCCCCCCCCCTTTTTTCCCCAAAAAAATTTTTTTAAAAAACCCCTTTTTAAATCCCCCCCCCCAAATCCCCCTTTTTTCCCCCCCCCCCTTTTTTTTTTTCCCCCCCCCCCCCCCCCCAGAAGATATGATAAAGGGGGAACTTGTAAAGGGTGGGTGGGGAAAAAAGTAGGTGGGGGTGTAATATAAATATAAAAAAGTAGGGTAAAAGGATAGGAGTAAAAGTAGGTAAATAGAAGTAAAATTAATTAAGAAGAAAGATAGGATAAATATAAAAGAATGTAAGGAAATAGAAAATGGATAAGAAAATTTTAAGGGGGTATAACAAAGTGGATAAAGGATAATAGGATGATAAAGATAGAATTAAAGAATAATAATGGTCAAGAAAAATGGATAAATTGGAAAATAATAAGAAGAAACGAATAAATTAAAAAAAACCTAAACTCAACCACCATTTACCATCCCATTTATTTACACCCCACCTCTCCCTTAAATCACCCCCACCGCTCCTACCCCCCCTCATTTTAAAATATCCTCCCCTTACTTCACCCTTTACTCTCCTTCCTCACTTCACCCAAACAAAATCCTCTCTCCTCTCACTTCACCCTTCTCCACCTCCCCCACTTCACCTTCACCTCCTCCACACTCACCTTCACACTTCCTCCCTCACTTTACGCTTCACCACCTCTTCCACTCTCTTCACCCATCACCACAGCTCCTCCTCCATCACCAATCACCTCCTCCCCCCCCTCCCCCACTTCACTCTTTACCACACCCCCCTCACGTACCCCACCTCCCCTCCCCAATTCACACTACTCCACCTCCCCCCCACCCACACTAACCTCCTCCCTCACCCAACTTTTACCAAAACCCCCACACTTAACACCACCACCTCCTCCCCACCACCCCTCACCCCTCCCCCCTCACCCCACCATCACCAAATCCTCCCTCACCACCCTCCACCAACCTCCCCCACACTTTAACCCCACCATCCTCCCCTCACCTCACCCTTCACATCTCCTCCCCTAACTCACTCTTCACCACCCCCCTCCCCTCACTTCACACTTCACCACCTCCACCCCTTACTTCACCCTTCACCTCCTTTTCCTCCCCTCGCTTCATCCCTCTCCTCCTCCCCTCACTTCACCCTTTACCACCTCCTCCCCTCACTTCACCCTCAACCACCTCCCCCCCTCACTTCACCCTTCTCCTCTTCCCCCCCATTCACTCTTCACCACCCCCTCCCTTTTCACTTCACCCTTCACCTCCCTCTCACTTCACCCTTCACCACCCCCTCCCCTCGCTTCACCCCTCACCTCCTTTTCTCCCCCTCAAATTCACCCCACAACCCCCCCTCACCCTTCACCATCTCCTCCCCCCACTTCACCCTTCACCTCCTCCTCCCCTCATTCACTCTTCACCACCTCCCCCCACTTCACCCTTCACCTCCTCCTCCCTCCTCCTCCTCCCCCTCACTCGCCATTCACCACCTCCCCCCCTTACTTCAACCTTCACCTCCTCCTTCCCCTTACTTCATCTTTCAGCACCTCCTCCATTTACTTCACACCCTTTACCACCTCCTCCCCTCACTTCACCCATCACCACTTCCTCCCCTCACTTCACCCTTCAAAACCTCCTCCCCTCACTTCACCCTTCAAAACCTCCTCCCCTCACTTCACCCTTCACCACCTCCTCCCCTCACTTCACCTTCACCACCTCCTCCGCTCACTTCACCCTTCTCCTCCTCCTCTCACTTCATCCTTCACCACCTCCTCCCCTCACTTCACCCTTCACCTCCTCCTCCCCTCACTTCACCCTTCACTACCTCCTCCCCTCACTTCACCCTTCACCTCCTCCTCCTCCCTCACTCCACCCTTCACCACCTCCCCTCACTTCACCCTTCATCTCCTCTTCCTTTTCCTCCCCTCACTTCACCCTTCACTACCTCCTCCCCTCACTTCACCCTTCACTACCTCCTCCCCTCACTTCACCCTCCACCACCTCCTCCTCTCACTTCACCCTTCACCTCCTCCTCCCCTCACTTCCTCCTTCACTACCTCCTCCCCTCACTTCACCCTTCACCTCCTCCTCCCCAGCAACACTAAACACACCTCAGAGACCACAAGTAACAACGGACCAGCTGAAGCCAAATATTTTCGAGTCAACAATTTTCTCCACAACACAGAGGTGTAACTGTTGGTGAAACTGTAATTCATAATAATAGTTCCCTTCAAGAATGGAAGGCTCTTGATCACAGGAAATGGAGATGCTTATCCCTTAAAAACAAACCTGATTACCTTCCATTCCCAAGGACCTGTGTGACCCCTACTATGGGTAGTGACACCAATGATATTTAATGAGTGGCTAACGCGACGGTCTGGTGTTTTGAGACTCTCTGACCGCGGGTTCTAATCCCGCCCGTCGTATGGTTTCTAAATAAAACATGATGGTAGAGGTGCAAACACACACACACACACACACACACACACACACACACACACACACACACACACACACACACTGTGTACGTTAGGCCCATATTGGAATGTGCAGCTTCAGTTTGGAGCCCAGACCTAGCCAAACATGTAAGGAAACTAGAGAGAGTGCAAAGGTTTGCATCAAGACTAGTCCCGGAGCTAAGGGGTATGTCTTCGAGGCGAGGTTAATAGAAATCGACTTGACGACACTGGAAGACAGGAGAGATAGGGGGATATGATAACGACATATAAAATACTGAGAGGAATCGACACGGTGGACAGAGACATGATGATCCAGAGATGGGACACAGCAAGAAGGGGACACAGTTGGAAGTTGAAGACTCGGATGAATCACAGAGATGTTAGGAAGTATGTCTTCAATCACAGAGTTGTCAGGAAGTGGAAGAGTCTGGGAAGTGATGTAGTGGAGGCAGGATCCATACAAAGCTTTAAGAAGAGGTATAATAAAGCTCATGGAGTGGGAAGAATGACCTAGTAGCGGGCACTGAAGAGGCTGGGCCAGGAGCTGTGACTCGACCCCTGCAACCACAAGTAGGTGAGTACACACACATACAGCCAAGGAAGAAGTTAAGACGCTGTTAAGAGAGGTATATACCTCAAAGGTGATAGGGTCGGATAACATCTCTTCATGGTTCCTCAGAGAGGGGGCAGAGGCGCTTTGTGTACCACTAATAACTATCTTCAAAATATATAACGAAACAGGACGACTATTGGAAGTATGGAAGACAGCAAATGTAGTCTCAGAGAAAAACACGAAGCATTAAACTACAGATCAGCGTCTGACGAGTATAGTATGCAAGGTCATGAAGAAAATTATCAGAAGAGCGGTGGAGTAGAAGCGAACGAGCTTATCAATGACAGCCAGCACGATTTCAGGGACGAGAAATCATGCGTCACACACCTACTGGAGTTCTATTAAAGGGTGACGGCAGTAAGAGAAGAGAGGGAGGGGAGGGTAGAGCGCATTTTCTTGAACTGTAAGAAGGCGTTTGACACAGTTCCACACAAGAGATTAGTGCGGAAGCTAGAGGGGCCAGAGACTACAAACCTCACTCAAGGAAAAGGATCTTGGTGTGAGTATAACACCAGGCACATCTCCTGAGGCGCACATCAACCAAATAACTGCTGGCAAACCTAAGAATAGCATTCAGACATCAAAATAAGGAGTCGTTCAGGACCCTGTACACCGTGTACGTTAGGTCCATATTGGAATATGCGGCACCAGTTTGGAACCCTCACCTAGCCAAGAATGTAAGGAAACTAGAGAAAGTGCAAAGGTTTGCAACGAGACTAGTCCCGGAGCTAAGAGGTATGTCCTACGAGGAGAGGTTAAAGGAAATTGACCTGACAACACTGAAAGACATGAGAGTTAGGGTGGTTATGATAACGGCATATAAAATACTGAGAGGTATAGACAAGGTGGACAGACAGGATGTTCCAGAGATGGGACACAGCAGCAAGGAGACACAGTTGGAAGCTGAAGACTCAGATGAACCACAGGGATGTTAGGAAGCATTTCTTTAGTCACAGAGTTGTCAGGAAGTGGAATAGCCTGGGTAGTGATGTAGTGGAGGTAGGCTCCATACATAGCTTTAAAAAGAGGTATGTTAAAGCTCACGGAGAGGGAAGAGTGACCGGGTAGCAGCCAGTGAAGAGGCGGGGCCAGGAGCTGTGAATCGACCCCTGCAACCACAACTAGGTGAGAACAACTAGGGAAGTACACACACACACCACACACACACACACACACACACACACACACACACACACACACACACACACACACACACACACACACACACACACGCACACACACACACACACACACCTAACGCCTAACGTACACAGTGTACATCGTCCTGAATGACTCCTCATTTAGATGTTGGAATGCTGTTTTTTAGGTTTGCCAGTAGTTGTGCACAGGTAAGAAGGGAGGCCCAACGACAATATGAAAATGACATAGCAACAAAAGCCAAAGCTCAGTGGTCAGTCGCCAGTACTCAGTGGTCAGTCGTCACGTGAGGTCACAGACCCTGAGCTGCCTTGGGGATTAGTGTGGACGGTTACAAAGCATGGCTTGCTTCTGCAGTGTTTTAAAAATTGAGGTTGGAGAGTTGAAGGAGGAGGTCTTGCTTCTCCAGGAGGAGATTAGGAGGCTGAAGGTCCACCTCAATGGGTCTGGGAGAGAGTGTGAGGTGGCTGGAGTTGTGGGGAATGAGGCTTCTAGCAGCGAGGTGCAGTCTGTCTCTCGCTGTGAGGAGGCTGTAGTTGGGGAGGCAGCAACGGCTACCAGCAGTGAGGTGCAGCCCAGCACCTGCTACAAGTGGCGAGTAGTTCACAGTAATGGAAAGCGCATCAGAGTAAGGAAAGTTAAGAGTGAAGATCTGAAGGTAGGAAATCGCTTCTCTGTTCTTCAGGATGAATGTACTTCAGTGGCCAGTGAAGGTAAGGGTACTACTGCCCCTGCTAATGGAGGTAAGCACATTCTTGTGGTTGGTGACTCTCAGGTAAGATACATTGACCGTGCTTTTTGTAATAGGGAAAAAGAAGATGAGAGATAGAGTGTGCTTCCCTGGAGCTGGTGTTGGGGACATTGTCAACAGGCTGGATAATATCATGTCAGGTAATGGGAGCAAGCCCATTATCTGTCTCAAGTGCTGGTGGAAATGATATTGGGAAGGGTAGGAGAGAAGAGCTGCTAGATAAGTACAGGTCAGCTATAGATTTCATTAAGTCTAAGGGAGGGATCCCAATCATATGTAGCATCTTGCCTAGAAGGGAAGTAGGAAATGAATGGTTGTCTAGGGCAATTGGTGTAAATTGCTGGCTAGACAGATACTGCAAGGAACTTGCAATCCCATTCATTGACAACTGGAACAACTTTTATGGCAAACATGATATGTATGCAAGGATGGGGTACATCTCTCTGGGGCTGGGGTGGTAGCACTTGCAGACTCGATTGAGAAGGCCATTGGTGAAATGCCTATGATTTTAAAACTGATGGAAGATAGAGGTATGGGTGTGTGTGGGAAAACAAGCAGGTTGCAACACTTGGGTTGGAAACAGTAAATGTATAAAAGGCATTCAGCATGAAGTTATAAATAAAGACAATAGATCAGGTCAGCAAACAAAGGGGGACAGCAGAGGGCAGCAAGGGACTAGCTCCCTTAAGGTTTACTATACTAATAGCAGGAGTGTAAGAAATAAGATAGATGAGCTAAGATTAATTGCAAGTGCAGGAGACATAGATATTATTGCTATAACAGAGACCTGGCTCAATCTGAAAGATAGAGAGATGCCCTCTGAATATCACATACAAGGCTATAAATTATTCCACACTGACAGGGTCAACAGGAAAGGTGGTGGAGTAGCGATGTATGTCAGAGACAATTTAAATTGTTGTGTTAGACAAGATATTAAATTAGAAGCGTCAGCCACTGAATCTGTTTGGTTACAGCTTCTCGAGGGCCGAGAAAAACTAATTTGGGTGTGATTTACAGGGCCCCAAATCTTGATAGGGAGTGCAGTAAACTTCTATGGGACGAAATTCGTAAGGCATCTACATACGAAAATGTTGTGCTAATGGGAGATTTCAACTATAGACAGATTGACTGGAGCAATTTGACAGGAAATTTAGAGTCAGGTGACTTTCTTGATACGATCCAGGATTGTTTTTTAAAACAGTTTGTGACAGAGCCAACTAGGGGAAATAACCTCCTTGACTTGGTTCTTGCCAGTAGGGAAACACTAATTAATAATCTTGAGGTTAATGATGAGCTTGGGGAAAAGTGATCACAAATCACTCAGTTTTAATATATCATGGAATTCCCCTAATAATGGCAATCAAGTCTCCGTCCCTGACTTTCGCTTGGCTGATTTCATAGGACTGAAAAATTACTTAGGTGGGCTGAACTGGAATGACCTGACTAAGGGTCAGGTAGGTGGTGATGGTTGCCGATATGATGCTTTCCAGGGCATAGTTCTAGCTGCTCAGTCAAATTATGTTCCAAATAGGGAAATCAGATCAAACAAAAATGATCCTAAATGGATGAACAATAGATTAAAATATCTGATTGGTCAAAAAGAGGCATATATAGGCAAATCAAAAGAGGAGAGGGGCAATTGAGAAATCGATATATTCAGTTAAAGAGAGAAATAAAAAAGGGAATTAGAAAAGCAAAAGAGAGTTATGAGGTTAAAGTTGCAAGAGAATCGAAGACTAACCCAAAAGGATTCTTTCAGGTATACAGAAGTAAGATCAGGGACAAGATAGGCCCACTCAAAAGTTCCTCGGGTCAGCTCACTGACAGTGATAAGGAAATGTGTAGAATTTTTAACACATACTTCCTCTCAGTTTTTACACAGGAGGATACCAGCGATATTCCAGTAATGATAAATTATGTAGAACAGGACGATAATAAACTGTGTACTATTAGGGTCACAAGTGACATGGTCCTTAGGCAAATAGATAAATTAAAACCTAACAAATCCCCAGCCCTGATGAACTGTATGCAAGGGTTCTAAAGGAATGTAAAGAGGAGCTTAGCACACCTTTGGCTAATCTTTTCAACATATCACTACAAACTGCATGGTGCCAGATAAGTGGAAAATGGCAAATGTGATACCTATTTTCAAAACAGGTGACAGGTCCTTAGCTTCGAACTATAGACCAATAAGCCTAACCTCCATAGTGGGAAAATTTATGGAATCAATAATTGCCGAGGCAGTTCGTAGCCACCTTGAAAAGCATAAATTAATCAACGAATCTCAGCATGGTTTTACAAAGGGGCGTTCCTGCCTTACGAATTTATTAACTTTTTTCACTAAGGTATTTGAGGAGGTAGATCATGGTAATGAATATGATGATATTGTGTATATGGACTTCAGTAAGGCTTTTGACAGGGTCCCACATCAGAGACTATTGAGGAAAATTAAAGCACATGGAATAGGAGGAGAAATTTTTTCCTGGATAGAGGCATGGTTGACAAATAGGCAGCAGAGAGTTTGCATAAATGGGGAGAAATCAGAGTGGGGAAGTGTCACGAGCGGTGTTCCACAGGGGTCAGTGTTGGGCCCCCTGCTGTTCACAATCTACATAAACGACATAGATGAGGGCATAAAGAGCGACATCGGCAAGTTTGCCGATGACACCAAAATAGGCCGTCGAATTCATTCTGACGAGGACATTCGAGCACTCCAGGAAGATTTGAATAGACTGATGCAGTGGTCGGAGAAGTGGCAGATGCAGTTTAAAATAGACAAATGCAAAGTTCTAAATGTTGGACAGGACAATAACCATGCCACATATAAACTAAATAATGTAGATCTTAATATTACGGATTGCGAAAAAGATTTAGGAGTTCTGGTTAGCAGTAATCTGAAACCAAGACAACAGTGCATAAGTGTTCGCAATAAAGCTAATAGAATCCTTGGCTTCATATCAAGAAGCATAAATAATAGGAGTCCTCAGGTTGTTCTTCAACTCTATACATCCTTGGTTAGGCCTCATTTAGATTATGCTGCACAGTTTTGGTCACCTTATTACAGAATGGATATAAATTCTCTGGAAAATGTACAAAGGAGGATGACAAAGTTGATCCCATGTATCAGAAACCTTCCCTATGAGGATAGACTAAGGGCCCTGAATCTGCACTCTCTAGAAAGACGTAGAATTAGGGGGGATATGATTGAGGTGTATAAATGGAAGACAGGAATAAATAAAGGGGATGTAAATAGTGTGCTGAAAATATCTAGCCTAGACAGGACTCGCAGCAATGGTTTTAAGTTGGAAAAATTCAGATTCAGGAAGGATATAGGAAAGTACTGGTTTGGTAATAGAGTTGTGGATGAGTGGAACAAACTCCCAAGTACCGTTATAGAGGCCAGAACGTTGTGTAGCTTTAAAAATAGGTTGGATAATACATGAGTGGATGTGGGTGGGTGTGAGTTAGACCTGATAGCTTGTGCTACCAGGTCGGTTGCCGTGTTCCTCCCTTAAGTCAATGTGACCTGACCTGACTAGGTTGGGTGCATTGGCTTAAGCCGGTAGGAGACTTGGACCTGCCTCGCATGGGCCAGTAGGCCTTCTGCAGTGTTCCTTCGTTCTTATGTTCTTATGTTCTTAAAGCTGACCCAAAGCTGTTGTACAGCCATATCAGGAGGAAAACAATAGTCAAGGACCAGGTAATCTGGGTAAGGAAGGAAGGAGGAGAGACAACATGAAACGACCGCGAAATATGTGAAGAAACTCAACATGAGATTCAACGAAGTGTTCACAGAGGAGACAGAAGGGTCTCCAGAAAGGCACAGAGGTGGGGTACACCACCAAATGTTGGACACAATACATACAACCGAGAAAGAAGTTAAGAGGCTTCTGAGCGAGCTAGACACCTCAAAGGCGATGGGGCCAGATAACATCTCTCCATGGGTCCTGAGAGAGGGAGCAGAAGCGCTATGTATACCCCTAACAACAATATCCAACACATCTATCGAAACAGAGAGATTACCTGAGGCATGGAAGACAGCAAATGTAATCCCAATTTTTAAAAAAGGGGACAGACGAGAAGCACTAAACTATAGACCAATGTCACTGACGTGTATAGTATGCAAAGTCATGGAGAATAATATCAGGAGAAGAGTGTGGAACACCTAGGAAGAAATGAGCTTATCAACAACAGCCAACACGGTTTGAGGGATGGGAAATCCTGTGTCACAAACCAACTAGAGTTCTATGACAGGGTGACAGCAGTAAGACAAGAGAGAGAGGGGGGGGTAGATTGCATTTCCTTGGACTGTAAGAAGGCGTTTGACACAGTTCCACACAAGAGATTAGTGCAAAACGTGGAGGACCAGGCAGGGGTAACAGGGAAGGTACTACAATAGATCAGGGAATACCTGTTAGGGAGACTACAGCAAATCATGGTACGGTGCGAGGTGTCAGAGTGGGCACCTGTGAGGAGTGGGGTTCCACAGGGGTCAGTCCTACGACCGACATGACGGAAGGAATAGACTCCGAAGTGTCCCTGTTTGCAGATGTGAAGTTGATGAGAAGAATTCAATCGGACGAGGACAAGGAAGAACTACAAAAAGATCTGGACAGGCTGCAGACCTGGTCCAGCAACCCCACCAAGTACAAAGTCATGAAGATTGTTGCAAAGGTTTGCAACAAGATTACTCCCAGAGCTAAGGGGTATGTCCTACGAGGAGAGGTTAAAGAAAATCGACCTGACGACACTGGAGGACAGGAGAGATAGAGATGACATGATAACGACATATAAAATACTGAGAGGAATTGACAAGGTGAACCGAGACAGGATGTTCCCGAAATGGGACACAGCAACAAGGGAACACAGTTGGAAACTGAAGACGCAGATGAATCACAGGGATGTTAGGAAGTATTTCTTCAGTCACAGAGTAGTCAGGAAGTGGAATAGTTTGGAAGCGATGTAGTGGAGGCAGGATCTATTCGTAGCTTTAAGCAGAGGCATGATAAAGTTCATGGTGCAGGGAGAGTGACCCAGTGGAGGCCAGTGAAGAGGCGGGGCCAGGAGCTATGACTCGACCCCTGCAAGCACAACTAGGTGAGTACAACTAGGCAAGTACATAGGGGTATCTACAGAATCAATTAGCAACATTTCTGGAGATAACATAGTGAGGGATCTGTATGTTGAGATGTTTTCTTATACTTGGTCCCATTGTCACCCTGTGTCTGCTAATTTTCCACCTAGTATGTGACAAGTTTATTCAAGGTTTATGAGAAGTTTACTCCAGGTGTGTGACAAGTTTATTCCAGGTTTATGAGAAATTTACCCCAGGTGTGTGACAAGTTTACTCCAGGTGTGTGACAAGTTTACTCCAGGTGTGTGACAAGTTTACTCCAGGTGTGTGACAAGTTTACTCCAGGTGTGTGACAAGTTTACTCCAGGTGTGTGACAAGTTTACTCCAGGTGTGTGACAAGTTTACTCCAGGTGTGTGACAAGTTTACTCCAGGTGTGTGACAAGTTTACTCCAGGTGTGTGACAAGTTTACTCCAGGTGTGTGACAAGTTTACTCCAGGTGTGTGACAAGTTTACTCCAGGTGTGTAACAAGTTTACTCCAGGTGTGTAACAAGTTTACTCCAGGTGTGCGACAAGTTCACACCCAGTGAGTGTGAATTTTACGTTCAGTGATCGTACATTGTACAGCAACAGTATTAGTGGTTGTATTACAGTAGTAGTAGTAGCAGTAGTAGTAGTAGTAGCAGTAGTAGTAGTAGTAGCAGTAGTAGTAGTAGTAGCAGTACATGTAAAAATTAGGTAGCAGCAGTAGTAGTAGCGGAATTCTAGGGAGAAAAATAATGGCATTAATACAGAAAAAGCAGTTGTCAGTAATGGAGGAGTTAGTCCGTAAACAGAACAGATGACAGGAGCATGGAAGAGAGATTCTGTCCCATGCATATATTGGACAGAACACGGCTTGTTGTAGAGCTTCTGGCCCACGGGTGTATTAGACAGAACAGAGGAGCTTGCAAGAGAGCTTCTGACCCACCGGTGTATTGGACAGAACAGAGGAGCTTGCAAGAGAGCTTCTGGCCCACGGGTGTATTAGACAGAACAGAGGAGCTTGCAAGAGAGCTTCTGGTCCACGGGTGTATTAGACAGAACAGAGGAGCTTGCAAGAGAGCTTCTGGCCCACGGGTGTATTAGACAGAACAGAGGAGCTTGCAAGAGAGTTTCTGGCCCACGGGTGTATTGGACAGAACAGAGGAGCTTGCAAGAGAGTTTCTGGCCCACGGGTGTATTAGACAGAACAGAGGAGCTTGCAAGAGAGTTTCTGGCCCACGGGTGTATTGGACAGAACAGAGGAGCTTGCAAGAGCGCTTCTGGCCCACGGGTGTATTAGACAGAACAGAGAAGCTTGCAGGAGAGCTTCTGGCCCACGGGTGTATTAGACAGAACAGAGGAGCTTGCAAGAGAGTTTCTGGCCCACGGGTGTATTAGACAGAACAGAGGAGCTTGCAAGAGAGTTTCTGGCCCACGGGTGTATTGGACAGAACAGAGGAGCTTGCAAGAGCGCTTCTGGCCCACGGGTGTATTAGACAGAACAGAGAAGCTTGCAAGAGAGCTTCTGGCCCACGGGTGTATTGGACAGAACAGAGGAGCTTGCAAGAGAGATTCTGGCCCACGGGTGTATTAGACAAAACAGAGAAGCTTGCAGGAGAGCTTCTGGCCCACGGGTGTATTGGACAGAACTCACCCTTGCAGAAGAGAAGACGGCCTCAAAGGTACCTTCTCCCCAGCTCTCTGACTTATACCTTAAGAACCCTCACACATTCTAAGCTCCCAATCGTCGCTTAAGGCAGTGAAAAAAATCGTTTTCTTTCCAGTGTTCCAAGCGGATTCTGTCCTAAGGGGATGTTGTCCTACGACTGTGGGCCAGTAGCTCTCTTACAGTGTTCCTTTGTTCCCTTTTACTTATGGACTACGTCTACTCTTGCTACTACTACAACTATGGACTACGTCTACTCTTGCTACTACTACAACTATGGACTACGTCTACTCTTGCTGCTACTACATATGGACTACGTCTACTCTTGCTACTACTATAACTATGGACTACGTCTACTCTTGCTACTACTACAACTATGGACTACGTCTACTCTTGCTACTACTACATATGGACTACGTCTACTCTTGCTACTACTACATATGGACTACGTCTACTCTTGCTACTACTATAACTATGGACTACGTCTACTCTTGCTACTACTATAACTATGGACTACGTCTACTCTTGCTACTACTACATATGGACTACGTCTACTCTTGCTACTACTACAACTGTCTCTTCACCAATACCACACTCTGTCAAATTTGTTTTTCTATTCTGCTATTTTGTTTCTACCTGGAAATAAATGGTATAAAATACAGGCACAATGGAAAAAGTAAACACATAAGCAGGATAATGAGATCCTGGGCGAAACGTTGTCAATAAAGGATTACGTTATACTGCTTATGTGTTTATTTTTCCTTTGTTTCTACCTATTCCCTGCTGCACTGCTTCTACCACCACCAACACTACTGCTACACCTACTACAATTTCTATTGCTACTGTTACTACTACTACTACTACTACTACAACTATTATTATTACTACCCCTACTCACTTATTTCCTAAAATCCTATTTTTGGACTCTTTTATGGATGCTAATTCTCTTTAATTTACTATAATCCTTGTTTATAGTTCTAATCCTTGTTTTTGGATATTAAGCTTCGTTTATATATATATATATATATATATATATATATATATATATATATATATATATATAATATATATATATATATATATATATATATATAATATATATATATATATAATATATATATATATATATATATATATATATATATATATATAATATTATATATATATATATATGTATATAAATGTATTCTAATCCTCTTTAAAATTTCTGATCTTTGTTCATGGAATTTAATTATCCCTGTATTTTAATTCTCATATATGGAATCTAATGCTGGTGAATGAATTCTAATTTATGGATTGCAATACACTTTTTTTTTAAATCTCGCTTAAGCATTCCGGTCGAATTTTATGGATTCTAATCCTTTTTCGTTTACTATAATGCACTTTTTCTAAAACACGTTTATTTGTTCTAAAACTCGTTTATTGATTCTAAAACAGGTTTATTGATTCTAAAACAGATTTATTGATTCTAAAACAAGTTTATTAATTCTAAAACAGGTTTGATTCTAAAGCAGGTTTATTGATTGTAAAACAGGTTTAGTGATTCTATAACAGGTTTGATTTTATAACAGGTTTACTGATTCTAAAACAGGTTTATTGATTGTAAAACAGGTTTATCGAGTCTAATCCACGTATTTATATATTAATCACTGTTCAAGGATTTTAAGTTTCTGTTAAAAAATCTTTTATGGAATTTAATTCTCGTTTAAAGATTCTAATCCTCACTGACAGATCCTGAACGACGTTTAAAGATTCTAATCCTCGTTCACAAATTCCGGACGACGTTTGTGGAATTTAATAATCGCTGATACTAATCCTCCTTTATGGATTCAAATCCTCGTTTATGGGTTCTTATACTCGTTTATCGATAGTAATTTTATCTTTTGTGGATTCTAACCCTCGTTAATAGATTGGGATTTAATACTTTTTCATGGATTCTTATCTTTGCATTTGGATTCTCAACCTCGTTTATGGATTCTTATCCCTAATTATGGATTCTGATCCTCGTTTAGAGATTCTAATATTCGTTAAGATTCTAATTCTGTTTTCTGAATTCTAATTATATATGGATGCTAATCCTACTCTATGGATTCTAATCCTCTTTTATGGATTCTATTACGTTTTTATTCAGGTACAAATTCACACAAGTACAGTTACATAGATTATCATACATAGATTATCATACATAGATTATCATACATATCATACATAGATTATCATACATATCATACATAGATTATCATACATATCATACATAGATTATCATACATATCATACATAGATTATCATAACTATCATACATAGATTATCATAATCTTATCATACATACATTATACATGTTATATAAATAGATTATCTACTATATAATAGTTTATCATACATATCATACATGTTTATCATGATTCTAAACATAGATTATCATACATATCTAATACTAGTTATCATACTATATACTAGATTTCATTACTACAACATAGATTATTATACATAGATTATCATACATTCATATAGTTATCATACATAAAACAAGATTATCATTACATATCATACATAGATTATCATACATATCATCATAGATTATCATACATATCATACATAGATTATCATACATATCATACATAGATTATCATACATATCCACATAGTATATATATATATATATATCACTAGATTATCATAATATCATACATGATTATCATAACATAATCTTACTCTATAGAATTTAATTCATACATATCATACATAGATTATCATACTATCATACATAGATTATCATAAAATCATACATAGATATCATACATATCACACATAGATTATCATACATATCTACATAGATTATCATACATATCATACATAGATTATCTATACATATCTACATGATTATCATACAATCATACATAGATTATCATACATATCATACATAGTTATCATACATATCATACAGATTATCCATACATATCATACATAGATTACATACATATCATACATAGTTTATACATATCATAATGATTATCATACATATCATACACAGATTATCATACATATCACACATAGATTATCATACATATCATACATAGATTATCATACATATCTACATAGATTATCATAATATTACATGATTATCATACATATCACACATAGATTATCATACATATCATACATAATTATCATCATATCATACATAGATTATCATACATAGATTACATACATAACATACATAGATTACCATACATATCATACATAGATTACCATACATATATACATAGATACATACTATCATCATAGATTATCATACATATCATACATGGATTATCATACATATCATACATAGATTATCATATATTTCATACATAGATTATCATACATATCACACATAGATTATCATACATATCATACATAGATTATCATACATGTCACACATAGATTATCATACATATCATACATAGATTATCATACATATCATACATAGATTATCATACATATCATACATAGATTATCATATATATCATACATAGATTATCATACATAGATTATCATACATATCATACATAGATTATCATACATATCATACATAGATTATCATACATATCATACATAGATTACCATACATAGATTATCATACATATCATACATAGATTATCATACATAGATTATCATACATATCATACATAGATTATCATACATATCATACATAGATTATCATACATATCATACATAGATTATCATACATATCATACATAGATTATCATACATATCATACATAGATTATCATACATATCATACATAGATTATCATACATATCATACATAGATTATCATACATATCATACATAGATTATCATACATATCATACATAGATTATCATACATATCATACATAGATTATCATACATATCATACATAGATTATCATACATATCATACATAGATTATCATACATATCATACATAGATTATCATACATATCATACATAGATTATCATACATATCATACATAGATTATCATACATATCATACATATCATACATAGATTATCATACATATCATACATAGATTATCATACATAACATACATAGATTATCATACATATCATACATAGATTATCATACATATCATACATAGATTATCATACATATCATACATAGATTATCATACATATCATACATAGATTAGATTGCCCAGGATAACCCAAAAAAGTGGAATAAAATGACTTATTTTGTTGACCGGTTCTAATTTTCAAGTTTAGATTAGAATGAAATACATCTTCATGGATTCTTAATCTCGTATTTGGATTCTAATCCATGATTATTTGTTGTAATTCTTGTTTATGGAATCTGATCTTCGTTTATGGATTAGAAATCAGTAAACGATTCAAATCTTCGTTTACAGAATCCTAGTTTCTGGATTCCTGTGCACATTCATGCAGTCTAATTATTGTTTATCGAAACTGAAACTCGTTAATGAATTCAAATTATTTATGTATGGATTCTAATCCTCTAGTCCTCGTTTATGGTAACTAATCCTCGAAATATCGATTCTAATACTCGTTTATATATCATAATCTCTCGTTTGTGATATATACTAGTTACCTTTAACATAACTGTCAGAGTTACTCTCTGTCTGTTTATCAATCTGTCTGTCTGTCTGTCTGTCTGTCTCTCACTCTCTCTCTCTCTCTTTTATATTACGCCTGTGTCTCACACAGCTCGTTCTCACGGAAAGGGATCTAAGACGCTTAACGATGTTTAAAAGCCTCGTTAATCACTGACACCAACACCGTAGAAAATAATACCCAGTATCAATTAATATGCCTATATTATTTATGAATCTTCTATAACTTTACCAGTACAGTAATATAAAACACTCCTCGTTGGGCTAGTACATCAAACAGGGAGTGGAATGAAATTAGCTCAGAGGCATCCACACTACCGGATGACGGGTACAACATCTCTCTTGGCTGGGTGCGTCATTCTTGAGAATTGTGTGCTCCCGTGGATGAGAGTGTCATCTGTCTTTCGCTCACCATGAGGTGGGCGAAAATAGCATGGGTTCGACTCCTTGGCTAGTCGCAGTGTTGTTATTGATATATATATGTCCCTCTTAGGTGATCCTACACTAGTGATGACACGGGGACAGGAAATGGGTCTCATCCTAAATCCATCCAAATGTAAAGCCATTTCAGTCAGTCAGAAAGTGATAAATGAAGTGAGATCCACACTATCAGGAGCATCAGTCATTTAGTGTCTTTCTTGGAACACCTCTTTGAAGCGATGCCATTGACACAATCCTCAGGAAGAAATTGGAAGAGTTGAGGTGAATGGAACAACGAATAGGCAGTCTTGACACCCACGATGCCTTGTACCTTCTCACAAAGTGCTTGAGTCTGCCCAGGCTGACATACTTCCTAAGATGTGCACCTTCATATGATAACCCTATACTGCACGACTATGACAGTATCCTGAGGCAGATTTTTACGAAAGTACTTAACCTTACTCTAGAAGACGGGCAGTGGAACCAAGCTACACTTCCAGTCAGACTAGGAGGCACTAGTGTCCGCAAGTCATCACAGATTGTACTACCTGCTTTTCTGTCCTCATGCATTGCATCCAGAGGGCTTGTAGCAGCAATTCTCCCTGAATATCTTAGGGACAAGACTGGAGTCCAGGACCAAAAGTTCATTGACGGAGCCATGATCTGGGATAATCTAACGAGCTCTGAAACCAGACCTGCTCCCCCCAGCAACTACAAACAGTAGCACTGAGATGGCCCGATAGTGGAGAATATAGCCTCAACAATGCTTCAGAGTGTGTCAGGGAAGGATAGAGCCCGCCTCCTGGCAGTGAGAGCTCCTCATGCAGGGGACTTTCTGTTGGCTGTTCCCAACTCCAGCATTGACACAAGGCTCGACCCACAGACCATCCGCACTGGTGTTGGCCTTCGACTGCGCCCCTATTCTCGCCGAAGGTATGTGCAGTGAAGCACAACAGATTGGGTCCATGGTCTTGCGAGCCGTAATCGAGGGAAAGTTGCAGAATGAGAGGTTAGATGTTATAAATCGCCCCTAATTTTAAAGGGTGGCCGTAAGCCAGGGATAGGCTCGGCAGATGACAAAGCCCAAAGGCGGGTATCTGACTAAGACCCGTCAGGAAACATTGTCCTGTATTCCTGACGAACCTTACCTAACCTAACCTATGAGAAGGTTAATAACATTATGAAGAGGAGCCTCACAACAGCAGTAAGGGAGCCACCCAAGTATGCAGATCTGATGGCAGCCAGAAGCGTCCAGATGTCTATCACACTTCAAGCCTGGACAGACGGTAAGCAGGTGGTGTGGGACTACACTTGTGCATCTACCTTGGCTGATACCTAACTCCAATACACCAGAGAGGAGGGAGGGGCAGCCGCCAGCTTTAGGGAGTCCCATAAGTCTAGAAAATATGGAGAACTGCCCATCATTATATGTTAGTTCCCATAGGCTCAGAGACCCTTAAGGAGACCCTAAGTTCCTTAAGGAGCCAGGCAAAAGACTCATCAGGCAACTAGGGATCTCAAGGCCGCTAGTTTTCTGTTCCAGCGACTCAGCGCTGCTGTTCAGAGAGGTAACGCCTGCTGTATTTTGGGCACGTACCCCAGTCCTGAAGATCTGAATGAGATTCTCGTATTATAATCAGTGGCAAACACGTAACAATATGTACTAGACATGTATCTCTCACATCTCATGTACTGTATATGCCATCTTTATATCAACAATGTATCTCTTAAATCTTCTGTACCATATTATGTAATAAAATATACTTATTGGCAAAAAAGAAGGAAAAGATGGGGTAGTAGGGGAAGTAGAATATTCAAACTGCTTCAGGAAGAAATCCAAATATTCTTCCTTGAAGCCTTTTTATCCACTTCTCCGAGGCTGTGGGTCCCACAATTTACACCAGAGGTGGACCCTATTATATACATATATATCGTGCCGAATAAGTAAAACTAGCCAGTAAGCAAGAACTCATTTAAAATTAAGTCCATTCTATAATTTTCTCTTATAAATTTAAAGATATATTTTTTTTAATAATGTACCAAAAGAACCTTAGGAAACTTATCTAACCTTATTATAACAAGCACAATTTAATATAGTCTATTCCAACTTAATGTGTTTTGTGTAAGTTTTCAATAATTTAATAATAAACAAATACAATGAAATATATTTTTCTCGTTAGGTTAAGAATGTTGTTTGCGAATTAGTGCATATACAAATTCTCGTTTGCCTTATTCGGCAAGCGAGAATTTGTATATGCACTACATATATATACTATATATGCGCGACATATATAGTATATGTATGTATGTATGTATGTATGTATGTATGTATGTGTGTGTTTGACAGAGATATGTTGAAGCTGACATCGTTGTCGACCAGTAACAAGTTCGACAAACATATGACTGAGAAGTTTAATTCGAGAAAGAAGTAATCATGATGGCAGGTTATCAATAAAGGGCCATTGGAACATGATGTTTTATATATCATTATTATCACTTTATTAATGGGGGAGCATTAAACCCCTAGGGGATTTACAGCGCCTGAGGGAATGAAAGTAGGTATTCAGGTTCGATGCAAAAAAATGAATAGGGCTGGTTGATTTACTTGGATGAAGAGCCCCCAACCTGGCATTAAGGAACCTCCCTTGAGGGAGGGGGAGTATTTTAAATAGATATCATTAAATGTCATTAACATAAGGGTAATTAAAACCTGATAATTAACATAGAGGTCATCATGTTGATGTCATTACTGATGGGTGTTACACGGATGAAATATAAGGTATAACCTCCTCTGGGACTCAGTAAATTATATCCTGCAAAATTACAAATATTATAATAAAATTAGTGGGAGCTGAGAGCCAAGGTGGTAATAATAATTAATTTTAATTAAAAAATACATTAATCTTAACACTAAATTACTTCCAGCCAAACGTTGTCATGCGCTAGAACGAACATAAACAAGTCGTATACTGTAATTTTAATTAATCTTCCAATAAGAAGGCACAGTGATATTCCACGTGTGGAGTGTCACTAACTGGGACGATATATACACTGAGAAGTGTACATATGCTCAGTTCACTTTAGTCCATATTTTAGGAATCAGCATTTTCTTGACTAGTGGTGATCAGGGAACATACAACCTTAATGGCCCTCGTGAAGTCGATATACTTTAAACTCCATTAACCAGCGAACCTCTGTTGCTGTCAGGTGAGTCGCGCCTTCCAGGACTCAGGAGAAAAGCAGAATGGCTTTCATTACGACAGACTATATCTTATTGTGGAAGGAAAGACACAGTCTGATGTAACAGGATATCACTGAGAGATCGATACAACGACCACCAACCAAGGACTGGTGCTCGAGGCTTAGTTGGTACACTTGTCCTGTTTCCTGACAAACCTTACCTTGGATGGAAGAGTTCTTAGGTCATAGAACTGCCGGGTCCCGGAACGATTCCCGGCATAGATGAAAAGCTGGGCATGTCGCCTAACACCTACTTTCCCTGTTCACCTAGAAGCAAGTAGGTACCTGGGTATTAGCTGACTTTTATGGGTCGCATCCTGAGAGAACAAGATTAAACTAAGTTGCCTGAAGTGCTCTGCAGAACCTGAGGCCTTGTACCTATATAGTATACCAATGATGGTAGCTAGTTCTACATCATGTACTTGTAGAAATAAAGACTATGAAGATCCTTATTATTATTATTATTATTATTATTATTATAGATTCCTAGCCAGCAGTCGACATAAAAACAAAAATTGGATCATTACATTGATTTCTAGCTAGGAGTCGATACAGCGACCACCATCAGTACATTGATTTCTAGCTAGGAGTCGATACAGCGACCACCATCAGTACATTGATTTCTAGCTAGGAGTCGATACAGCGACCACCATTAGTACATTGATTTCTAGCTAGGAGTCGATACAGCGACCACCAGCAAGGGGCCAGTATAGGAGCCACCACTAACATAACATTGTGAGGGTGAAGCTCGGGAGTAAATCATGATGTACTAAAATAGACAACGAGCTGTGGTTTCTAATATTTAGCGAACCTTCCTATTCTCTCTAGATATTTCCACATTTTATCCATTATTTCTTCACTCCTTCACCTCTCTTCTTCCCTCTCTCTCCCTTCCCACGCTTTCACTCATAATTAAAACAAAATTGCCCACGTTAATGAGGCATGTTAAGTGGACAAGACAGAATGTTAATATCAACTTGATAGAGATATTCAGAGTAATTAATAAGTGGCATCAACTTAGTAATTTCCTCGTCACTTGATGGAAGATTTTGCCGTGGAGAGCCAAGGTGACCACCACCTGCTGCTGCTTGTTCACCTGCTGCTTCTGCTTGTTCACCTGCTGCTGCTTGTTCACCTGCTGCTGCTGCTTGTTCATCTGATGCTGCTTGTTCACCTGATGCTGCTGCTTGTTCACCTGCTGCTGCTTGTTCACCTGATGCTGCTGCTTGTTCACCTGCTGCTGCTTGTTCACTGCTGCTGCTTGTTCACCTGCTGCTGATTGTTCACCTGCTGCTGATTGTTCACCTGCTGCTGCTTGTTCACCTGTTGCTGCTTGTTCACCTGCTGCTGCTTGCTCATCTACTGCTGTTTGTTCAACTACTACTGCTTGTTCACCTACTGCTGCTTGTTCACCTGCTGTTGCTTGTTCACCTGCTGCTGCTTGTTCAAATGCTGCTGCTCGTTCACCTGTTGTTGCTTGTTCATCTACTGCTGTTTGTTCACCTGCTGCTGCTTGTTCACTTACTGCTGCTTACCTACTGCTGCCTTGTGTTCACCTGCTACCTCGTGTTCACTTGCTATTGTTTGTTCACCTGCTGCATTGTGTTCACCGTTGCCTGGTATTCACCTGCTGCCTGGTATTCACCTGATGCATTGTGTTCACCTGCTGCACTGTGTTCACCTGCTTCATTTTGTTCACCTCCTGCATTGGGCTCACCTACTGCATTGTGTTCATCTGCTGCATTGTGTTCACCTGCTGTCTCGTGTTCACCTGCTGCATTGTGTTCACCGGCTGTCTCGTGTTCACCTGCTGCATTGTGTTCACCTGCCGTCTTGTGTTCCTCTGGTTAATCAAGTGTTTCCTTAATTGGCCTGGTTAATATTATCCCACGGTTAATAAACAGGAGAGTTATTAACCTAGAGGGATATTAACCAGGAGAGTTATTAACTAGGATCGTTTTTAACTAGGAGGGTTATTAACCAGAAGAGTTACTAACTAGGAGACTAATTAACCAGGAGAGTTATTATTATTATTATAATCAAAAAGAAGCGCTAAGCCACAAGGGCTATACAGCGCTGACCAGGAGAGTTATTAACCAGGAAACTTATTAACCAGGAGAGTTAGTAACCAGGAGAATTAACTAGGAGAGTAAGTAACCAGGATAGTTAATTGCATGGAAAATTGCTATTCAAGAGGGTAATTAACCAGGAAGGTTACTATCCAAGATCATTATTTCCCAGGAGAATTATTAAATGGAATTTAATTATCGAGGAGTAAGATTATTTAGGTACAATGATACCTAAATACAATTATAAAAATTATCATATGCGCATGTACTATCATGTATATGATTATGTATGAGTGATGGTGAAGTGCTGAGTGATGGTGAAGTGTTGAATGATGGTGAAGTGTTGAATGATAATGAAAGTTTCTCTTTTTTTTGGGGGGGGGGGCTTTTCTTTCTTTTTGGGTCACCTTGCCTCTGTGGGAAACGGCCGACGTGTTAAGAAAAGTGTATTAACATGTGTGTAAATCACCCAGGATAACACAGAAAAGTCTAAGTGCCGCTTGTTATGCTGAGCATTTCCCGCAAATTAGGTCAGTTTTGTCCCAGGATGCGACCCACACCAGTCCACTAACACCCAGGTACCATTTATACTGATGGGTGGGCAGGAAGAGCAGGTGTCTTACCAAACATTTCCTAATGTTTTCCAGACGTACCGGGGGATCGATCTCCGGACCTCGGTGTGTGTGAGCTGTGCGCGCTAGCGATCCAGCTACGGGACATTTATTTCCACTATGGGCCTAGTAATATTTATTTAAACCTTAAAGCCTTAATAAAACAACTAAAACTCAAAAATAATAAAAGATACACTTGATATAAGGTAAACCGAGTTATTTACATTAATTTTAAAGAGGGGATCAGCTTACATTATTATTATCATTATAACCATGCTCTAAACCAGGCTGAGCTTACAATAATAGGTGCATGAATGCTAGCTATACAAGAAATCACTCTCCTCCCTTCCAGTAGCTTCATTCATTAGGTACATTTTATCTCTCGTCCTGACTGCTTCATGCAATGACAGGCTTTGACATGTGCAGGCTGTCCGATCCACTCATTTATTGCTGTAGAATTAAAGGTGTTTAAAGCCTGACCACTGAGTGTGGGTAATACAAAACTGTGTTTACTTCCCCTAGTGGTATACTTGCTTTGGTTCACAATCTTGAAACAGCGAGATATTCTGGACACTGTGAGCAACCTTATAAACGTGATTTAACTTCAGTTGCTTAACTCTGTCTTCAACATCCATCATGTTGTCCATGAACGGTATACAATACCGACAAGTTGAAAAATTTAGAAACATGTGCAACATCTGGGTATCTGTATTGTAGACGTTTCGCCAACAAGTGGCTTTACCAATACACATTCTAGGACATTATTAGAAGACAGTAGAACTATATATCTCATCTTTTGTATATAGTTCTATTGTCTTCTAATCATGTCCTACAATTTGTATTGATAACGCCACTGGTTGACGAAACGTTTACAAAGATGTTGCACATGTGTCTAAATTTTTCAACATCCATCATATCCAGTTGTAATTCATGTTGGCCTACATGTTTTTATGTACCCAGGTCCAGGACAACATGCAGGTCATTTTCTTCTGGCCGATTTGTAGGCTAACATTCTTGTTAAGTCAATGTACCAAGAAGAGCAAAAATAATCTATTTGGCATCGTACAAGAGCTAGACATAGGGTCCTGCGAGCCTCAGTAGGTAGACACTCTGCTTGTCTGTAGAAGAACTTTAGTCTGGCATTCATCTTCGTTACTATACTGTTCCCTGTCAATTCTCCTGACATGCTTGGGTCAAAGAGAATTCCCAGATATTTCACTGAAGATACTGAAGTGATAGGTTCCCCATTACACTGGACATGAAAATTATTTACCCTTTGTGGGTCTTTACCTGACACTAACAGAGCACTGACGTCTGCATATACAGAAGTTTACACTTGATACTGATGGGCATATCATTTATATAAAAACAAACAGTAAGGAGACCCAGAAATACTACCTTGGGGAACCCCACATGCTGTCAGTAGGGATTCTGATTGTGTTGTTGATGTTAATGTTTCTTGTTGCTCAGGTAGGACTTAAACCAGTCTACAGAATCTATGCCGGTAACTTGTAATTTCTTAAATAATATATTATGGTTGACCACATCGAAGCCCTACGAGATTCCCTAACGACATTTGGAGACAAAAACGGTCATTAAGATATTTAACTACTTTAGAATTTAGGACATCACATATAGCTGCTAACGTCACAACAGCTATTTTTCTTGAAGATATCAGTAACCCTGACCTCCTGAGCCCCTCCGGAACGATATTGGTGGTGACGGAAAAATTTATTATATGCTCAATGGAGACTGGCAATTCAGAGGCACCATCTTGTAGAAACTTTGCTGAGATATTATCTGGACCGGTGCTTTTAGCTGGGTTTAACTTGCTTAGTTATTTTCGCACGAAGTTATAAGATCCACCTACTGGCAGGCAACTGTTTGAGGTGACGCCTTTATTGCCGTAATTAGTTTTAAACTGACTGGAGTCAGTGTTAAAGGTATTCGATGCAGCCAGCAGTTTAATAATCAGTGTTGATGCAACAGTTGTGTTAAATGAATTGAAATAATTTGTCACTTTAGCTGTTTCGTGGTAGACCTGGTTATCGATATTTAGTACCAAGTTAGATCTATCTAGTTTATGGACTACCAGGGCTTTCCGGGGTGTATTGAACTATATAGGTTATTAACCAGCGTGGGAAATTAACCAGGGTGGGTTATTTGCCAGAAGCGTTATTAACCAGAAAGTTTATTAAGCAGGAGGGCTATTAACCAAAAGGGTTATTAACAATGAGAGTTAATAGCCAGAAGTATTATTAACCACGAAAGTTGTTAACCAAGAGAATTATTAACCAGGAGAGTTAGTAACCAGGATTGTTAGTAACCATGAGATTGACTGGCTGACTGAATGGTAGACCGACTGGTTAACCGACTGGTTAACTGGCTGATTGACTGGTTAACTGCCAGTTCGCTGGCTAACCATTTTTTCTTCTTTTGTTAATGACAAAAAATGCATCTGCAATAATTACCAAGTTATCTTCATGCAGTTTCATTCACAAAACATTAATTTGCAATTATCAGAGAATAGCGGTGTGGGTGGCTGGTGTGGGTGGCTGGTGTGGGCAGTTAGTGTGGGTGGGTAGTGTGGGTGGGTAGTGTGGGCTGCTGGTGAGGGTGGCTGCCGGAAACTCACTTGTTTCGGGCAATTCAGAATTAAACGCTGTAATTAAAATTTGGCGAACTTAAACACTGTTGATTATTGTTATTGTAGTGATGTAATTATTGTGGTGTGATGTTATGATGGTGATGTTGAGAAGTTATGATGGTTATTACAAACTGATTTCGTATCACAACATCTCCACACAAGCGGAGTAAATTTTAATTTCGTTGGTCTGATATCAGTGTAGTAACACAAGAGTTCGGGATACAAAATAAACATTAAAATTTATAATCTTCACTATAACAATATTTGATATAAAATACAATCTTTAGTATAGATATATATATCTTACAATAATTATAATTTCACACACCGTGTCACCTGACATACAGGGTACAGACGACACCCTTTTCAGGGTTATAACACCTCTACCGTGTCACACGACTCATGACACCCTTTTCTCCGTATAAATCTACACCTCTACCGTGTCCACATGACACCCTTGTCTTTGTGTTATAACACTCCTCGTCTGTGTCACCCGAAACACCATCTCTCCGCACTTTAACACTCCTTTCTCTCAGCATCACCCGCATAGTTCTCTCCTCAGAGGCCAGCCTGGCAATGCACGCCGGTAGAATCAGGCGGAGGCCAGCAAGGTCCACTGAGGCCCGCAGGTAGAAGTCCGCAACAGAGGCCAGTAAAACTACAACCAGAGGCCCACAGGTAATAGAGTCCAGCAAGGCCAACAGGCAACCAAGTCCTGAGGCCCACGATAACTGAAGCCAGCAGACTAAGCGAGGCCCGCAGGTAACTGAAGTCCGCAGGGATCTCAGTGACTAGTAGAACTGCAGCCAGGAGGCCCACAATTGACTAAAGTCAACAGTGAGTCAGTACGTATCACGGTGTACTCCTTGAGGCAGTCTGGTGAACACTCGCTGTAAGGCAGGCTTAGCAGTCCCCACATTGGGTTTGATGACGTACCCAGAGGTACTGCAGGCCGGCAGGTTAACAATCTAACCATTAGTTTGGTAGGAGGCTGCAGCAATGGTGATGTTGGGATGTTATGATGGTAATGTTGGGATGTTATGATGGTAATGTTGGGATGTTATGATGATGTTGAGATATTATCATGGTGATGCTGGGATGTTATAGGTGATGTTGAAATGTTACGATGGTCATGCTGGGATGTTATGATGGTGATGTCGAGATGTTATGATGGTGATGTTGGGATGTTATCATGATTATATGATGTTATCATTTAATGTAATGTTATCATGATGAGGTTAAGATGTTATGGTGATGCTAGGATATTATCATTTTTATTAGAATATTATGATGAAATGTTATGATAATGATGCTGGGATATTATCATGATACGATGTTATCATGATGTTGAAATGTTACTATGTTGATGTTGAGATGTTATGATGGTGACGTAAAGTGCACGATTAGTTAAGGAACAAAGCCACTTCCCTCGCCTCCCATCCCCCTCTAGACTGTGTGGCTGCCTGACCAAGGGTGTTTGTTGCTCTTCACTGCTCCACCAGCTGCGTCCACCACCAAACCACGGTACGGGCTGGGAATGAACTCATGGTGAGCGTGTCGTAAAACTCCACTACCGCTCTCTGAGCTGCCGTCTCATCCATGCCTCCCTCTAACCACCTTCCCCAGCTGATGCTCCTCCACGTCTACGATGTCAGCCGTGCCGGGATCCAAGGAATCCCCACGACACAGCCACCGTGACGGAAATCGTCCGCGAGGCATCTGCCAGTTTTGCAACACCGAGTATGTACTCAAGTGATAGCACCTGTGCATATAATTGATACCCAGGTTCCTGCAGGGCTCTAACTGAGAACAACCAACGACCTTTCCTAGCAGACAGAGCTGACAGCCACCCTGATTTCACCTCTACAGAGGACCTAAAATCTGCACTCAAATTAACATCCACCAGGACGCTGACACACAAAAAAGCAGCTCGCCCTCAAACTGCTAGCAAATTCACCCTTGCCATCAATGGATCCTGGCACAGCCTACTGCTCTTTGACAATGCCTATCTGGCTGGCTGTCCCACCCAGGAGGGACAAGTCCATAGCAACATCTGTTATTAGGGCAATAAATGCATTCCCTAGAGATGACAACCTCATCCGCCTTCCTTCTAGGACAGGGATTCTCAACTTTTCCTCCATCATTAACACCCTCGGCTTGATATATTTCTACATTTACCCCCTTACTTCCATACAAAATATTTATCGCCATCATAAAAGGACAGAAAAACAAGGTCACAAAAAATAAATTATTCAGGTTTTGCACAAAAATATTATTATTCATTTATCAGGTACATCAAATAAATGAAAATTTATCTGTCAAACCTGTAAGTGAAGTCTTTCTGTGAACTATGTGAACATACTCTCGTTTCATTAAATCAAGAAAGGTATTTTGCAATCCTTTTCTTTTTCACAAATAAATTTTATGTTAGGAAGTTGTTAAACTGAGTAACCAGGAGACGTGAAAACCGAAAAAATATCATCTACATATCTTCTGGATCTAAACAGGAGTCTTCTGGCAGGGCTGCGTCTGCTCTTGTTGCCACCTTCCTAGTTAAGAACCATAATAAATTTGTTGAGTTGGGCATTACAATTAACATCTGGACGTCAATAATGCAAACTGAATTGTTTCCACTTCTAATGGCGCTAAAGCTAACTTATGACACTGAGCTTGACTCTATAATCATTACTGATTCCATGTCATCATTTAAGGCTCTTGACTCACATAATGACTCCAACAACATGCTCATTGGAGAAAAAAAGGCACAATATAGAACTCAAAATCAGGAAAAAGGGTTGTGATTTGCTCATGGTCCATCACCAATGAAGTTCTCCTTTTAAAGTTGGGAATATGTTACCAAGAATCAGGAAAGAAGGGAATTAGAATATAATTGGGATATGGTCCCAGCAATAGGAATTATCTTGGATGAATAAATTGAAATATTTTTTAGTCTCAAAAGAGATAAACCCTATGAAACATGGAATAGATATGTTTATAACTTTGGTATACTGTGCTAGGTTACAGATACTTTGGCAATTTGGGGGTAAAAGGAGACTACCCAAAAAAATGAATGATGGAAACTTAAATGGTAAATATTAATTATGTGTCAAAAAGATTATATGTCAGCTTGTCACCTTGAACACTATGTGCTTAAACTAAGCAAATTTCTTAAATTTGCTTGTAACAGATAAGTGAACTGTAGATATAAATCCAAATTCACCCCTATTAACCCTTTTGGGGCCTAGTTCCTAGGCCTTTGTGTATCCATATGCTCTTGCGCTACCGTCCACAGGATGGATATGGGGTGCACAATAAACTAGCCACTTTGGTGGCAAAATCTAAATCTATATAACAGTGGTTTAAAATATGCTGGATAATTATTAAGCCAAATTCTCTCATAAAAATTAAAAAAAAAAAAAAGTTTCGACCATAGTTGGGCCAAGACAATTGCCCAAAACAACACCATCCAACTATATATACATACAGATATTAACATGAATAAACAATCATTTAATCCCATCGACAATAATTTATGGAACTGGAATTTGTTCAATCTATTTATATTATCACTGTCCTGGAATAGCGTGTCTGTGTACATATTTATCATTTCAAAGACAGGAATACTAGTGAACAAAGATTCAACATCGAAGGAATTAAACATTACACAGTTCTTTAGCAAAGATATATATGTCTTTAACAGCATAAAAAATAAAAACTGACTGGTGACAAAACTAGAATATAATATTAAGATAAATTGTAAGTGAGATTCTACAGCATAGAAGACTGGAAGTGAATCCTGTTAATTATTTTGCGCTTTTGCGAATTATTAAACACTGCTAAATTCCTTGTGGGAAAGTATGTGAGGATCAGACGAAAGAAAAAAAATGGAATGTAGGCCTGCTGTTCCCTGGTATTGAAAACAATGACTAGTTCCCATACTGCTGTTTTGGTCTGTGTCTGTGATATAGTACTGTGTAGTCTGATGCAGAGTATGTACGTTCGAGTCCTGTTCTTATCTGAGATTAAGTTTGCAAATAATTTTGTTCATTTGCGAATTCTTAATTATTACAAAAAATTTTCAAGGGACGGTGCAAGTGGCAGGATAATACACAGCGACTTGAACACAAACTTCTCTCTCCTAGGTATGGGAAACACTGCCAAGTATCTTCTGTGCACCCATATATATACATATAAGTATATAGTGGTATATTGTGTGTGGTATGGTAAAGTGAACTCTCATGCAGAGTGCACAGTTCTGTAGAAAATTTCGTTAGTTAAAAAATTAACATTCTAAATTCTCTGGTGAACCAATGTGCATGGTAGGATGAGACCAGACAAGTGGAACACAGTCCTGGTGCTCCAGGGTGTGGGTGCTCATTCTTATGTGGGGTATAATATGTGGTGCAATGTATGTTTGGTATAGATGACAGCCACCACCCAGGCTAGATGGCTGCCACCATCAAGGCAAGATGGCTGTCACCATCCAAGCTAGATGGCTATCACCAATCAAGCTAGATGGCTGCCACCATTCAGGTTACATGGCTGCCACCATCCAGGCTAGATGGCTGCCACAATCCAGGCTAGATGGTTGTCACCATCCAGGCTTGATGGCTGTCACCATCAAGGCTTGATGGCTGTCACCATCCAGGCTTGATGGCTGTCACCATCTAGGCTAGATGGCTGTCACCATCTAGGTTAGATGGCTGTCACCATCCAGGCTAGATGGTTGTCACCATACAAGCAAGATGGCAGCCACCTTCCAGGATAGATGGCTGCAACCATCTAGGCTAGATGGCTGCCACCATCCAGGCTAGATGGCTGTCACCATACAAGCTAGATGGCTGCCTCCATTTAGGCTAAATGGATGTCACCATCCTGGCTAGATGACTGCCACCATCCAGGCTAGATTACTGTCACCCTACAAGATAGATGGCTGACACCATCCAGGCTAGATGGCTGCCACCATCCAGGCTAGATTACTATCACCATACAAGCTAGAAGGCTGTCACCATATAAGCTAGATGGCTAATACTATCCAGGTTAGATGGCTGCCACCATACAGGCTAGATGGCTGCCACTATCCAGGCTAGATGGCTGCCGCCAACCAGGCTAGATGGCTGTCACCATCCAGGTTAGATAGCTGCAACCATCGAGGCTAGATGGCTGCAACCATCCAGGCTAGATGGCTGCCACCATCCAGACTAGATGGCTGTCACCATACAATTTAGATGGCAGCCACCATCCAGGATAGATGGCTGCCACAATCCAGGCTAAATGGCTGTCACCATCCAGGTTAGATGGCAGCCACCATCCAGGATAGCTGGGTGCCCATCCAGGCTAAATGGCTGTCACCATCCAGGCTTGATGGCTGTCACCATCCAGGCTAGATGGCTGTCACCGTACAAGCAAGATGGCAGCCACCATCTAGGCTAGATGGCTGCAACCATCTAGGCTAGATGGCTGCCACCATCCAGGCTAGATGGCTGTCACCATACAAGCTAGATGGCTGCCACCATCCAGGGTAGATGGCTGTCATCATCCATGCTAGATGGCTCTTACCATCCAGGCTAGATGGCTGTCACCATACAAGCTAGATGGCTGCCACCATCCAGGTTAGATGGCAGTCACCATCCAGGCTAGATGACTGCCACCATCCAGGCTAAATTACTGTCACCATACAAGCTAGAAGGTTGTCACCATACAAGCTAGATGGCTAACACCATCCAGGTTAGATGGCTGCCACCATCCATGCTAGATGGCTGCCACCATCCAGGCTAGATTACTGTCACCATACAAGCTAGATGGCTGCCACCATCTAGGCTAGATGGCTGTCTACATGCAAGCTAGATGGCGGCGTCCATCGAGGCTAGCTGGCTGTCACCATCCAGGCTAGATGGCTGTCACCATACAAACTAGATGGCTGCCACCATCCAGGCTAGATGGCTGTCACCATCCAGGCTTGATGGCTGTCACCATCCAGATTACAGGGCTGTCACCATCCAGGCTTGATGACTGCCACCATCCAGGCTAGATTACTGTCACCATACAAGCTAGATGGCTGCCACCATCCAGGCTAGATGGCTGCCACCATCCAGGCTTGATGGCTGCCACCATCCAGGCTTAATGGCTGCCACCATCCAGATTAGATGGCTGCCACCATTCAGGTTAGATGGCTGCCACCATCCAAGCTAGATGGCTGCCACCATCAAGGCTAGTATGGCTGCTAATAAATCCAGGCTAGATAGCTGCCACCATCTAGGCTATATGGCTGCAACCATCTAGGCTAGATGGCTGCCACCATCCAGGCTAGATGGCTGTCACCATACAAGCTAGATGGCTGCCACCATCCAGGTTAGATGGCTGCCACCATCCAAGCTAGATGGCTGCCACCATCAAGGCTAGATGGCTGCTATCATCCAGGCCAGATAGCTGCCACCATCCAGGCTAGATGGCTAACACCATCCGGACTAGATGGCTGTCACCATACAAGCTGGATGACTGCCACCATCCAGACTAGATGGCTGACACCATCCGAACTAGATGGCTGCCACCTACGGAGCCAGATAGCCGCTACCAATTAAGCCAGATGACCTCCACCAGCAGAGCCTATTGGCTGGCACTAAACTCAGCCAGTTCATTCAGCCATCAGCACAATTTTCAAGCAGTTTACAGTATATTACGTTGCCAGGCGGTATTAATTTACATGAAGCATTTCCCACTCACGTCAGCTGACTAATACATCTGCTGGTGGTGTGGAATATTGTTCCATGACTGGCTCTACCCCCTCACCCCCTCCCCTTACCCTCTCCCTTCATCTCTCCCCCTCACCCTTTTCTCATTACCTCTCCCCTCACCCTCTCCCATCACCTCTCCCCTCACCCTCTCCCATCACCTCTCCACCCCTCACCCTCTCTCATCACCTCACCCCTCACCCCTCACCCTCTACCTTTACCTCTCCCCCCCTCACCCTCTCCCTTCACGTTCTCCTCTCACCCCCTGCTCTCACTCCACTCCCTCCTCAAACATTCGACTCTTAACATAAGATCATAAGAAGGAACACTGCAGCAGGCCTACTGGCCCATGCAAGGCAGATCCACGTCTCCTAGGTCATCCAGTGTTCTTCCCTGGGATATTTATATGAATCTCTTAATAAGTACATTTTTGGGGAATATTTTCAGGCAATCACAAGGTCAACGAGAGACATATTGACACGTGTCGTTACTCCTGTTGATTATTATTATAATCAAAAAGAAGCGCTAAGCCACAAGGGCTATACAGCTACTCCTGTTGAGCATTTCGAGCATATTAGGTTAGTTTTGTTCCAGGATGCGACCCACACCAGTCTACTAGCACCCAGGTATCCATTTTAAACTGATGGGTGAACATGGACAGCAGGTGTCTTATGGAAACACGTCCCTAATGTTTTCCAGGCGTACCGGAGGCGATTCCAACTCTGGAGCTGTATGTGTGAGCTGAGTGCCTTAGCGATGGAGCTACGGGACACCTTAAATGGTAACCAGTAAGACTTACCCTGACTAGACTTTACACTGCACTGAAGGATGGACTGCATAACCAAGACCAGGTGTTGAAATAACCTGAGGAAGGATGAAAGATGAGACTGGATCAGCAGTGTGCTTGACATCCTCCACGTAAAACCATCATTTCGATTCTCAGAGAACTTTGACATTCTTAGTAATTTATATTTTAGAATCAGTAGAATCTGTCATTTTTAAACAGATTTTTTTTTTTTTGCTTTTTTATCTGGCTAATTTACCTGTTTCATCACTTGAGTCATCACCGTAATTTACACAAGGTTTACAAATGCATATATATAATTTACGATTTTTTGGACTATTTCCTGATTACTATTAAAATTCAAATATTTCGACTAAAAATCTATTATTTTAGAGTCAAAACACCTAATATTTTCAAATTTTTAATACTTTTCACATGATTTTATAAATAAGTGAAGTTTATTTAGTGAACGATATAGACCCGCGTTTATCAACCTTTATACCCACGTAGAACCTTTCAAATAACTTTTATGTCTCAGGGAACCCCTAATAAAACTTATTATGTATCATTATTATCTTTCTCTTTTATCAACGTAAAGTTCACAAGGAAAATATATTTTTTTTGTGATAACTGGTTTAAGCAAAAAATAACTTACGTTTTTTCTCAAGTTTATTGACCATGCCAAAAAAAAAGAAAAACTGAAATCAGACTGCTTGTCGAAGAGAACTTGAAACCCCCAGCGACCCCTGGCGGAACCCCGCTGATATAGAGAGAACTCCAAGAAAACTTACAAATTAGTGAAGAACAACAGTGACAATACCATGATCACAACAATAAAAAATAACTTACAAAATCAGAAAAGAAGCTTCACAGATGGAAGAGAGTGAAGCCTTCTGCTCTGTCACCCTCGTATGGAAGTTACTTTTAAAAGCTTACTTCTGCTACTGATGCTATTACTGCTACAAGTACTATTACTGCTACAAGTACTATTACTGCAACAAGTACTATTACTGCTACAAGTACTATTACTGCTACAAGTACTATTACTGCTACAAGTACTATTACTGCTACAAGTACTATTACTGCTACAAGTACTATTACTGCTACAAGTACTATTACTGCTACAAGTACTATTACTGCTACAAGTACTATTACTGCTACAAGTACTATTACTGCTACAAGTACTATTACTGCAACAAGTACTATTACTGCTACAAGTACTAATTACTGCTACAAGTACTATTACTGCTACAAGTACTATTACTGCTACAAGTACTATTACTGCTACAAGTACTATTACTGCTACAAGTACTATTACTGCTACAAGTACTATTACTGCTACAAGTACTATTACTGCTACAAGTACTTTTACTACAACTGACTATTTGACAAGTACTATTACTGCTACAAGTACTATTACTGCTACAAGTACTATTACTGCTACAAGTACTATACTGCTACAAGTACTATTACTGCTACATACAAAGTACTATTTAGCTACAAGTACTATTACTGCTACAAGTACTATTACTGCTACAAGTACTATTACTGCTACAAGTACTATTACTGCACAGTATATTACTGCTACAAGTACTATTACTGCTACAAGTACTATTACTGCTACAAGTACTATTACTGCTACAAGTACTATTACTGCTACAAGTACTATTACTGCTACAAGTACTATTACTGCTAACAAGTACTATTACTGCTACAATATACTATTACTGCTACAAGTACTATTACTGCTACAAGTACTATTACTGCTACAAGTACTATTACTGCTACAAGTACTATTACTGCTACAAGTACTATTACTGCTACAAGTACTATTACTGCTACAAGTACTATTACTGCTACAAGTACTATTACTGCTACAAGTACTATTACTGCTACAAGTACTATTACTGCTACAAGTACTATTACTGCTACAAGTACTATTACTGCTACAAGTACTATTACTGCTACAAGTACTATTACTGCTACAAGTACTATTACTGCTACAAGTACTATTACTGCTACAAGTACTATTACTGCTACAAGTACTATTACTGCTACAAGTACTATTACTGCTACAAGTACTATTACTGCTACAAGTACTATTACTGCTACAAGTACTATTACTGCTACAAGTACTATTACTGCTACAAGTACTATTACTGCTACAAGTACTATTACTGCTACAAGTACTATTACTGCATACAAGTACTATTACTGCTACAAGTACTATTACTGCTACAAGTACTATTACTGCTACAAGTACTATTACTGGCTAACAAGTACTATTACTGCTACAATATTACCTAAAGTATTTACTGCTACAAGTACTATTACTGCTACAAGTACTATTACTGCTACAAGTACTATTACTGCTACAAGTACTATTACTGCTACAAGTACTATTACTGCTACAAGTACTATTACTGCTACAAGTACTATTACTGCTACAAGTACTATTACTGCTACAAGTACTATTACTGCTACAAGTTACTATTACTGCTACAAGTACTATTACTGTACAAGTACTATTACTGCACAAGTACTATTACTGCTACAAGTACTATTACTGCTACAAGTACTATTACTGCTACAAGTACTATTACTGCTACAAGTACTATTACTGCTACAAGTACTATTACTGCTACAAGTACTATTACTGCTACAAGTACTATTACTGCTACAAGTACTATTACTGCTACAAGTACTATTACTGCTACAAGTACTATTACTGCTACAAGTACTATTACTGCTACAAGTACTATTACTGCTACAAGTACTATTACTGCTACAAGTACTATTACTGCTACAAGTACTATTACTGCTACAAGTACTATTACTGCTACAAGTACTATTACTGCTACAAGTACTATTACTGCTACAAGTATCTATTACTGCTACAAGTACTATTACTGCTACAAGTACTATTACTGCTACAAGTACTATTACTGCTACAAGTACTATTACTGCTACAAGTACTATTACTGCTACAAGTACTATTACTGCTACAAGTACTATTACTGCTACAAGTACTATTACTGACTATACAAGTACTATTACTGCTACAAGTACTATTACTGCTACAAGTACTATTACTGCTACAAGTACTATTACTGCTACAAGTACTATTACTGCTACAAGTACTATTACTGCTACAAGTACTATTACTGCTACAATCTATTACTGCTACAAATACTATTACTCTACAATTACTAATTACTGCTACAAGTACTATTACTGCTACAAGTACTATTACTGCTACAAGTACTATTACTGCTACAAGTACTATTACTCTACAATACTATTACTGCTACAAGTATATTACTGCTACAAGTACTATATACTACATACATACATGTATTATTTACTATATACTTTACTACTAACATAGTACTATTTACATGATTCTACAATTTTTCTA
The DNA here is from genome assembly GCF_026875155.1 of Cherax quadricarinatus. Classification (NCBI taxonomy): domain Eukaryota; kingdom Metazoa; phylum Arthropoda; class Malacostraca; order Decapoda; family Parastacidae; genus Cherax; species Cherax quadricarinatus. The sequence goes on from NC_069468.1 coordinate 27,675,007, forward strand.
TATACTCTACACTAGTACTATACATACTACTGACTACTAATACTACTACTATTAACTCTACTATCACTTACTACTTTTACTACTACTACTAATAATACTTCTATTACTACTAATTTACTACTATTAGCTAACCATACTTACTCTATTATTATTATTAACTACTACTATTACTACTAACACTACTGTACTATATAATATTAATTATAGTACAACTATTACACATATTTACTACTATAAACTATCACATTGCTACTTACTACTATTACTACTATCTACTACTAATATACTACTTATATTACTACTATTACTACTATTACTACTATACTGTTTACTACTATACTACTGATTACTTTACTATATACACTATACTATATTGTACTATTATAATTACTACAATACTAATTACTACTATTATTATATTACTATAACACTTACTATTACTACATTCTAACTACTACTTTACTACTATTACTATATACTATTATAATTTCAACTATTACTACTATACTCTATATTACTACTATAACTAACAACTATTACTACTATTACTACTATTACTACTATACTATTACTACTATTACTACTATACTATTACTACTATACTATTACTACTATTACTACTATACTGTTACTACTATTACTACTATACTATTACTACTATTACTACTATTACTACTATTACTACTATACTATTACTACTATTACTACTATTACATACTATTATACTATTACTACTCTATTACTACATACTATACTACTATTACTACTATTACTACTAATACTATTACTACTATTACTACTATATACTACTATATTACTACTATTACTACTATTACTACTATTACTACTATAACTACTATTACTACTATTACTACTATTACTACTATTACTACTATACTATTACTACTATTACTACTATTACTACTATTACTACTATTACTACTATTACTACTATTACTACTATTACTACTATTACTACTATTACTACTATAACTACTTCTATTACAACTACTGATAATTATCATAGTAAAATATGAAACAGAATATTTATTTGTAAATCATTCACAAATATTTTTCACTGATTCTCACCGTAAATTAATAACTTAACATTTATGATGGAACAGTTATTATTATAATCAAGGGGGAGCGCTAAACCCGTAAGATTATTCAGCGCCTGTGGGGGGGATATAGAAGGGAATTGGAGCACATATCCAATTCCCTAGATCAAGAGCCCTTCAGCAACGTCAAGAAACCTTCCTTGAGGGGATGATGGAACAATTCTCCGTGATTACCCAGGCACCAATAAGAACAACCTTCTTGATTAACTGCTTACTAGAAACAACAACTTGCTTGATCAGCTGGTTACTAGAAGCAACAACCTGACTGATCAACTAGTTAGTAGATGCAACAACCTGCTTGATCAGCTAGTTACTTGAAGCAACAACCATCTTGATCAGCTATTTACTAGAAGCAACAACCTGCTTGATCAGCTACTGTAGTTGCTAAAAGAAGCAACCTTCTTGATCATTTAGTTACTAGAAACAACAACTAGCTTGCCCAACTAGTTACTCGAAGCAACAACCTGCTTGATCGACTAGTTACTAGAAGCAACAGCCTGCTTGATTAACTAGTTACTAGAGAAAGCTTTTGATATTTGATGAGTTTCGAGAGTTTTTTCTAGTTTCGGAGTCAGGCCATGGGTCAGGTTAGTCTGGTCCTTGCCTGATCAACTAGGCTGTTGCTTCTGGCGACCTGCTAGTTGATTTGGCACCTGGTAAAGATATATGTCCAGATTCCTGTTGGAAACTTCTACAATTGTCTCGGCAATGGTTGTGATATATTCTGGCAAAATGCTGAATAGTATGGGACCACGAATGTTGATACAGTGCTCTCTTATTATGCTTATGGAGTTCCTGCTTTTCAATGAGTTTATCTGCTCTTCCTCCCATATCTCTCAATCTAACAAGTTATTATGGCAGTGTGAAGATCTGGGACGAAGACTTCAAGTACTTTCCAGGTATATGTTATAATTTCTCTCTCTCTACTTCACTCCAGTAGTTACATATTTAGGATTCTTAGGTGTTCCCAGTAATTTAAATGCTTTATTGGCTCTATAAGAGCCGTAAATGATCTCTGTGTACCTGTTTCAGCACTGATATCTCTCCTGCTCTGAAAGGGGCAGTCAACACTGAGCAACATCGTAAGCCAGAGAGCACTTGTGATTTGAAAAGTGTCACAACTGGCCTTGTTTAGCTTGTCGAGTCACTAGTGAGAATTTAGGGTGTTCATGTTTCCAAGGATATGTCTGATAGTTTTTCGTTAATTTTGTCCTGTCAATTCTATTAGTATTGAAGTTCAATTTACTGAACATTTCATGTCACACTGGAGTTCTCCAGACTGAGTTTATGCTCGTGTATATGATATTGTGGTCAGCGAATACTGTTTATGTGATTGTTCCTCGTTGTTTGTGAAGATCAGATTCAACGTATTTTCATATCTGTTAAGATCCATTATTCGATGGTCTAATTCAAACTTTTCACAAAGCTTTATTAGTTCCCTGGTACGTAGTTGTTGCTTCTAGGAATTATTTATTTTACAATATTGTGATAAACTATCTTCAGGTTCACATCTGGGAGATTGAAATCTCCAAGGAGGATAATATATGGTGTGGGGTTTTCTAGCCAATCTAGACATTTATCTTCCATATCTAACCTGTGCATTCTTCAGCTGTTGGTGACGGTGGTTTGTATACTAGGATAAGTACCGGATTTCCAGTTTTCCACTCTATTACCTGTGTCATTCACATCAAGTCCTTCTCCTCCCCGTGATCTTTTAACTCTGTCACATCTATACATATAACTTTTATCGTTATCTCACCGTCTAAAACATCCCTTGTATGCGTTTCTGAAAATGTTCCAGACACAGCATTCGCTTGTGCTAGGAGCCCACTATATAGGCAAATGTTTTTATTTGATTTCAAACCCTGAATGTTTGGAAAAACGAAGCAGGATTTACCTTTTGAAATATTCTGGTATGGTGTGAGTTTTGTTAGTATCACTGGTGTACTGCTTCTTATGGCACCTAGTATACATATCCTTGCTTTCTCCAGTATTGAGTGTACTGTATACTTGTTTAGTGTACGTTCGATCTTGTTGAGTGTATGACTGGATTGGTTTGTCCCACTATTGTTCACCTCTGAACTACCTGTTATTCTTCCTTGTTTGTTCTCTTTTTGAGTCTGCTCGTTTCTCTTTTGTCTAAAAAGAAATGCTGTTCATATTTCATAGCACTGCTTTCTGTGCAGTGCCTGGCGCCGTTCCCGCGTTGGTCTGGACAGCTGAGGTCATAACATTCTCTGAGCTGCACTCAGGCTTTACATATCTCTGGATGGAAGTTCCTGCATTCATTCTCAAAGTAACACTTCCCTTTCCTTATCATATTTGAGCATTTTCTGTGTGTTGCTACAAGTATTTTCTCGGTTATATGCACATCCTTTTAGCGTAGTATTTGCAGATGTCCTGACTGACTATATTTACTGTTGAAGCTTCATTCTGGCTTTCTGAGAAGTGGTTTGCTTTCTCTTGTTTACCTTTCCTTGAGAATATTTCTTCAGATTCTTCTGTTTCTTCTTTTACTGCTATTATTGTGTCTTCCTCGTCCTCTGTATTTTTTTTTCACTGTCTTGCATCTTTATTCTGTGTTCCCTTTCCTGACCGTGTCTCTGCACATGTTTCAGCACTGTGTTTCCTAGCCTTAGCCTGCTACATCAACTAGTTACTAGAACCAACATCCTCCTTGAACAAGATACAACAGCAACAACCTTCTTGAACAGGAAGTTACTGGAACCAACAACCTATTTGTTCATCTAGTTATTAGAAGAGACAATCTACTTCATCAACTAGTTACTATAAGCAACAACCTACTTGATCATCTAGTTACTAGAACCAACATCCTCCTTGAATAAGATGCAAAAGCAACAACTTCTTGAACAACAAGTTACTAGAACCAAGAACCTACTCGATCAACTAGTTACTAGAACCAACAACCTACTCGATCAGCTAGTTACTAGAAGCAACAACCTACTTGGTCATCGAGTAACTAGAACCAACAACCTACTTGATCAGCTAGTTACTAGAAGCCACAATCTACTTGATGAACTAGTTACTAGAAGCAGCAACTTACTCGATCAACTAGTTACTAGAACCAATAACCTACTCGATCAACTAGTTACTAGAAGCAACAACCTACTCCATCAACTAGTTACTAGAAACAATAACCTACTTGATCAACTAGTTACTAGAAGCAACAACCTACTTAATCAACTAGTTACTAGAACCAACAACCTACTTGATCAACTAGTTACTAGAAGCAATCACCTACTTGATCAACTAGTTACTAGAAGGAACAACCTACTTGATCAACTAGTTACCAGAAGCAACAACCTACTTGATCAACTAGTTGCTAGAACCAACAACCTACTTGATCAACCAGTTACTAGAAGCAACAACCTACTTGATCAACTAGTTAATAGAGGCAAAAACCCACTTGATCATCTAGTTACTAGAAGCAACAACCTACTTGATCAACTAGTTACTAGAAGCAACAACCTACTTGATCAACAAGTTACTAGAAGTAACAACCTGCTTGATCAGCAAGTTAGTTATCGTCTCTCAGCATAATTGACCAAACTGGATTTTTTCCTTATGGATAAATCCATCACCGGAGGTGAAGGGCTCTTGATCCAAGGAACCAAAGGTCTCGCTATTATTGGATCAATCCTGAGTTGAATAAGATGCTATCTTGTACAGGAGAAAGATTATATTTAAGAAGATAGAAGGTAAAAAGATAATGATAGTATTTAAAAAAGATAGAAGGTAATAAAGATAAAGAAATAAAGAAGAAAAGGTAATAAAGATGATGATAGTATTAAAGAAGATAGAAGGTAATAAGATGAATGATTATTAAAGAAATAGAAGTATAAAGATGAATGATGCATTTAAAGAAGATAGAAGGTAATAAAGATGAATGATAATATTAAAAAAAATATAGTATTAAAGAAGACAGAGGGGTAATAAAGAAGAATGATAACATTAAAGAAGACAGGATGATAATAACGAAGATAGAGAGTAATAAAGAAGAATGATAGTATTAAAGAAGATAGAAGGTAATAAAGATGAATGATAGTATTTAAGAAGATAGTATTAAAGAAGACAGAAGGTAATACAGATGAAAGAGAGCATTAAAGATAGAGGTAATAAAGATGAATGATACTATTAAAGAAGTTAAAGGTAATGAAGAATATAGTAAAGAAGATAGAAGGTAATAAATAAAATAATAGCATTAAAGAAGATAATATGTAATCAAGAATGTATTAAAGAAGATAGAAACCAAAAAGAATATATTAATGAAGATAGACGGTAATAAAGATGAAATATAATAAAGAAGATAGACGGTAATAATGAAAAAAGACAAAGCCAGAGAAATAAAGAAAAATATTATATCTAAGAAGACTGAAGGCAGTAAAGAAGAGATAAGGTAATAAAGATAGTACTGATAAAAGATAATAAAGCAGATATTAAAATCAGAAGGTAATAAAGAAGATAAATAATATTAAAGATAGAGGGTAATAAAGATGTTAGGCATAAACAACCTGCAGAGTAATAAAAGAAGATGTAATGAAGAAGTGTGACGTTAATAAAGAAGGTGCACAGTAATAAAGAAGAAATTAGATAGAAATAAAGAGATAGAAATAAAGAAGATAGTAATAAAGCAGATAGTAATAAAGACGATTTAAATAACGAGGATATACAATAATAAATAAGACAGCAATAAACAAGATTGACAGTAACAAAGAAGACAAAAACACGACAGTAATAAAGATACTGAGAAATAAAGAAGTTAGCAGTAAGATAGTAAAAATAGACAATAAAAGGGAAATTAAGGTGAATAAAATGTCTAATAAAATAGAATTAGGAACATTTAAACTGAATTAGAAAAACTCAGCTGAACTCTCTCTCTCTCTCTCTCTCTCTCACACATCACACTCCACACACACACACACACACACACACACACACACACAACACACACACACCACACACACACACACACACACACACACACACACACACACACACACACACACTCACACAGACACACACACACGCACACGCACACACACACACACACACACACACACACACACACACACACACACACACACACACACACACACACACACAGACCACAACAGAGCCCAGGGAAAGCCGAGAAGGGAAAATGACAGGCCACTGAGCCCAAGTATAATAGATAGTGAAACTGAAGAAAGGAAAGCTGCAATGGAGGAAATTAAATTGAATGAGTGGATACACAAGGATACGCAGTGGGAGAATGAAAGGGAGAGGTCAGTGTTTGTGTATGGGCTCCAGGAAGTTGAAGGGGAAACATATGAAGCAAGAAAATAAGGGGAAAAAAGCATTTGAAAGCATCATAAAAGCAATAGGAGAAGATAACATGACCCAGCTGGAAAATTTTCAGAGAATAGGGGATTTTTCAAGAAGAAGAACCCGGCCAGTGAAAGTGACTTTCAAGGCAGAATCGACTCGGAACAGGATCCTGCAGGAGAAAGCAAGATTAAGGGACATGCCGGCATACAGGAAGGTGTATCTCGACCGCGACAGAACAAAAGAAGAAAGGCAGAAACTGAGAGAGATGGTACAAAGGGTGAAAGGAGGAAAGAGAGGGAATGGAGGAGACAGACAGGAGATCCCAGTCCCAGGAAGAAGATCAAATACAGCCTCCCTCACAACTTCCTATAGAAGCCCCTAAACCAGGTCAACCCAAGTGCAACCAAACATTCTAAACCAAAAACACCCCTGCCATATCCAATGCCCCCACCCACTGCATTACAAACTCCACCCCCACAGCAACCACCCATAGTTCCTTATCAGGTCTCCCACTTCCCCAACCCCAATACACCTCCCAGACCAAAATCTTAGAAAAGAAGTTGAAGGTGTGGTATACAAATGCAGATGGAATAACAAATAAGTATGAGGAGTGGCACGAAAGAATCAAGGAGACATCCCCAGACATAATAGCACTCACAGAAACAAAACTCACCAGAATAATAGCAGATTCAATCTTTCCATCCGGATATCAAATCCTCAGGAAAGACAGAGGGAGGAGAGGGGGAGGAGGAGTTGCACTGCTCATTAAAAACCAGTGGGGGTTTGAGAAAATGGAAGGAATGGATGGCACGGGCGAAAGGGACTTCTTAGTAGGAACAATCCAGTCTGAGGGACATAAGGTGATAATTGCAGTAATGTACAACCCACCACAGAACTGCAGGAGGCCAAGAGAAGAATACGATGAGAGCAACAGAGCAATGGTCGACACACTAGCCGAGGTGGCCAGGAGAGCACACATGGGGGGAGCAAAGTTACTAGTTATGGGTGATTTCAATCACAAGGAGATTGACTGGGAAAACCTGGAGCCCCATGGGGGTCCCGAAACATGGAGAGCCAAGATGATGGATGTGGTACTGGCAAAACCTCATGCATCAACATGTTAGAGACATTTGGGAGCTATTATTATTATTATTATTATTATTATTATTATTATTATTATTATCATCATCATCAAAACTAAGCGCTAAACCACCAGGGTCATACAGCGCTTTGGGAGTTACGACTTCGTCATTCACGTAACGTAACCATGTGACGTTTGTGCGGATGTTACTGGTAAAGTGTTCAGCTTGTAGGTGTTCTATATACAAGTTAGCTAAGATAACGCTGATGGGAGAGCCCACTCCCATACCATATGTTAGTGTAGAGCCTGTTGAAAGAAATGAAGGTGTAGTTAATGCAAAGTTCAATCAGCACAACGAAATCTCCGGGAGGGAGTGGAAGATTAAGGTTCTGATTGACTTTACGTCGGAGAAGGTCAGAGGCTTGTGTGGTGGGTACCTTAGTGAAGAGGGAAGTGCACATTCTCAGCTCAGTCACTACAGCCAACTTCCAACAGAAGATTAAACTCAACCTCAAATTCAGTACTTTAGCGTTAACAGGCAGAGGAAGGAGATGGGTCACGGGCCTTGCTTAACAGTCTATCAGGGGCAAAACTGTAAATCTCACTCAGTGAAAAGGACCTTGAGGAGATAATTATACTGATCATATTGTCAGAAGCGCACACCAGCAGAATAAATACTGCAGCAAATGAGCTTCTGGCAAATACAAGACTAGAGACGTAATCAAGGACACAGTATACATTATACGTTGGGCCCGTACTAAATTATACATCATCAGTATTGAACTCACACCTTGTTAAGCATGTCAGAAATCTGGAGAATGTGTTGAAGTTCCCAACGAGATTAGTGACGGAGTTAAGGGTTATCTTTGATGAGCAGAGATTAAGGGACTTCAGTCTGATGACATCATAGGGAAAGAGGATTAGGGGTGATATATAACGTAAAAAATACTGATAGAAATTGAACGGGTTGACAGGGACAGGTTGTTCGAAAAACGAGAAAAAGAAAAACGAGGTCATAGCAGGAAGTTGAAAACACAGATGAGTCATAAGGATGTTTGGAAGTATTTCTTCAATCTTAGAATTGTCAGGAAGTGGAACAACCTAAAGAATGAAGAGGAAGAGATGGTGATCCGTACATAGCTTTACGGAGGTGAGTTGAGGCACTCGAAGACAAGAGTCCAGTAGTGGCTAGCATGAAGGCAGGGCCAGGAACCGAGACCTGCCCCATGCAACTACATGCACACACACACACACACACACACACACACACACACACACACACACACACACACACACACACAAAACACACACACACACACACACACACACACACACACACACACACACACACGCACGCAACCACGCACGCACGCACACACACACACATACACACAGTTTTCTGACATTGCACATTTTTAGGTAAACTTGGCTGCTGTTCCTTAAAGTGGGTACGAAGTGTTGTTAAAGGTGCAGTTACATAGATAATGTGGGGGAAGTGAGCTGCAGCTCAACTTTTGCGGGAGGTGGGAGAGGTGTTAGCGTGGGGAAAGAGAGGGGGAGAAGAAAGTGAGAGAAATGCTGTAGATGGAGAGGGGGCTGGAGGGCTGGAGAGGGGGCTGGAGGGCTGGAGGGTGGAGGTGGAGGGATTGAGGGGGTGCTGGAGTGAGGGAGATTAGGGATGGAGGAAGAAATGGAGGGCAGCGAATAAGGTAGGGAAGGGAGAGAGAGTTAGACGGAGGGAAGGAGGGAGGAAGAGAGGAAAGGGAAAGTGCGATGGAAGGAGAAAGTTAGAGAGAGAGAGAGAGGCCGGGAAGCAGAGAGGGGGGGAGGGAAGGAGGGAGTGTTGAAGGCAGGCAGGCAGGCAGGCAGGGAGGCAGGCAGGGAGCCAGGCAGGGAGCCAGGCAGGGAGCCAGGCAGGGAGACAGGCAGGGAGCCAGACAGGGAGACAGGCAGGGAGACAGGCAGGGAGACAGGCAGGGAGACAGGCAGGGAGCCAGGCAGGGAACCAGGCAGGGAGCCAGCAGGAGACAGGTAGGGGCAGGGAGGAGACAGGCAGGGAGCCAGGCAGGGAGACAGGCAGGGAGCCAGGCAGGAAGACAGGTAGGGAGCCAGGCAGGGAGACAGGCAGGGAGCCAGGCAGGGAGACAGGCAGGGAGCCAGGCAGGAAGACAGGTAGGGAGCCAGGCAGGGAGCTAGGCAGGGAGCCAGGCAGGGAGACAGGCAGGGAATTAGGCAGGGAGCCAGGCAGGAGAACAGGGAGCCAGGCAGGGAGCAGGCAGGGAGCCAGGCAGGGAACAGCAGGAGAGGGACAGGCAGGGAGCCAGGCAGGAAGACAGGCAGGGAGCCAGGCAGGGAGCTAGAGCAGGGAGCCAGGCAGGGAGACAGGCAGGGAGCCAGCAGGAGGAGGACAGGCAGGGAGCCAGGCAGGGAGCAGGCAGGGAGCAGGCAGGGAGACAGGCAGGGAGCAGGCAGGAGCCAGGCAGAGAGACAGGAGGGAAAGGCAGGAGACAGGCAGGAGAGCAGCAGGGAGCCAGGCAGGGAGACCAGGCAGGGAGCCAGCAGGAGACCAAGCAGGGAGCAGGCTAGGGGAGAGCCAGGCAGGGAGCCAGGCAGGGAGCCAGCAGGGACCAGGGAGCCAGGCAGGGAGCAAGCAGGGAGCTAGGTAGGGAGACAGGCAGGGAGCCAGGCAGGGAGACAGGCAGGGAGCCAGGCAGGGAGACATGCAGGGGAACAGGCAGGGAGCCAAGCAAGGAGCCAGGCAGGGAGACATGCAGGGAGCAAGGCAGGGGGACAGGCAGGGAGACAGGCAGGGAGCCAGGCAGGGAGCCAGGCAGGGAGCCAGGCAGGGAGCCAGGCAGGGAACCAGGGAGCCAGGCAGGGAGCCTGGCAGGGAGCCAAGCAGGGAGCCAGGCAGGGAGCCAAGCAGGGAGCCAGGCAGGGAGCCAGGCAGGGAGCCAGGCAGGGAGCCAGGCAGGGAGCAGCAGGGAGCCAGGCAGGGAGCCAGGCAGGGAGCCAGGCAGGGAGCCAGGCAGGGAGCCAAGCAGGGAGCCAGGCAGGGAGCCAAGCAGGGAGCCACAGGCCAGCAGGAGCCAGGCAGGGAGCCAGCAGGAGCCAGCAGGAGAAGAGTGCCAGCAGTCCAGGAGGAAGCCAAGCCAAGGGACCAAGCAGGAGCCAGCAGCCAGGCAACAGGAGGAGCCAGCAGGGAGCCAGGCAGGGAGCCAGGCAGGAGCAGTGCATGTACAAGCAGGACCAGTAGAAAGCAGGACCATTTGCAACAGAGTTGCCAGCAGGAGTCCAGCAATGATGAAGCATGACCAGCAGGACCAGGATAGACATGCTAAGCAACAAGGGACTATACTTAGACGTCGACAAGGAACCAGCATACCAGAGAGCTAGGTCAGGGCCAGGACCAATTGAGCTACAAGACTAGCCATAATAATGGCACCATTTGTTAAAAGTTGCACCATTAATATGAAGCTTTTGCACCTGCAGTTCCGAATTAATGTGACACTGCTAACTACAGGTGTAACTATTATTATAACTGTCTTACAAGTGTAACTATAATAACTAAATAGTTTAGTTCTTCACGTGATTTAATTAATTACAAGTATAACTATTATATAATGATGACTGTATAGTTTTGATTATACTTATTTACAGGTTTATTAATTAAAATTATATTTTATTTTCAATTAATAAAGTTTGATATTTTATTTTCAATGAACAAAAACTGATATTTCACGTTCTGTGAACAAAACCTGATATGTTCCTTGAACAAAAACTGGTATTTTATAATCCATTAAGATAGTTATCACATTAATTATCACTTTATTAAACTTTGTTCATGGAACATAATTAAAGTAATCAATTTTATTTCAAGAACTGGTGTGGCTTGGTGTAATTAAGGTAATCTTGCGTTTAGATCTATAACAGTGTGGGATTGACACTAGAAATCTCTTCTAGGATTACCAACTGAGTTCTATTCACTGATTAGTAACTACCTATTCTAAGATTAGCATTCAGTTCTAAGGTAGTAATACTACTACTACTACTATTACTACGAATAATAATAATAATAATAATAATAATAATAATAATAATAATAATAATAAATAATAATAATAATATTCTTAATTCGCCGGTACTGTCCCGGCCCGGGCCCTTTCCAAGTGGTGGCCCGGCCTTGGCTCCCTGTCTCGGGAGTATCTCAGACTAATGTCTGCCCTGGGAGGAGGTACAAGTACCTCCTCATCGTTGGGACCAAGTGTCCCCAGGCCTAGCCACATTCCCCGCCCTCACGGGGATCGTAGGGAGAAGCTAGGCCTCTTTGCTCTGCCATCCCCGCCCCAAGGGAGCTAATGGGAATGGCAGTCTTGTGAGCGGCAAGCTCTGGCTCAAGCACCTACCCTGCTCTAGAAGATCTGGGCATAGTGTCGATCAATAATAATAATAATAATAATAATAATAATAATAATAATAATAATAATAATAATAATAATAATAATAATAATAATAATTTATATTTATTATTTCATTATTATTTAAATTATTATTATTATTATTATTATTATTAATTATTATTTATTATTATTTGTAATGAAAGTTGTTGTCTAATATCTTAGATTTCTTTCTTTGTAAAAGTTTTTAAAAAAAGTAACCTATATTAATCACATAACAATATGGCATCAGTAGAACCATATGCCTGCTGGTTGATTTAAAGCTGCAGCAGATGCTGCTGCAACAGCATCTGCAGCAGCATCAACAGGAGCAATAACAGAGGTGACAGCACCAAGACAAGTACGAGTAGCAGGAAGAGCAATAAGAGCGGCAACAGCAGTAACTACATCAAGAACAACAGCAGGAACAGCAACAACAGAATCAACAGCAACGACAGCAGCAACAGCAACAGCAGCAACAGCAGCAGCACCATCAACAACTGCAGCAACAACAGCAGCAACAGCAACAACACCAAAAGCAGAAACAGCAGCAACATCAGAAACAACAACAGCAGCAACGACAGTAGAAACAACAACAGTAACAACAGTAGCAGTTGTAGCAACAACCTCAGAAACAATAGGAGAAACTAGAAAAACAATACTAGCAACAGTAGGCAAAATATCAGGACAACAGAGGCAACACAAACAGCAACTATAACAGAAGCAGCACTAACAGCAGAGAATAAATAAACAGCAAAGTAGGTACAAATTAGGCAGTAGTTCAGCAGCACTAACAACAGGTAAAGCAGAAACAGCAACTCAGCACAACAGTTCACCAGAAACAGCAGTATCAACAGCAGCAATAACAAGAGTAACAGTGACGGTAATAGCAGTTCACCAACATCTGCAGCATCAATAGCAGTAACAGCAATAGTATTACAAACAGCAGCAAAAGCAACAACAATAGTAGTTTAGCAATAATTGCAGGAGCAACAGCTATATCAGTTCATCAACGGCAACAACGGCAGTAGTAACAGAGGAAGTAGCAACAATAGTAGTAACATCAACAGTCACAACAGCTGCAGCAACAACACCATCAGCAACAGCAACAGTCACAACAGTTCACCAACGGCAGCAAAATCAGCAACAGCAGCGGCAGCAAAATCAGCAACAGCAAAAGCAGAAGCAACAGTAGCAGCAGCTCCAGCAACAATAGGTACAACAGATGCAGGAGCTCAGCATTAACAGCAGCAGCAGCACCAGGAACAGCAGCAATAGAAACAGTAACAGCAGCTCAGCAATAGCAATACCGGAATCAGCTGTAGCAACAACATAAGCAAATACAGCAGCAACAGCAGCCATAGCCACAGCAGCAACAGGTACAGCAGTAGCAGTAGTATCTAAGTAGTAGAAACAGTAGCAGCAACAACAACAATAGCAACAGCAGCTTGGGAGTCACAGCATTCCACTGTTCAACTACCCAGGTAGTTGTTTTTTGGTTAAAACAAATTATTAATTCGAACAATAGATCTTCAGACTCAGGAGAATGCAAATTGCGAATTTCGGATTCAGTTGGAAGAATAACAGCGATGGTGGTAGATGGAGGAGGATGTGGTGGAGAAAGAGGAAGAAGAGAGAAAGGAGGAGGAGGTAGTGAAGGAAGACGAAGAAGAGGGAAACGAGGAAGAGGAGGTAGTGGAGGAAGAGGAAGAAGAGGTAAAAGAGGAGGAGGTAAAGGAGGGGTCGTTGGTACATTTTCAGGGAGGCTCCACACTCCTCGGAGTGTACATCTATTATGTTAATGACCGCTATTATACTAACCACACTTTCACTGCCATCCAGAAAAATTCCTTCGTAATTAAAACTACAGATTCGAACCTCTGGCAGAATTATACATGAAGAACCAAGAGAATTTTTGGCTCCCGAAATATCCATAGCAAATTCCAGCTATCCGAAAATTGTAAATCAAATTTTCCAGTTGATAATTTGTATTTGTATTTTTTAATATATGTGGAAGAGCTATGCCCATAGATATTAAGCACCGCCTTGGGTATGGGAGGTACTCTGGTTATAGCTGACAAATGAGAGGGCAGCTCTAATTGGACAGGCATTACAATCATCAAAGAATTTCCCACTGTGTCACATGATGTCTTGCTGAGTGATTATGCAACTAATAATATACCAGCTCTGGGTGTCAGTAATTAAGTAACCCTATTTGCATATGGTTCATTAAGCCACCACTAGCTTACCAATGTTACATTCTTTATCGGGTAGTTTATGGTCCCCTGTCTAAAAGGATTAAAGAGCACAAACTGGACGCATGAAATTAATGAAATTTCCTCCAATCGCTATAGGAACTCATTATCACCTTCAGGTTAGCATTCAGACAGCCACAACTCCCCAGGGGAAGTGAAGAGATAAGAGGAGCAGTTGTGAAGTTCCAGACTAGAGAATGAGTGATTTCCATTCACTCACAAGTTAGAATAATGACAATAATATTTTTATATCACTCTTGTCGTCTCACACCAAGGTAGAGTGCCAGAAAAGGAAGAATCACTGTCACCATCAGTCACTATTACTCTCTTGCCAAAAGCATGCTGACGTGCTTCTGCAAATATCCTCACCACTCATTTAAGAGTGCATGCACTCTACTTTCCACCTCCAGGACTCAAGGCAGACTAACTGAATTCCTTCATAAAAGTTATCTTTCTTACACTCCAACAGCACCTCAAGTCATGAAAATCATTGCCTCCACTCATTCATATATAAAACTTTCACACAAGCCTGTTGCATATCCAAACCCCTCACAAGCGAAACCTCCTTTACCCCGTCCCTCCATCCTTTCCTAGGTTAACCAGTATCTCACCTTCCCTCCATTACTGATATACACACCCTCCATGTTATCCTGCTTTTCTCCATCCTTTCTGAATGTTCAAACCACCTCAACAAATCCTCCTCAGATTTATGGATAATCCTATTATTAAACCTACACTTTCTTTTATCCAGTTTACGAAACTTCTGGATGATATTCATGCCACACATTGAACTCAGGCACATCTCCACTGCCTCCTGCATCCTTCCCACTACAATCTTTAAAACATGTACTTCATACTCGTATAAGATAGCTGGTACACTATACTCTGATACATCTCCCTTTTTGCTTCCAAGGAAAACATTCATTACCTTCACAAATGCCTCAATGTACCATCCACCATTTTTGCTCGTCAATTCACGATGTCTTTCCAAGACCTTGCCACCGACAACTCCAGTCCCTAATATCTCAACACGTACATTTCTTTCATACAACGTCCTTCCGATCTGATTTAATATATATATATATATATATAATATATATATATATATATATATATATATATATATATATATATATATATATATATATATATATATATATATATATGCAAAACAACCACTCTGAAAGAATAGAGAAATTCCAAGCGCTTTCGTGACTACTCACATTATCATAGTTCCTTGATAATGTGAGTAGTCACGAAAGCGCTTGGAATTTCTCTATTCTTTCAGAGTGGTTGTTTTGCATATATATATATATATATATATATATATATATATATATATATATATATATATATATATATATATATAATATAATATATATATATATATATATATATATATAATATATATATATATATATATATATATATATAATATATATATGTCGTGCCGAATATGTAAAACTGGTCAATTAGCAAGAACTCATTTAAAATTAAGTCCTTTCTGAAATTTTCTCTTATATGTTTAAAGATATATTTTTTTCATTATTGTTAATGTAATAATTTTTAATTTTGCACCAAAAGAATCTTAGAAAACTTACCTAACCTTATTATAACAAGAGCAATTTATTTTAGCCTAACCCAACTAAATATATTTTAAATACGTTTACAATAATTTAATACTTAACGAACACAGTGAAATATTTTTTTTTTCGTTAGGTTCAGAATGATTTTGGCGAAATTATTGCATACACAAATTTTCGCTTGTCCTATATGGCAAGATGAGCGTTGCTATTTAAGCCAAGATCGCAAGTTCTGCCTATTCGGCACGACATATATATATATATATATATATATATATATATATATATATATATATATATATATATATATATATATATATATATATATATATATATATATGCAAGGAATTCGCAAGAGCAGGCGAAATATACGCAAACACTGATCTCTGGCTGAAGGAGACTCGAGCCTACGAACCTTGGAACAAGGTACACAGTGCTTTACCAATCTACCCACACTGGAGTCCAGCTTGCGCTAGACTTTGATCCAAGGCAGCCAGCTTTCAGGGAGAAGGCTTACAGCTTTTCATCTCATCCCCTGCATGCATCAGCCTTTCTAGAGATATTAACTATCACATCCCACAACAAAGCAACACCTGACGCGCGACTCATAAGAAAGAGAACACTGCAGCAGGTCTGCTGGCTCAACTAGACAGGTCCTTCACACAACCCACAACTATTCTATCCAAGAATTAAGAATTTTAAAATTTATTATTTGTCCAATGTATTATTAAATTCTTCCCAAATTTTATTAATTATAAATGGATCTAATTTATATAAACCAAAGGAAATATTAATATTATTGTCAAAACTGCTTTTTATGAAACGAGATTGAATTATATTCCTGTCGACCATGGACTTGCTTGATACAACTTTCTCAACTTTTTGAAAATCAATTGGATGGTTAAAATCTCTCACATGAATAAATAGAGCATTAGAATCTTGTCCAGTTCTAATGCTATATTTATGTTGTTTTAATGTTAGAGACTTTTACCAGTTTGACCGTAATAAACTTTATCGCAAATTTTACAAGGAATCTTATAGACACATACATCAGCATTTTGGGGGGAATTCTTTATCAAAAGTTTTTTTATTGTATCAAGATTTTAAATACAACTTTGATATTAAAAGTCTTAAGCACCTTTACTACACTGCAACATTCTCATGAGCTTAGCACCTTCACTACAATGTATCATTCATTCTTATCACTTTAGCACCTTCAGTACACTGCATCAACATATCTGAACCATTTAGCTTCATTAGGGAGGATTATGTTAAGCAATCTTGTTTAAAAAAATTCCATGCATAGGTTACTCAGAACAGGTGAAAGAGGATTTCCCATTGCAATGCCAAACTTCTGAGTGTAAAACTTATCATTAAATACAATTTTTGCATCAACAATCTTCAGCCTGTATAAAGTAAGGGGGAAAGCAAATTATTGACCTGAACACGAAAATTTTTCTCAGAAAAGAAGTTTTTAAGGAAAAGTGGCAGATTGACCCACACGCCTGAAGTATGAGCTTGGACCAAGATGTTATATGTCCACGTATTGTCATACGCTTTCTGAAGACCAATTAAGAGTGTGATAACCGAGTGGTTACTAGCAAAGGCATTACGAATATAGATATCTAAATGGAGTAAGAGGTCAGCAGTGGAGCGGCCCTTCCCTTACGTAAGCCAAATTGGTGAGTGAAAAGATTACTGTGTGTTATAAATACCATACTAAACGTCTATTTACTACCAAACTATTACTCTACTAAGAGCAATATGTCAATAGTGGGAGGCATAAAGGCCAGAAGTACCCAGTTTAGGAAAAAACAGAGCAACAGTAGTTTTCTTTGGATGGGATGGGGAAGAACCTCTTGTAAGCAAACTAGATTAAAAAGACATATCCTGTGCCCTACTTTTCCCTTCACGCCAGTAAACCAGTGATCCAGAATAACAACTACACCTTCACCGAAGCACCTAGGCGGACAAAAGAGAGGGCGGTTGAAAATCAGCTGCTAAGCATACCTCCTTCGGCCTCCACTTCCTGGAACCGATAGGCAGCCTCCAGAGATACAACCTTCACGTAAAGGACATCGTAGGCCGCTCTCCGGGACTCTGTATGTGGATCAGAGCATCCCCAGATGCTCATCTATCTTATTTCTAAGACTCCTACTATTTGTATAGTAAACCTTAAGGGAGCTAGTCACTCGTTGCCCTCTACTATCTTTCTTTCTTTGATTTGCCATTACTAGCAACTTCATTTTGAATATTGTCTTTTGAACATATCCCTGAGGTATCTCGGTAATAACTGCTGTTTTTAACCCTAATGCTGCAGTCTGATTGTTTCCCACAAACACCCATACCTCTATAATCTATCAGTTTAAATTCCTAGACAAGTCATCAATTACTCTCTCAATTGAATTGGCTAATGCAACCACTTCATCCCTTGCATACATATCACGTTTGCCAAAGAATAGGTCCCAGTTATCAATGAATGGGATTGCAAGTTCCTTGCAGTACCTGTCTAGCCAGTAGTTTATACCAATTGCTCTAGACATCCATTCATTGCCCACTCACTTTCTAGGCAAGATGCTACGTATGACTGGGATCCCTCCCTTAGACCTAACTACTTCTATGGCTGACCTGTACTTATCCAGCAGCTCCTCTATCCTGCCCTTCCCAATGTCATTACCCCCAGCATTAAGACAGATAATGGACTTGTTTCCATTACCTGCCATAATATTATCCAACCTGCTGACTATGTCACCAACACCAGCTCCAGGAAGACACACTCTCTGTCTGACCTTTCTGTCTCTGTTACAAAATGCACGGTCCATATATCTTATCTGAGAATCGACTACTATTAAAAGATTCTTACCTTGATAAGCAGGGGAGCCAGTGGTACCTTTAATCTCACTAACCATTGAAGTACACTCGTCTTGGAGAACAGATAAAATCGATTTCCTACCTTCACATCTTCTCTATTAACTCTCTTCATCTTCCTTCTTCCTGAACTGTGAACCACTTGCCACTTAAAGCAGCTGCCAATATCACTGCTGGTGATCATTTCCTCCTTACCAGCTAAATCCTTCTCACACTCGCTCCCAAACTCATCTATGCGAAGCTTCAGCCTCCTATTTTCCTTCTGAAGAAGTAGAATCTCCTTTTTCAACACTTGAACCTGAGATTCTAAAACACTACAACAAGCTATGGTGCTTGGTAACAGACCACAGTAACTCCCAAGAGCTTAGGCAGGTATGACCGCAGGTTACCACTGGCCTCAGCGTACTCACACACACACACACACACTCTGGTCCTAGGACCAGTGCTATTTCTGGTATATGTGAATGACATGATGGAAGGGATAGACTCAGAGGTGTCCCTGTTAGCAGATGATGTGAAGATAATGAGGAGAATTAAATCAGATGAGGACCAGGCAGGACTTCAAAGAGACCTGGACAGGCTGGACACGTGGTCTACCAACTGGCCTCTTGAATTCAACCCTGCCAAGTGCAAAGTCATGAAGATCGGAGAAGAGCAAAGAAGACCGCAGAGTATAGAATTGGTGGCCAAGGACTGTAAACCTCGCTCAATGAGAAAGATGTTGGGGTGACCATAACACCGAGCATGTCTCCGGAGGCACACATCAACCAGACAACTGCTGCAAATAGGGGCGCTTGGCAAACCTGAGAATAGCGTTCCGATACCTTACTAAGGAATCGTTCAAGATACTGTACACTGTGTATATGAGGCCCATACTGGAGTATGCAGCTCCAGTTTGGAACCCACACCTGGGAAAACACGTCAATAAATTAGAGAAAGTGAAAAGGTTTGCAACAAGGCTAGTCCCGGAGCTCAAGGGTATGTCCTACGAAGAAAGGTTGAGGGAAATCGGACTGACGACATTGGAGGACAGGCGGGTCAGGGGAGACATGATAACGACATACAAAATACTGCGTGGAATAGATAAGGTAGACAGAGACAGGTTGTTCCAGAGAGGGGACACAGAAACAAGGGGTCACAATTGGAAGCTGAAGACTCAGACGAGTCATAGGGATGTTAGGAAGTATTTCTTCAGTCATAGAGTCGACAGGAAGTGGAATAGCCTAACAAGTGATGTAGTGAAGGCAGGAACCATACATAGCTTTAAGATGAGGTATGACAAAGCTCTGGAGGCAGAGAGAGAGAGAGGACCTAGTAGCGATCAGGGAAGAGGCGGGGCCAGGAGCTGTCTCGATCCCTGCAACCACAATTAGGTGAGTACAATTAGGTGAGTACACACACACACATTAATGTTACTAACTCATCAATCTCTAGGTAATGAAGACACTGGTAGCACTGGGTTTGCCTTTGTCTACTTCATACATGTTTCTCTCTCTGTTTCTCTGTCCGTCTGCCCCTATCTCTCTCTCTCTCTCGCTGTCTTTCTCTCTCGCTTTCTCTCTCTTTCTCTGTCTTATCAGTATTTCCTCCCGGCTGGAGAGAGACAATCGTAGAGATGGAAGGAGCTATATATGAAGGATCCGTCTACGATGCAATATCCTGCCGTCGTCCAGGGTTAAAGACGAGAGAATTGGGAAGTAAGGAAAATGATTACTTGGTTCCAGGAGCGTGAGGGTTGTGCGAAAGTTGCTCTTAGGGTTGTAGAAGTCCTTGAAGGGTTGGAGAGATTGCTTTCAAGGGTAGGAATGGTGTTTTAAGGGAAGATGAGTTTAAAATGAAAAGATCCCCTTGTAAAGATATTTATGTCAGTTACTATTCCAGAATTCATTCTGGAAGGCTACTGGGCTGACAGGTCTTGCCCTGAAAAAATTGGGCTGCCAGGACTTTCCCTGGAAGACAAATAGGCTGCTAGCAATAGTCACAGAAGACAACTTAGCTGTCAGCACCTGTCGCAGAAGATAATTGGGAGGTCAGCACTTGTCCTGGAAGACACCTGGACTGCCAGCATTTCTTCTGAAGACATCTGAACTGCCAGCATCAGTTCTGGAAGATATATAAGATGCCAGAACGAGTTTTTGAAAACATGAAATGACAGCACTAATTGTTGAAGATATCTAGGCTATCAGTTCTAGTCTTCGTAGGAATTTAGGCTGCCGAAACTAGTTCTTGAAAATATCTAAGCTACTAGCATAATTTGCGAAACATGAACTGCCAGCAAAATTTCAGGAAGACATCTAGGCTACCAGCACTATTTTTGCAAGTTATCTTGGCTGCTTGCATTAGTTATTGAAAACATATGGATTTCCCGTGCTTGTTATGGAAGACTTATGTGCAGCTAATACTATTTTAAAGGACTTATTGGCTGTCAGTACTTACTCTGAAAGGCGTTTGGGCTGCCAAACAAGATCTGGAAATCATCTGGGCTACTAGCACTAATCACAGAAGACAGCTGGGCTGCTAGTATTAATCATAGAAGTCAGCTGGGCTGAAATCACAAGTTCTGAAAGACTGTTACTGAAAAATTTTAGGCTATTACTGGAAGATATTTAGGCTGTCAGCATTAGCTTTTGAAGACCTGTTGGCTGCCAACACCAATTATGGAAGATTTCTCATCTGACAGTTTTGGTTACAGAAGACATTTGGACTGCTATAACTACCTCTCGAAAAGAGCTTGTGGGAAAAGAAGTGAGACAAAATAACATATCTTCACAGGTTCTGAAATAAGGAGCAGAGGCACTATGTGATCAAAGAGAAATGGTAAACAACCAATCTCGTCAATCACCACAAACACGACAATCACCACAAACACGACAATCACCACAAACACGGGGAGAGGTAAATGAGGTATTCACATACTTTCAGGATTTGAGTCTCAATATTCGCAAATTCATCTCGGTGTGTACAGCTAGATGAGTACACATACATACACACACTCGCCCTAACACAAACACGCACACACACACGGGTCAGGAGCTTTGAATCGACACCTGCAACCACAATTAGGTGAGTATACACACGCACGCACACACACACACCACACACACACACACACACACACACACACACACACACACACACACACACACACACACACACACACACACACACACACACCACAAGCTGCAGAATGAAAAAAAAAAACAAATGCTAAGTTTTGAAAATTGGGGAAAGGCCAAGAAAACCATAAACAGAGTATAGGCTCGGGGGACAATGGCCGTAAAGCTCCCTAATAGAGATAGACCTCGGGTGAGCGTAGTTCCTGGCATATTGCCTCCAACACATACCAACTGAACAGCCGCTGCAACAAAACCCTTGAGTGGCAAATTGATGGGCGGCTTTCAAGAACCTCAACAAGGGATCTTTCACAACACTATATGCAGCAAATATCAGGACCGTCTTGGAGTATGCAGCGCCACTATGAAACCCACATCTGACAGAGCAGGCAAAGAAAAGAAAAAAAGTAATAAGGTTTGCAACGAGACTAGTCCAAAAGATGATGGATATGAGCTGTGAAAAGAGGCAAGAGGAGCTAAACC
The DNA here is from genome assembly GCF_026875155.1 of Cherax quadricarinatus. Classification (NCBI taxonomy): domain Eukaryota; kingdom Metazoa; phylum Arthropoda; class Malacostraca; order Decapoda; family Parastacidae; genus Cherax; species Cherax quadricarinatus. The sequence continues at coordinate 27,697,272 of NC_069468.1, forward strand.
TGACAACATTATGGAACGAAAGGAACATAGTTGACATAGTTATGTGTAAAATACTGACATAAATTGAGAGAGTGGACAGGGTAAATCTTTTCCAGGGTTGGGAATCAGGTACACGAAGAAACAGCTGGAAGTTAAAAAATAGGAGATGATTCACAGGGATGTTAGGAAATACCTCTTCAGGCTTTGAGTGGTCAGGAACAGAAATTCCTAGACAGCAACGTGAAGAGACAGAAACTACACATGGTTTTAAAAACAGATATTATAAATGTCGCAATTTGGAGATATGAAAACCCAAGCCCATACTGGAGTATGCAGCACCAGTTTGGAACCCGCACCTGGTCAAGCATGACAAGAAATTGAAGAAAGTACAGAAACGACTACATGGAGGTTGAAACACACATACACACAACACACACACACACACACACACACACACACACACACAACACACACCACACACACACACTACCACACTAACACAAACACACACACACACACACACACACACACACACACACACACACACACACACACACACACACACACACAACACACGCACCAGTATGGAACCCCACACCTGGCCATGCACGTCAGGAAATTAGAGACAATGCAAAGGTTTGCAGCGAGACTAGACCCGGAGTTAAGGGGCATAACCTACGAGGAGAGGTTAAGGGAAAACTATATGATGACACTGGAGGACAGGAGGGACAAGGGAGGACATGATAACAACACGTAAAATATTGAGAGGAATCGGCAAGGTGGACAGAGACAGGATGTTTCAGAGATGAGACACAGCAACAAGGGGTCACAATTGGAAGGTGAAGACTAAGATGAGTCACAGGGACGTTAGGAAGTATTTCTTCAGTCACAGCGTTGTTAGGAAGTGGAATAGTCTGGAGAGGGAGGTGGTGGAGGCAGGATCCATACATAGCCTTAAGAAGAGGTATGATAAGGTTCATGGAGCAGTGAGCGAGTGATCTATTAGCGACCAGTGAAGAGGCGGGGCCAGGAGCTATGAATCGGCCTCTGCAACCACAATTAGGTGAGTACACACACACACTTTATGAACGACCAGTCTACTGGCACAAACTAGGCGCATCCAATTCACATCCACCTACATCCTCTCATGTACTTGTATATCCTGTTTTTAAAGTTAATCAAGTAATCAAGATTTTATCTTCAATGACGCTACTCGGAATTTTGTTCCACTTACACCATTTTTCACACACCTTTATCCATGCCAAATGCTTTTTGGGCAGGATAACAGCTTTTAATGTGTAAATGAAATGAGAAAGAATAACAGATTTTACCTAGTAAATGAACTGATGTAGGATAGCAGCTAATGGCTTCTAAATAAGTTGAAGTAGATAGCATTTTTTAACCAGTAAATAAGTTAAGGGAGATAACGTTACGTCACCAGAAAATAAGCTGAGGGAGATAACACTACGTCACCAGTAAATAAGCTGAGAGAGATAACATTACGTCACAAGTAAATAAGCTGAGAGAGATAACATTACGTCACAAGTAAATAAGCTGAGAGAGATAACATTACGTCACAAGTAAATAAGCTGAGGGAGATAACATTACGTCACAAGTAAATAAGCTGAGAAAGATAACATTACGTCACAAGTAAATAAGCTGAGGGAGATAACATTACATCACAAGTAAATAAGCTGAGGGAGATAACATTACGTCACAAGTAAATAAGCTGAGGGAGATAACATTACGTCACAAGTAAATAAGCTGAGGGAGATAACATTACATCACAAGTAAATAAGCTGAGAAAGATAACATTACGTCACAAGTAAATAAGCTGAGAAAGATAACATTACGTCACAAGTAAATAAGCTGAGGGAGATAACATTACGTCACAAGTAAATAAGCTGAGGGAGATAACATTACGTCACAAGTAAATAAGCTGAGGGAGATAACATTACGTCACAAGTAAATAAGCTGAGGGAGATAACATTACGTCACAAGTAAATAAGCTGAGGGAGATAACATTACGTCACAAGTAAATAAGCTGAGGGAGATAACATTACGTCACAAGTAAATAAGCTGAGGGAGATAACATTACGTCACAAGTAAATAAGCTGAGGGAGATAACATTACGTCACAAGTAAATAAGCTGAGGGAGATAACATTACGTCACAAGTAAATAAGCTGAGGAGATAACATTACGTCACAAGTAAATAAGCTGAGAGAGATAACATTACGTCACAAGTAAATAAGCTGAGGGAGATAACATTACGTCACAAGTAAATAAGCTGAGGGAGATAACATTACGTCACAAGTAAATAAGCTGAGGGAGATAACATTACGTCACAAGTAAATAAGCTGAGGGAGATAACATTACGTCAAAACTAAATAAGCTGAGGGAGATAACATTACGTCACAAGTAAATAAGCTGAGGGAGATAGCATTACGTCACAAGTAAATAAGCTGAGAAAGATAACATTACGTCACAAGTAAATAAGCTGAGGGAGATAGCATTACGTCACAAGTAAATAAGCTGAGGGAGATAACATTACGTCACAAGTAAATAAGCTGAGGGAGATAGCATTACGTCACAAGTAAATAAGCTGAGGGAGATAACATTACGCCACAAGTAAATAAGCAGAGGGAGATAGCATTACGTCACCAGTAAATAAGCTGAGGGAGATAACATTACGCCACAAGTAAATAAGCTGAGGGAGATAACATTACGGCACAAGTAAATAAGCTGAGGGAGATAACATTACGCCACAAGTAAATAAGCTGAGGGAGATAACATTACGCCACAAGTAAATAAGCTGAGGGAGATAACATTACGTCACAAGTAAATAAGCTGAGGGAGATAACATTACGTCACAAGTAAATAAGCTGAGGGAGATCAGCAGCTCGTAACATGTACAATAAAATGAAAAATAAAATAAAAAAGGACAAAATGAGTTATTTATTATTGTGGCATTCAGATGTGCACCTCACTGTGCACCTCACTGTGCACCTCACTGTATGTGCACCTCACTGTGCACCTCACTGTGCACCTCACTGTATGTGCACCTCACTGTGCACCTCACTGTGCACCTCACTGTATGTGCACCTCACTGTGAACCTCACTGTGCACCTCACTGTATGTGCACCTCACTGTGCACCTCACTGTGCACCTCACTGTATGTGCACCTCACTGTGCACCTCACTGTATGTGCACTTCACTGTGCACCTCACTGCATGTGTACCTCACTGCATGTGCACCTCACTGTATGTGTACCTCACTATATGTATACCTCGCTGTATGAGCACCTCACTGTACGTGAATCTCACTGTATGTGCACCTCTTTGCATGTGCACCTCATTGTATATGTACGTTAGGGAGCATTGAAATTCTGATCAAAGCTGCTCTCTTCAGGCATTGTTCCTTATATACATCTTAAATTCAGTGCCAAATATCAAGATGATTGGTTGAGGTTCAGCCAACAGCATTTGCGAGTGAAAATTTTGAATATGTCTGTATCACTGAGTAGCGCAGCGTAGTGTTTTATGTGCTGTATATCTGTACTCTGCAGTATTTATAGACATTAACTTTCTCAGTAATTATGCTGGAGCTGCCATTGCTACCGCAACCTTAATGGACTATGACATTATCATCAAGAAAGACAAAAGTCAGGTTATTGGACCACAGAAGTTACGAGATGCCAGACACAATTACAGAATGGAGAGGAAAGAAAATGAGCTAGCAAACTCGGAAAATATCACATCACTGTATTTTGATGGTAAGGAGACCTCCACTCATGTAATGACAAAGAATGAGAAGACCAAGAAATAGAGTCTAAAGATAGTGATAAAAGATCACTACATCATCATTATGGAGCCTGGCACTGAATATCTCACTCATGTGACTCTTAAGTCAGGCTACGGAAAGGAGATTGCCAAGACTATCTATACATTTCTGGTGGAGCAGAAACTAACTCGGCAGCCTGTTGTACGTGTTGGTAGTGACGGAACCAACATAAATGTCAAAGCTGACATGGTAACCATTCATCATCTTGAAATGTTACTTGGTCATCCGGTCCATTATTTCATCTGTCAGCATCATGGAAATGAGCTGCCATTCCGTGCTGTTTTCTACCACTATGACGGTAAGCCAAGTGGTCCTGAGTATTGGAGAGGCCCCAGTGGCAAGCAAATCAAGGATCCTCTGAGTTGCCAGTTGTTGCTTTCAAGTCAGTCAATTTCACTGATTTCCCTGCTCTAAATGACAAGGTGGCAGAGGATCTGTCCTGGGGCCAGAAATACTTGTATAGGATTTACAAAGGAGTGATCACAGGTGTGGTTGATGATGACTTGGCTGCTCTTGAACCAGGTCCACCGTGTGTGTCAAGGTGGAATGCTTTATGGAGTAGGATCCTTAGGCTGTATGTGGCAACATCAACACCCAGTCAGGAGCTGAAAAGAGTCGTCATTATAAATTTAAAGTTCAGTGCTCCAATGTGGTTACACATCAAGCTGCTCCCTTATGTTAGACACGGTCCAAAGAACGTCTTCCAGTCACTGCAATTTATGAGACATCTAAACTGTGAAGAAAAGTAAACAGTAAAGAAGACTGTCTAAAGAAATTTCTACTTTGCTCACACAGATCAGCTGCTTCTTGGTATGTGCGATGATGAAGACATGACTGAGAGAGACAAAGTTGTCTCAATGATAAGAGAAATTAGAGAAGAGAACCAGCAAACAGAAGAATGTACTGAGAGCTCTGATGAGGATGGAGAAGATTCCGCTGATGCTGTTGACGAGGACTTGTTAAACTACACTGATGATGAAGATGACAGTGATGATGAAGAGAATAACAATATGGCTCCTATTGTCAACTAAAGTGGCAAGCAAAGAACTATCATTCCATGATTGACTGGAAGACTGATCTCACAACTGAGCCTCCTTCCATTGCTTCTCTATCAGCTCAACAGGTTCCGAAAATTATTGAGACTCCACCGGAGGTGCCCAAGTGGCAGAACAACACTCAAGCTGTTGAGAGAGGGATAAAACTGATGTCTGAAGCTTGCACTAAAGTGACTGGACAGAAGGCAAGAGATGGATATTTTCCAGGAAAGTGATGCCCAAGTTCCGCACCAAGAAAGACTTCACTTATAACTTGTAAGAGTTTAAAATTAAATAGTTGATGATTGATATAACCCACGTACATTTGATTATACAATCTTCACAACCAAAAGTGATAGAAACCATGTTCACTTGATTATTATCCTGGCAACCAATAATTTATAA
>NC_069468.1:27705030-27817530 GCF_026875155.1 Cherax quadricarinatus
ATAATAATAATATATTATTATTATTATTATTATTATTATTATTATTATTAATATTATTATTATTATTATTATTATTATTATTATTATTATTAGTAGTAGTAGTAGTAGTTAGTAGTATAGTAGTATGTAGTAATACATAAACATTTATATTTAAGATTGTGTTCATATATTCGAAAATATTCTAAAGCATTTTCAGAAACTCGTGGTAAATCTATAGGTGAAAATTCTCGAGGATCAATGCAAGAAGCCATATTTATCTCCCAGTGATACCTGATGAACCAGAGTTGAACACGATCAGTGGAGACGGGATTGGATTGCCAGGGATAAGATAGAGAGAAGGAGGATCCAAGAGGATATACCTGGAGAAAGCCCTTTCCCTGACACGCATGAAAGAAGCTCTGATCCTGTATCATGGAGCCTGAACGAGAGTTGTAGCGTTGTAGTTCCTTTGTGCCCGAGGGAAGCAGTATTTCAGTACAGGTGATTCAGATGTGGTTTATATCGTCGTTTATTTTTAACGGTGAAGCGTAATTCATCACTGGGCAGGGGTATTAGAACGTTACACGACGTTTCGGTCCTTACTGAACCTTTATCCAGTCACATCTGAGCTAGCAAAAAGACCCTAGTTACAGAGAGGACTACTAGCTCTCTACCCGTTTCTTAGTTGCTGCATTATAATAGTCCTGGACAGAACGAAGCATCGTCTGAATTGTCTTCCCTATTTTTTAGGTTATATGTGAGTTGTTTCATACACGGTATTGTGACTTATTTCTTAAGAACACTGAATATTTCGTCTTCACGCTGAGGCAGTCTTCAGTACACCAGAGAGAGTCTCACCTCCTCGACTCAATTTTCACGCATTGAATTGAAAATTTCGATTCTTAAATCACCACGAACTTGTCTATAGCATCAGCAGCTCTATCTCTTGTTCTTCTTAAGTCTATAAATTTTTTACCCGAGTGAAATTGATGGTAAAAATGTGCAGGTTCAGAGACCACAAACACCATGACAACTCAGAAACGATTCACCGAATGGAGTTGGAATCCATGGCAAGCCGGTCTTGAAACTAACTTGCCAGCGCGCTGTCTGATGTACCATACCTGGAGCATGCCTAGAAAGGGTTTCGGGGGTCAACGCTTCCGCGGCCCGGTCTGTGACCAGGTCTCGCGGTGGATCAGGACCTGATTAACTGTTACTGCTTGCCGCACGCAAGCCGACGTACGGACCACAGCCTGGCTGGTCAGGTACTGATTTTAGGTGCCTATCCAACGCCTTCTTGAAGACAGCCAGGGGTCTATTAATAATCCACCCACACTAGATAAATAAGATTCAGCCAATTAGGTGTACTTCTATAACTCAGTGAAATAACATGTGACCACAGATACAGACTTTTGTAGACATGTCTCATGGTTATTAAGAACTCAGGTGCAGTCTAGTGGCCTGCACACCTGGTTGTTGCACGATAACCACGGTGGGAAGGAGTAAAGAGGAAGCAGAAAAAATACTTATATTTCCTTCACCGAACAGTAAGCAGGTATGTACAATATATATACAGCGAATATGTACAATAAGGCAAATGTAAGCATGAGACAAGGTAAGAACTGTAGCGAGTAGACTGGGAGGTAAATTTGTCAAAGTTGATTCATTAGTGTACAACATCGCTTCAAAACCTTGGGGGCTTGCTTGCCATTGACTGGTTGAACACCTGGGTCGCTGGTCGGGTGGCATGCCTAGGTGGAGGTGTGACGAACGTTCAATAAAATGTAATGTACTCTTTGCATGCCACAATGGTTGTGGCAAGCTCTAGCTCAAGTCCCTTCAAAATCGTTATGAATCACCCGTGAATTCCACGGATAGCTCCCTGGAGTTGTACATCAGTTCCTAGATAGTTACAGGTGTTTGTACTAACTCAAGTTAGAAAAGTTGTGTTGAGGAAGATCTCAAACGAGCGTGTTATTATTATTATTATTATTATTATTATTATTATTATTATTATTATTATTATTATTATTATTATTATCCCACCGTTCGTTGCCCTACCACTGAACAGCGACATTTCAAAGCTTATTTTAGGAACGTCCAACCCAATCTGAGGTAGACTGCCATCCACAACAAACGATTATGACCCAGATACTTATTTACTGCTAGGTGAAGACGAGCAGCAGGTGAAAGTAAGCTTGCCTTTAAGCCTTGCCTTGTTCGGAAATCGATTACAAGTACATTAGGCTGTGAGCCAAACACTCCACAGAATCTGTGTAGGAGACGTCTACTCTGACACAGTCTGTGTAGGAGATGAGTAATTTGACAGTTTGTGTAGAAGACTGCTCAGTTACAGTCTGTATAGGAAACGCCTTCTCTGATAGTCTGTTATAGGAGACGACTAATCTAATACAGTGTAGGAGACGACTAACTGACAAGTCTGTTAGAGGTGTTAATTACTCTGACAATATCGGTTTAGGAGATGACTACTCTAATATTGTGTATGTAGAAAGCTAATCTGACACATTCTTGTAGGAGACGATTAATCCGACACCTTTAAAAATTGCAACACATCGCCAGGTGAACGAACGAAGAATACACCTTCCACACTGCGGCACAACACCAGGAGAACGAGAAATTGACACACCATTCACATTGCCATATATGACCTAGAGAACAGGTGACGACACAGCCTTCACACTGAAACACTTCACCAGCTGAACTCTCAACCAGGTGGCAGAGCAACCAACACACACTAAAACTGCCACACATTGTCGGGCATAACGAGCGATCAACACACTCTCCACATTGCCACACAGATATACCCTCCATACTGCCACTGAATGACCGACCGACATACCTTCCAAACTGCTACACATCACCACGTGAACGAGCATTAAATACACCCTCTGTACTGCCACACATCACCAGGTGACCGAGCGTCACACACACCCTCTGTACTACCACACATCACCAGGTGAATGAGCGTCACACACACCCACTGTACTACCACACATCACCAGATGAACGAGCGTCACACACACCCTCTGTACTACTACACATCACCAGGTGAACGAGCGTCACACACACCCTCTGTACTACCACACATCACCAGGTGGACGAGCGTCACACACCCTCTATACTACCACACATCACCAGGTGAACGAGCGTCACGCACACCCTCTGTACTACCACACATCACCAGGTGAACGAACGTCACACACGCCCTCTATACTGCCACACATCACCTGGTGAACGAGCGTCACACACACACCCTCTATACTGCCACACATCACCTGGTGAACGAACGTCACACACACCTCTATACCGCCACACATCACCTGGTGAACGAGAGTCACACACACCCTATATACACACCCTCTATACTGCCACACATCAACAGGTTAGCGAGCGTCACATATACCCTCTATACTGCCACACATCACCTGGTGAACGAGAGTCACACGCACCCTCTATATCCACAATCACTGGTGAACGTGGAGTCACACACACCCTCTATACTGCCACACATCACCTGGTGAACGAGAGTCACACACACCCTCTATACTGCCACACATCACCTGGTGAACGAGAGTCACACACACCCTCTATACTGCCACACATCACCTGGTGAACGAGCGTCACACACCCTCTATACTGCCACACATCACCTGGTGAACGAGCGTCCAAAATACTTAATTTCAAGCTACTAAGTATGCTAATTTATGGAGTTTAAATTTTTATTCACATATTTCTTTACTGTGGACTAAATAACCCAAGAACATAAGAAGAACATAATAAAGAATGAACACTGCCGCAGGCCTACTGGCCCTAGCTCCAGCTGGAACATGAATTAATAGTTCAAATGCTATATTTATGTTGTAGTAAACTTAGTTCAAGACTTTTCCCAGTTTGACAATAATAAACTTTATCATATTTTTTACTAGTAAACTTGTAGTCACAGCCATCAGCATTTTTTGGGGGGAATTTTTAACTAGAAGTTTTTTTTTACTGTATCGAGATTTTTAAATACATCTTTGGTTTTAAAATTCTTAAGTATAGAAGGTTTGAATTAGATTGTTTGTCCTTTTTTTTTGACTTGTAAAATGTATTTCTAGCAATTAAGTATTTTGAGTATTTTAGATCATTAGCTATTTAACATATCTTCAAGATTTCTTCATCTATGAACTCTGAGCTGCAAACTCTCAAAGCTTTCAAAGATATGAATGATAATACAGAAAATTTAACTCTATTTTGATGGGAAGTATAACAGTACATGTAAGAACAGTTATTTGTTGGTTTTCTGTGCATTTTAAATTCAAAATCATGGGTCCTCTTAATAATTAAGACATCCAAAAAAGGCAGCGAGACTAATTTAACAAGGAAATGGTTTATATATATATTCTTAGGCATAAGACACAAAACATCAACATATCTGTACAACTTAGTCTGAAAGATTTCTGTAAAAATGTTATAATGATTATTACAACATAAATATAGCGTTACAACAACATAAATATAGCATTACAACAACATAAATATAGCATTACAACAACATAAATATAGCGTTACAACAACATAAATATAGCGTTACAACAACATAAATATAGCGTTACAACAGCATAAATATAGCGTTACAACAGCATAAATATAGCGTACAAAACATAAAATATAGCGTTACAACATAAATATAGCGTTACAACAACATAAATATAGCGTTACAACAACATAAATATAGCGTTACAACATAAATATAGCGTTACAACAACATAAATATAGCGTTACAACAACATAAATATAGCGTTACAACAACATAAATATAGCGTTACAACTGGAAAAGAGTCTAATGAGAGAGATTTTAACCATCCAACTGATTTTCAAAAGGCCAAAAAAGTTGCATCAAGTAGGTTTGTTGTTGAGAAAATAACTGAATCTAACTTTATGAAAAATACGTTTGATTTTAATATGAATATTAGTTTAGTGTTAAAAAATTAAATAAATTTGCAATGAATACAATTTTGGGAAGAATTTAGGCTATTTTTGACAATTTCTGGACGATCCTATCCGCGTGTTAGGTGGTGTCTCAACCTTAATACTCATCTGCTGTTCTATTTTTTTTACAGGTCCTTGATAATGTGAGAAATCCCGAAAGCGCTTCGAATTTCATTATTTTTCAACAATGGTTTCTATTGCACACACACACACACGTTGCCAGTGGTGAGAGAAGCAACTCTCACTGCTGAGGTCCAGGGAATAAACCCCGGACTTTAATACAAAATAAGTAGTAGGTTGGTAGACAGCAACCACCCAGGGAGGTACTACCATCCTGCCAAGTGAGTGTAAAACGAAAGCCTGTAATTGTTTTACATGATGGTAGGATTGCTGGTGTCTTTTGTCTGTCTCATAAATATGCAAGATTACAGGCACGTCTTGTTACGTCTACTTACACTTAGGTCACACAGCACATACATGTACACGTTTGTGTTTACACACTCATCTGAGTTTTCTTTGATTTTATATTAATAGTTCTTGTTCTTATTACTTTTCCATGGAGATATGAAAGGAAAACTGTTGTAAAAGTCAACTAAAATGCCCGGAACAACAGGCTAGTAACCCTTTTTCCTGTATAGCTTACTTAAAAGAAAAAGAAGAAACCCGTCAAAGTGGGATGTTTGAATGTACGTGGATGTTGTGCGAATGACAAGAAAGAGAAGATTGTGGATCTTATGAATGAGAAAAATCTGGATGTTCTGGCTCTAGGTGTAACAAAGAAGAAGGGGGTAGAAGAGTTTCAGTGGGGTGAAATAAATGGGGTTAGGTCAAGGATTTCTAATAGAGTTGAAGCTAAGAAAGGAGTAGCAATAATGTTGAAGGATAAGTGATGATAGGAGAAGAGGGGATATAAATACATAAATTCAAGGATTATGTGGAGCAAAATAATGGGATGGATGTGAAAAATGGGTTATAGTTATTGTTTATGCATCTGGAGAAGAGAGAGGTGTAGAGGAGAGAGAAAGATTTTGGGAAATGTTGAGTGAGTGTGTGGGGAGTTTTGAACCAAGTGTGAGAGTACTTATGGTTGGAGATTTCAATGCTAAAGTGGGTAAAAATGTTGTGGAGGGAGTAGTAGGTAAATCTGGGGTGCCAGGGGTAAATGTAAATGGGGAGCCTTTAATTGAGCTATGTGTAGAAAGAGGTTTGGTAATAAGTAATACATATTTTATGAAGAAGAGGACAAATAAGTATACAAATATGATATAGCACGTAATGGAAGTATTTTGTTAGATTATGTATTGGTGGATAAAAGGTTGATGGGTAGGCTTCAGGATGTGCATGTTTATAGAGGGGCAAGTAAGAGAGAGGTGAAAGTTTATAAACTAAGGGAGGAGGAAGTTAGGGTGAGATATAAGCAACTATTGGCAGAAAGGTGGGGGTGCAAGTATGAGTAGTGGGGGGGGGGATGAAGAGGGTTGGAATAGTTTTAAAAATGTAGTATTAGAGTGTGGGACAGAAGTTTGTGGTTTTAGGAGGGTGGGTGCAGGAGGAAAGACGAGTGATTGGTGGAATGATGAGGTAAAGGGTGTGATAAAAGAGAAAAAGATAGCTTATGAGAGGTTTTCATAAAGCAGAAGTGATATAAGAAGGGCAGATTATATGGAGAGTAAAAGAAAGGTGAAGAGAGTGGTGAGAGAGTGCAAAAGGAGAGCGGATGATAGAGTGGGAGAGGCACTGTCAAGAAATTTTGATGAGAATAAGAAAAAAAATTGGAGTGAGATAAACAGGTTAAGAAAGCCTAGGGAATGAATGAATTTGTCAGTTAAAAACAAAGTCAGGGAGTTAGTAGATCGGGAGCTAGAGGTGTTGCATAGATGGTGGGAATATTTTGAGGATCTTTTAAATGTTGATGAAGAATGTAAGTAATTTCATGAACTTTCAAGGGAGGTATAACATGTTTTAGGAATGAAGAAGAGCAGGATGTGAGTGTGGGGGAGGTACGTGAGGTATTATGTAGAATGAAAGGGGGTAAAGCAGTTGGAACTGACGGGATCATGACAGAAATATTAAAAACTGGGGGGGGGGGATATAGTGTTGGAGTGGTTGGTACTTTTTTTTTTTTTTTCATAAAAATGTATTACTTATTACCAAATCTCTTTACACATAGCTAAATTTAAAGGCTCCCCATTTACATTTACCCTGGCACCCCAAATTTACCTACTACTCCCTCCACAACATTTTTACCCCACTTTAGCATTGAAATCCCCAACCACAAGTACTTCACACTTGGTTCATAAACTCCCCACGTATTCACTCAACATTTCCAAAATCTCTCTCTCTCTCCTCTACACTTCTCTCTTCTCCAGGTGCATATACACTTACTATAACCCATTTTTTCACATCCATTCCTTTATTTTACTCCACATAATCCTTGAATTAATACATTTATAGTCCCTCTTTTCCTGCCATATTTTTATCCTTCAGCATTATTGCTACTCCCTTCTTTAGCTCTAACTCTATTTGAAACCTCTGACCTAATCCCCATTTATTCCTCTCCACTGAAACTCTCCCACCCCCTTCAGCTTTGTTTCACTTAAAGCCAGGACATCCAGCTTCTTCTCATTCATAACATCCACAATCATCTCTTTCTTATCATCTGCACAACATCCACACACATTCAGACTTCCCACTTTGACAATTTTCTTCTTCTTATTCTTTTTAGTAATCTTTACAGGAAAAGGGGTTACTAGCCCATTGTTCCCGGCATTTTTAGTTGACTTTTACAACACGCATGGCTTACGGAGGAAAGATTCTTATTCCACTTCCCCATGGATATAAAAGGAAAAGTAATAAGACCAAGAACTATTAAGATAAAATCAACGAAAACTCAGATGGGTGTGAATAAATAAACGTGTACATGTATGTGTAGTGTGACCTAAGGTAAGTAGAAGTAGAAAGGGACGTACCTGTAATCTTGCATATTTTATGAGGACAGAGAAAAGACACAGCAATCCAAACCATCATGTAAAACAATTACAGGCTTTTGTTTTACATTCACTTGGCAGGACGGTAGTACCTCCCTGGGTGGTTGCTGTAAAACTGTAAAACTATATATATGACTATATATCATTGTTCTTTCCACCCACAGGGCCGTCGTCCAGTAGCCCCCCTGGGATAGACTGGAGTCAGTGGTGGACTTATGGTGGTATCTCCGGGCCACGGTTCTGGGGGGTGATCAACCCAGCGTGGGGTATGTGCAGAGAAGGTCGTCGCCAGTCACCCATAAACATAGACCCCAAGACGCTTTTGTTCGACCCCAACCTCTCTCCCTTCACCCTCGACAAGGTCACGGTGAGTCGTAGATGGCCTACTGCATGGTGTTATCTGGGTCCTAGGAAGTTCTATGAAGAACTCCTACATTTATCTAAAGATACAAGTTATGGGTAGCTTCTTACTGCATACCGCAGTGTCTGATTCTAAATATTTCATGTATGTCGAAATTATCAGCAAAGTTCTGTATTTAGCTGGTAGCACACATAAACAAAGCAATATTCTCTTATCTTATGATAGAGTGGAAAATTTAGTTTTTTAAAACGATATTAAGACAGCTCAAGTTCAGGTCCTTGTCCTTGAGCCTTCACTTTCTTAAATGAGGAAGGAAAAATATGAAGGAAATTAAAACAATATAGGTCAGATGAGGAAATTAAGCTTTTAATAAAATCTCTAATAAAAATTTTTGATTGATAAACAGAAATATAAAAGTAGGTTTAAAAACTCTAAGTTTCGTGTATCACCAAAAACCATCTATCACTACTTATCTACCAATATTCAACTATGACCACCCATCTATCACTACCCACCATGACCATCCACTATCACTCCCATCCATTACCACCACCATTACCATCCAATTATCAAAATCTATTATCATCACATATCTATCAACACGGGAATATGACCAACCAACATCACCCTCCATGTATCACTACCACTGCTCCATCTACCATCAACATGAACCACCATCACCATCACCCACCTACAGTACCGTGGCCAGTGACTGTGCCTGTCCTTAGCTCAGGGGGGCGGGGAGCTGCTCAATACGGGCCATAGCGTGGAGTGGAGAGCCGCCCACAACGCCCAAGCCATCAACGTCACGGGCGGACCACTGAGCTACGCCTACACCATCACACACGCCCGTCTGCATTTTGGTGAGAGGGACCAACAAGGCTCTGAACACCTTCTAGACAACAAAGCCTTCCCTGCAGAGGTAAGACTGGAGGCAGTGGAGATGCCATATCCGAGAGTAATTGGTGGAGTGAAGATTATGTAGAGAATTCGCAGCGTAGAAATAAACGTACTGTGTGGAGTTACGAAAGGTATAATTCACAAGGCTTCGGAGAGGATCTTGAGGCAGTTTTAGACATTACAAAGGATGGAGTAAAATATTATGACCAAGAGGGTGTATAAATCTTGGGTGAAAGAAAGAGGGGCAGGGATCGTCCCAGGACGGAGTGGAAGTAATGGGTTAATAGGGTTTAAAGGGTTTGGACATCCTGGAAGCTTGTGTGAATCTGTTAGATTGAAGTGAGAGGTGACAGGTAGTGTTTCAGAGTTGAGGTGTTGTTGGAATGAGAGAAAGGTAATATTTATGAAAAGATTGAGGAAATATTAGTTTGCTTTAGTCCAGGATGTTGGGGACTGGAGATGTTACAGTAAAGAGGGTCATATGAATTATGGCGTCCGTGCACATCTGCCTAAACAGGTACTGAGACAATGATATATGTGTCTTTCCACTGCCCTAGCTCAGTGTTATATGCCAATGTGTTAAAAACTATAAGAAGAATCTCAGTATTTTTCCTTGATGTACATTTATTCTCTTTTCGGAGGACGAGGGTCCCCAATTAGCAAGAGAGATTATACTTGACAATATTATTATATAAATAAATATACACGTATACATGAAAATATATAAATAAATATGTCGGGCCTAATAAGCCGAATGGAAAAGGTAAAGGAGGCAAAGGACCCAGGAAAATAAGGAGATTAGTAGAAGAGCCAGAAACGAGTACGCACAGATAAGGAGGGAGGCCCAGCGACAGTACGAAAACGACATAGCATCGAAAGTCAAGTCTGACCCGAAACTGATGTATAGCCACATTAGGAGGAAAACAACAATCAAAGACCAGGTGATAAGGCTGAGGAAAAAAGGTGGAGAACTCACAAGAAACGATCAAGAGGTAGGTGAGAAGCTCAACATGAGATTTAAGGAAGTATTTACAGTGGAGACAGGAAGGCCTCTCGGGGGACAGACCAGACGGGGACACCAGCAAGGAATATGCCAACAAGTGTTGGATGACATACATACAGATGAGGAGGAGGTGAAGAAACTGCTAAGGGACATCGATACCTCAAAGGCAATGGGACCGGACAACATCTCTCCGTGGGTCCTCAGAGAGGGAGCAGATATGTTGTGTGTGCCACTTACAACAATCTTCAACACGTCCCTGGAAACTGGGCAACTACCTGAGATCTGGAAGACGGCAAATGTAGTTCCCATTTTTAAAAAAGGAGACAGAAAAGAGGCAATAACTATAGACCTGTGTCACTGACGTGTATAGTATGCAAAGTTATGGAGAAGATTATCATGAGGAGAGTGGTGGATCACCTGGAACGGAACAAGAGTATAAATGCCAACCAGCATGGATTCATGGAAGGAAAATCCTGTGTCACAAACTTTCTGGAGTTTTATGATAAAATAACAGAAGTAAGACACGAGAGAGAGGGGTGGGTTGATTGCATCTTCTTGGACTGCAAGAAAGCCTTTGACACAGTTCCTCACAAGAGATTAGTGCAGAAGCTAGAGGATCAGGCGGATATAACAGGAAGGGCACTGCAATGGTTCAGAGAATACCTGACAAAGAGGCAACAATGAGTCATGGTACGTAATGATGTATCACAGTGGGCACCTGTGACGAGCGGGGTCCCACAGGGGTCAGTCCTAAGACCAGTGCTATTTTTGGTATATGTGAACGACATGATGGAAAGTTCAGACTCAGAAGTGTCCCTGTTCACAGACCATGTGAAGTTAATGAGGAGAATTAAATCAGATGAGGATCGAGCAGAACTTCAAAGAGACCTGGAGAAACTGGACACCTGGTCCAGCAACTGGCTTCTCGAATTTAATCCCGCCAAATGCAAAGTCATGAAGATCGGGGAAGGGCACAGAAGATCACAGACAGAGTATAGGCTATGTGGCCAAAGACTGCAAACCTCACTCAAGGAGAAAGATCTTGGAGTGAGAGTAACACCGGAAGCACACATCAACCAGGTAACTGCTGCAGCATATGGGTGCCTGGCAAACCTCAGAACAGCGTTCCGATACCTTAATAAGGAATCGTTCAAGACACTGTACACCGTGTACGTCAGGCCCATACTGGAGTATGCAGCACCTGTTTGGAACCCGCACTTGATCAAGCACGTCAAGAAACTAGAGAAAGTGCAAAGGTTTGCGACAAGGTTAGTTCCAGAGCTGAAGGAAATGTCCTATGAAGAAAGGTTAAGGGAAATCGGCCTGACGACACTAGAGGACAGGAGGGTTAGGGGAGACATGATAACGACATATAAAATACTGCGCGGAATAGACAAGGTGGACAAAGACAGGATGTTCCAGGGAGGAGACACAGAAACAAGAGGTCACAATTGGAAGTTGAAGACACAGATGAGTCAGAGAGATATTAGGAAGTATTTCTTCAGTCATAGAGTTGTCAGGCAGTGGAATAGCCTGGAAAGTGATGTAGTGGAGGCAGGAACCACACATAGTTTTTAGACGAGGTTTGATAAAGCTCATGTTAATGTAAAAAATTTTAATTTTGCACCAAAAGATTCTTAGAAAACTTACCTAACCTTATTATAACAAGAACAATTTATTTTAGTCTAACCCAACTAAATATATTTTTGATTTGTTTACAGCAATTTAATACTAAACAAACACAGTGAAATATATTTTTTCCGTTAGATTCAGAATGATTTTGGCGAAATTATTGCATACACAAATTTTCACTTGTGTATATGGTAAGATGAGCATTACTATTAAGCTAAGATCGCAAGTTCTGCCTATTCGGCACGACATATATTTATATAATATATATATATAATATAATATATATATAATAATATATTATATATATATATATATATATATATATATAAATATATATATATATATATTTTATTAAATATAATATATATATAATATATATATATTATAAAATATATTAACAAGCCAGCCGTCTCCCACCGAGGCAGGGTGACTCAAAAAGAAAGAAAATCCCCTAAAAGAAAATACTTTCATCATCCATCAACACTTTCACCTCACTCACACATAATCACTGTTTTTGCAGAGCTGCTCAGAACGCAACAGTTTAGAAGCATATACGTATAAAAATATACAACATATCCCTCCAAACTGCCAATATCCCAAACCCCTCCTTTAAAGTGAAGACATTGTACTTCCCATTTCCAGGACTCAAGTCCGGCTATATAAAAATAACCGGTTTTCCCTGAATCCCTTCTCTAAATATTACCCTGCTCACACTCCATCAGCTCGTCAGGTCCCAAATACCATTCGTCTCCATTCACTCCGATCTAAAACGCTCACTCACGCCTGCTGGAAGTCCAAGCTCCTCGCCCACAAAACCTCCCTTACCCCTTTCTTCCAACCTTTTCGAGAACGACCCCTACCCAGCATTCCTTCCCCTACAGATTTAAACGCTCTCCATGTCATTTGCAGGGAACAATGAGCTAGTAACCCCTTTTCCTGTAATTACTGAAAAGAATAAGAAGAAAACTGTCAAAGTGGGAAGCCTGAATGTGCGTGGATGTTGTGCGAATGATAAGAAAGAGATGATTGTGGATGTTATGAATGAGAAGAAGCTGGATGTCCTGGCTTTAAGTGAAACAATGCTAAAGGGGGTGGGAGAGTTTCAGTGGAGAGGAATGAATGGGATTAGGTCAGGGGTTTCAAATATTGTTAGAGCTAAGGAAGGAGTAGCGATAATGTTGAAGGTTAAGCCATGCCGGTATGTATTAATTCAAGTATTATGTGGAGTAAAATAAAGGTTGGATGTGAGAAGTGGGTTATAGTAAGCGTATATGCACCTGGGGAAGAGAGAAGTATAGAAGAGAGAGAGAGAGATTTTGGGAAATGTTGAGTGAATGCGTGGGGAGTTTTGAACCAAGTGTGAGAGTACTTTAATGCTAAAGTGGGTAAAAATGTTGTTGATGGAGTAGTAGGTAAATTTGGGGTGCCAGGGGTAAATGTAAATGGTGAGCCTTTAATTGAGCTATGTGTAGAAAGATGTTTGGTAACAAGTAATACATATTTTATGAAAAAGAGGATAAATAAATATACAAGGTATGATATAGCACGTAATGAAAGTAGTTTGTTAGATTAATTATTGGTGGATAAAAGGTTGATGGGTAGGCTTCAGGATGTACATGTTTATAGAGGGGCAACTGATATATCGGATCATTATGTAGTTGTAGCTACAGTTAGAGAAAGAGGTAGATGGAACAGGAGGATAATGGCAACAACAAGTAAGAGGGAAGGGAAAGTGTATAAACTAAGGAGGAGGAAGATCGGTGAAATATAAGCAAATATTGGCAGAAAGGTGGGCTGGTGCAGGTATGAATAGTGGGGGGGGGGGGGTTGAAGAGGGTTGGAACAGTTTTAAAAATGTAGCATTAAAATGTGGGTAGAAGTTTGTGGTTATAGGAGGGTGGGTGCAGGAGGAAAGAGGAGTGATTGGTGGAATGATGAAGTAAAGGGTGTGATAAAAGAGAAAAAGGTAGCTTATGAGAGGTATCTAGAAAGCAGAAGTGTTATAAGAAGAGTAGAGTATATTGAGAGTAAAAGAAAGGTGAAGAGAGTGGTGAGAGAGTGCAAAAGGAGAACAGATGATAGAGTAGGAGAGGCACTGTCAAGAAAAACTAGGGAACAAATGAATTTGTCAGTTAAAAACAGAGTATGGGAGTTAGTAGATGGGGAGATGGAGGTATTGGGTAGATGGAGAGAATATTTTGAGGAACTTTTAAATGTCGACGAAGAAAGGAGGCGGTAATTTTATGCACTGGCCAGGGAGGTATACCATCTTTTAGGAGTGAAGAAGAGCAGGATGTGAGTGTTGGGGAGGTGCGTGAGGTATTACGTAGAATGAAAGGGGGTAAAGCAGCTGAAACTGACGGGATCATGACAGAAATGTTAAAAGCAGGGGGAGACATAACGTTGAAGTGATTGGTATTTTTGTTTAGTAAATGTATGAAAGAGGGGAAGGTACCTATGGATTAGCGGAGAGCGTGTAAAGTCCCTTTATATAAAGGGAAGGGGGACAAAAGAGAGGAATAAGTTTACTGAGTATACCAGGAAAAGTATACTATAGGGTTATTATTGAAAGAATTAGAGGTAAGACAGAATGTAGAATTGCAGATGAGGAAGGAGGTTTTAGAGTGGGTAGGGGATGTGTAGATCAAGTGTTTACATTGAAGCATGTATGTGAACAGTATTAAATAAAGGTGGGAAAGTTTTTATTGCATTTATGAATTTAGAAAAGGCATATGATAGAGTGGATAGGGGAGCAATGTGGCAGATGTTGCAAGTACATATGGAATAGGTAGTAAGTTACTAAATGCTGTAAAGAGTTTATATGAGGATAGTGAAGCTCAGGTTAGGGTGTGTAGAAGAGAGGGAGACTACTTCCCGGTAAAATTAGGTCTTAGACAGAGATCTGTAATGTCACCATGGTTGTTTAATATATTTATAGATGGGGTTGTAAAAGAAGTAAATGCTAGGGTGTTCGGGAGAGGGGTGGGATTAAATTATGGGGAATTAAATACAAAATGGGAAGTGACACAGTTGCTTTTTGCTTATGGGAGATTCTAAAGAAAAATTGCAAAGGTTAGTGGACTAATTTGGGAGTGTGTGTAAAGGTAGAAAGTTGAAAGTGAACATAGAAAAGAGTAAGGTGATGAGAGAATCAAATGATTTAGATAAAGAAAAATTGGATATCAAATTGGTGAGGAGGAGTATGGAAGAAATGAATGTTTTCAGATATTTGTGAGTTGACGTGTCAGCGGATGGATTTATGAAGGGTGAGGTTAATCAGAGAATTGAAGGAAAAAAGGTGAGTGGTGCATTGAGGTACATGTGGTGTCAAAAAATGTTGTCTATGGAGGCAAAGAAGGAAATGTATGAAAGTATAGAAGTACCAACACTCTTATATGGGTGTAAAGCTTGGGTTGTGAATGCTGCAGCGAGGAGGCGGTTGGAGGCGGTGGAGATGTCCTGTCTAAGGGCAATGTGTGGTGTAAATATTATGCAGAAAATTCGGAGTGTGGAAATTAGGAGAAGGTGTAGAGTTAATAAAAGTATTAGTCAGAGGGTTGAAGAGGGTTTGTTGAGGTAGTTTGATCATTTAGAGAGAATGGATCAAAGTAGAATTACATTGAGAGCGTATGAATCTCTAAGGGAAGGAAGACGGGGTAGGGGTCGTCCTCGTAAAGGTTGGAGGAAGGGGGTAAAGGCGGTGTTGTGAGCGAGGGGCTTGGACTTCCAGCAGGCGTGCGTGAGCGTGTTAGATAGGAGTGAATGGAGACAAATGGTATTTGCGACCTGACGATCTGTTGGAGTGTGAGCAGGGTAATATTTAGTGAAGGGATTCAGGGAAACCGGTTATTTTTATATAGTCGGACTTGAGTCCTGGAAATGGGAAGTACAATGCCTGCACTTTAAAGGATGAGTTCGGGATATTGGCAGTTTGGAGGGATATGTTGTGTATCTTTATATGTATATGCAGTGATTATGTGTGAGTCAGGTGGAAGTGCTGACTGATGATGAAAGTATTTTCTTCTTGGGGATTTTCTTTCTTTTTGGTCACCCTGCCTCGGTGGGAGACGGCCGACTTGTTAAAAAAAAAATTAAGCATTTTTTTTTGCATTGAATAGTGTTTACTTTAAAAGTTTTAACATAATTGTCAGACCAATTCATTTAATGAAAACTTGCATATTCATGTGTGCATATCAAATTTTCACTGATATTTTATATCATTCATTAAATTTATTTAATTTTAACAATTTTATCTGGAACATCATGCTTCAACAGAGATCAGCAACAGGGAACAGTATACATAAGCACATGCCTAGTTTGTGGACATCCATTTTGTGTGTATACACTGTACACTGATGTGTATTTTCTAGTTTATACTGTATATGGTGTGCACTGCAAAGTTGGTAATACATGAACATTAATCAGTAGATAGAGTGCAACCCAACTGGAGAGAGAAATAAAAGTATTAATACTGGAAGCTGCATATTTTGTTCTTCAGCTGAGCCCTCTGCTCACGAGGACCTTAGTTAGAGGCCAAAATATACACTTCCTTCTTAATTACTTGTATTGTCTGTCTCCAAGTGGGTTTATCATTTTCCATACTGTACACTGTTGGTATACAGTACAATTACACACACACACACACACACACACACAACACACACACACACACACACACACACACACACACACACACACACACACACACACCACACACACACACACACACATTCGTGCCGATATGTAAAACTGGTCAATTAGCAAGAACTCATTTACAATTAAGTCCTTTCTAAAATTTTCTCTTATACGTTTAAAGATATTTTTTTTCATTAATGTTAATGTAAAAAAAATTAATTTTGCACCAAAAGAATCTTAGAAAACTTACCTAACCTTATTATAACAAGAAACAATTTATTTTAGCCTAACCAACTAAATATATTTTAGATTTGTTTACAGTAATTTAATACTAAACAAACACAGTGAAATATATTTTTTTCGTTAGGTTCAGAATGATTTTGGCGAAATTATTGCATACACAAATTTTCACTTGCCCTATATGGCAAGATGAACGTTGCTACTTAAGCCAAGAGAGCAAATTCTGCCTGTTCGGCACGACATATATATATATATATATATATATATTATATATATATATATATATATATATATTATATATATATAAACACAAATCTTTTGTCGAAGGAGACTCGAACCTACGAACCAAGGGACAAGGTACGCAATGCTCTAACCACCCAGCCACACTGGTCCAATACCTTGGCGCCCAGCGAACGCTAGACGTTTTGATCCAAGGCAACCAGAACAGGCAAAATATTCATAAACACTAATCTAGCTGGGCGCCAAGGTATTGGACCAGTGTGGCTGGTTGGTTAGAGCACTGTGTACCTTGTCCCTTGGTTCCTAGGTTCGAGTCTCCTTCGACCAGAGATTAGTGTTTGTGAATATTTCGCCTGTTCTGCGAATTACATATTATATATATATATATATATATATATATATATATATATATATATATATATATATATATATATATATATGTATGTCGTGCCGAATATGTAAAACTGGTCAATTAGCAACAACTCATTTAAAATTAAGTCCTTTCTGAAATTTTCTCTTATACGTTTAAAGATATATTTTTTTCATTAATGTTAATGTAAAAATTTTAATTTTGCGTCAAAGAACCTAGAAAACTTACCTAACCTTATTATAACAAGAACAATTCATTTTAGCCTAACCTAACTAAATATATTTTAGATTTATTTACAATAATTTAATACTAAACAAACACAGTGAAATATATATTTTTCGTTAGGTTCAGAATGATTTTGGCGAAATTATTGCATACACAAATTTTCACTTGTCCTATATGGCAAGATGAACGTTGCTATTTAAGCCAAGATCGCAAGTTCTGCCTATTCGGCACGACATATATGTATATATATATATATATATATATTATATATATATATATATATATATATATATATTTATATATATATATATATTCAACAAACCGGCCGTATCCTACCAAGGCAGGGTGGCCCAGAAAGAAAAACGAAAGTTTCACTTTTTAAATTTAGTAATTTATACGGGAGAAGGGGTTACTAGCCCCTTGCTCCCGGCATTTTAGTCGCCTCTTACAACACGCATGGCTTACAGAGAAAGAATTCTGTTCCACTTCCCCATGGAGATAAGAGGAAATAAACTAGAACAAGAACTAGAAAGAAAATAGAAGAAAACCCAGAGGGGTGTGTATATATATGCTTGTACATGTATGTGTAGTGTGACCTAAGTGCAAGTAGAAGTAGCAAGGAGTACCTAAAATCTTGCATGTTTATATATATATATATTTATATATATATATATATATATATATATATATATATATATATTTATATATATATATATATATAATATATATATATGCCCACCCAGGTAATTTCTCATTCCCATGAAATCGGCCAAGCGGAAGTCTGGGACAGAGATTTGATATCAGTTATTAAGGTAATTCCATGATATATTGACACTAAGTGATTTGTGATCACTTTCCCCAAGCTCATCATTAACCTTAAGATTATTTATTAGTGATTCCTTGTTGGCAAGAACCAAGTCAAGTAGATTGTTTCCTCTAGTTGGTTCTGTCACAAACTGTTTTAAAAACCAATCCTGAATCGTATCAAGAAAGTGATTAGACTCAAGACTTCTTGTCATATTGTTCCAATCAGTTTGAAAATCTCCCATCAACACAACATTATCACATCTAGACGCCTTTTGGAATTTCGTCCCATAGCAGCTTACTGCACTCCCTATGAAGATTTGGGGGCCTATAAATCACACCCAAAATTAATTTGTCACGACCTTCTAGAAACTGTAGCCAAACAGATTCTGTGTGCGATGCTTCTAATCTTATATCTTGTCTAACACAACAATTTAAATTATCTCTGACATACATTGCCACTCCACCACCCTTCCTGTTGACCCTATCAGTGTGGAATAGTTTATAGCCTTGTACCAGGTTTCTGGTATAGAAATAATATCTACATTACCTGCACATGCAAGTAATCTTAACTCATTTATCTTATTTCTTAGACTCCTTCTGTTAATACAGTAAACCTTAATTAAGGGAGCTAGTCACTCTCTACCCTTTACTGTCTCTGTTTGTCATTTTATTTGCCTTTACTAGCAACTTTATTTTGAATATTGTCTATTAAACATATTCCTGACGTATCCTGATAATATATGTTGTTTTCAACCCTTGTAATGCAGCTGATAGATTATATCTCTATAATCTATCAGTTTAAAGTCCTAGACAAGTCAGCAATGGCCCCCTGAATCGAGTTGGCTAATGCAACCACTCCGTCTACTGAAAGACGTACCCCACCACGTTTGCCATAATATTTGTCGCAGTTATCAATGAATGGGATTGCAAATTCCTTGTAGTACCTGTCTAGCCAACAATTTACACCAGTTGCCCTAGACATCCATTCATTGCCCACTTCCCTTCTTGCCAAGATGCTACATATGATTGGGACCCTTCCCTTAGACCTAATTACATCTATGACTGACTTTTACTTATCCAGCAGCTCTTGTCTCCTGCCCTTCCTGATATCATTTCCACCAGCACTAAGACAGATGATGGTCTTATTCTCATTACCTGACATAATATTATCCAGCCTGTTGACTATGTCATCAACACCAGCTCCAGGGAAGCACACTCTCTTTCCAACACTCCTATCTCGGTTACAGAAAGCACAGTCCATATATCTTACCTGTGAGTCACCTACAACCAGAATGTGCTTACCTTGATTAGAAAGGGAGTTAGATGGGTGTGTAGTTGGGGTGTCGATGAGGCGTATGTGGGTGTAGATGGGTGTAGATGGTGTATAGATTGGGTATAGATGGGATGTAGATGGTTGTAGATGGTGTGTAGATGGGGTGTAGATGTGGTGTAGATAGGTGCAGATGGTGTATTGATGGGGTGTAGGTATCTTCTATTAATAATTTCTTATTGCACAATTTCCCCTCACTCACTGTGCCAGAGCTTTTCACCAAACTCACTTCTCCCCACAAATCTCTCTGCTAATCTCACTCCTCTCGATAATTACTAATCTTGCCTCACCCCATAGCTCTCTCTCATCTTATTTCCCCCCACAGTTCTCTCTTCTTACATTATTTCTCCCCAAAGCTCTCTCTGCTTATCTTATTTCTCCCCACAGCTCTATCTTCACATCCTATTTCCCCACACCTTTCTCTTCTTATCCCATTTTCTCCCCACAGCTCTCTCTTCTATATCCCATATCTTCCCAAAGACTTCTCTTCATATCCCACCCCTCTGTTAATACTGCCTTTGCCCACAGCTTTGCTAATACTATCTTTTTCTACAGCTCTGCTAATACCACCTTTTTCCAGAGTTCTGTTAATACCACCTTTTCCCACAGCTCTACTAATACATCTTCTTCCCACAGCTCCAGCTCTATGGATACAACTCTCAGCTCTACAGAAACTTCAGCCAGGCCTCAGCTCAAGTATACGGTGTGGTGGGTATCGCTTTGCTCATCCAGGTGAGTAGGCTCGGAGAGGCCCGAGTAGGCTCGAAAACGCCCAAGTGAGTAGGCTGAGAGATGCCCAGGTAAGTAGGCTAGAAGATGTCTAGATGAGTAGGGTCGTCGATACCCAGATGAGTGCGCTAGAAGATGTCTAGGTGAGTAGGCTCGGAGACTCCAGGTGAGTAGGCATCCTTCTCTGTAAAGCTTTATCATGTTTGGCACTGGGTGGAGCTTTATCATGTTTGGCACTGGGTGGAGCTTTATCATGTTTGGCACTGGGTGGAGCTTTATCATGTTTGGTACTGGGTGGAGCTTTATCAAGTCATATTTCACTCTTTCGTAGAGTTTCGTCTAGTTTTAAACAAAATGTTTATGTGAGAGCGTATATCATGAGGATACTTCTAGGTCACGGTGGCCCGTGGCCTGGTAGGGAAAGCTCTCGCTTCACACGCTGATGGTCCGGGTTCGATTCCCGGCAAAGATTGGAAACATTGGTCGTGTTTCCTTACACCGGTTGTCCATGTTCACCCATCAGTAATAATGGATACCTGGGTGTTAGTGGACTGGTGTGGGTTGCATCCTGGGACAAAATTGACCTAATATGTCCGAAATGCTCTGCGTAACAAGCGGCTTTCTGTGTTGTAGGAGGTAATTCATGTCAGCTAGGACTGTATACCTTATAATGTATTTGTAGAAATAAAGATATATTATTACATTATCATGGTTAGCGGTAAACTCTTGTGGGCTATTCAGTAGACAAGCTAGTGGAGGCTCGATCCTCCTCCCTTTATTCGAGGTAATTCTCGCGGAAATACTCGGGGATTTGAAAAAAAAAACTGATAAGAGAAGAGCCTAAAATAACTAATCTTGATGATATTTCAGAATAGAGGATTTGAGAGAAAGGTTAAAATAACTGCAGGTGAGGCGGAGAAATTAGTACAAGGCGACGTAGATTGAAGTTAAAGATTCGGATGAATCCCAGAGATGTCAGGAAATATTCACATAGCCTCAGGGATGCTTGAAACTCTATCGAGGCAAATTTTATACACACCTTGAAGATCAGACGTTAGGACTCGTATATGACCAGATATGAGGCGGTGTTAGGAATGTAGGAAAATGGTTCAGAGAACCTACAAGTTGATAAATTAGACACATGTGCAACACTTGGGTGTCTTTATTGAGGAAACGTTTAGCCACACAGTGGCTTCATCAGTCCACACGATGGAGAATGGTGATGAATAGGAGTTTGAGGTAATCAGTCCCTCAATTTGGAGTCAATGTAATCGACTCCAGGCTGAGAGACTGATTGCCTCAAACTCCTTCTGATCTTTACAGTTCTTCTGTTTATAGGACTGATGAAGCCATTCTATGACGAAACGTTTCCTCAATAAACACACCCAAGTGTTGAACATATTTCTAATTTATCATCGGTATTGAGAACATGATTCGAATCCGCAACCCGTAATAGGAGAGTACAGATCCACATGGACTGGGAAACGAAGTTAAGTGAAGAGAGCTCAATCTCATATCACTAGAAAAAGGAAAAGTTACAGGATATATGATCACATAACTTACGATACACAAGGCACAGTTGATAGGAACAAACTAAAGAGAGACTGGTTGAAAGTACTTGGAAAATAACGAAGCTGCACAACTTACAACAGAAAAGGGCAACAAAACTCGCGGCAGAAGTTTATCATACCTCCAAGAGACATAAACGATTCCTTCAGTGTGAGGGCAGTTAAGCACTAGGATATATAATCAAGTCAGATAGTGCAGGTCTGCTCAGTACATCCGCTCCAAATATGTAGTTTAGGTATACATGGCATGTTCAAGTCATGTAGTATAGATCAACGGGTATGTTTACTGCCGAAACGCTTCACCGTACACCAGGCTCTTTCAGCAAGTTACAGGTGAATAAAGCACTGGAAGCAGTAGAAGTAGTCTTGAAGCGATCTGACATAGCAACACCGTGGTATCGTGGTCCATGGGATGACTTCTGCAACTTCATAACTAAACAATAGTTTGACAGGATCTATTGTGCTGGTGGGCCACGCTCACGTATGACGTCAACTCCAGCTGCTTTATCTCTCCTCTGCTGCAGTACATAAGGTCTGGTCGTTTGCCTATGCTTTAGGCTAGAGGGACTGACCACCTCAAACCTAGGGTGACGGACTGATCACGTCATTATGTCTACTGCTTCCAGTATTATTATTATAATCTAAAATGAGACGCTAAACCTACTACTGCTTCCAGTGTTGTATCCACCCTTGCCTGACTTAAGAAGCCTGTCGTGCAGGCGTAATGTTTCGCTAGTAGAGATACCCAAGTGTTGCAAATGTGTCTTATTTATCAACTTTCACTTAAGGAATGTAATGTAAGTCAACACAGCAAATTCAATAACCACAATTAACTCATGAATTATATTTGAACTCCATACACTTAGTGAGGGATAAGAGAGATATATAGTGCAGAAGTACTCAGTACTTCAACTTAAGGGATGTATTAAATGCAAACTCAGTACACTCATTCAAGGGATGCGGTGAATAATAACTCAAAATTCTAACTCAAATTACATGGTATAGGTCAGCTCAATACACCTACTCACGTGATGTAGTGTACGTCTACTTAATTTATTTAATGAAAAGATAAAATGAATGCCATTCAAATATGACCAATTAATGGTGAGTAGGTCAGTTCATTGCACTAACCAAATAGATGTAGCTTAGATAGACTCTATATACTAACTGAAGTCATGTAGTATACTGAAGGTGAAGCCAATACACCCATTCAAGTCAGGTAGTGAAGATCATCTCAATTCACCCACTGATTGTTGTAGTGTAGGTGAAATTTTGTTAAATAAGGAAACCCTCGTTAATAATCTGGAGATCACTGAGGACCTTGGAGGAATACGAAAACAGAGGATAATACGGCAAAATCCTCGATTTTCGTTCTGCCGATTACAATGGACTTAGGGAATACATGTCTAGTCTTGACTGAGAATATCTGTCTAATGATTCTAATTCCTATCATTATTGTAAATAACGATAGGAACTGCGAATATAATTTTATTTAATGTACAACATCCTCAAAGTATATTTCTCAGAGAGAAATTAGGTCAAATAAGAATGATCTCAAATGGATGAATAGTTGACTAATGCATCTGTTAAGAGAGGAAAGAGGAATTTATAGGCGCATCAAAAGAGGAGAGGTTAGCCTTATTGATCAATATGTTCATTTTAAAGAGAGGTAAAAAAGGGGATCAGGAAGGCTAAACGCAACTATGAAATTAAAGTAGCTAGAAAATCAAAGACAAATTCAAAAGGGTTCTTTCAGATGTATAGAACAATGATCAGGGAAAAATTAGGACCACTAAAAACTAAGTCTGGAAAGCTTACTGATAACGACCAGCAAATATGCTCTACTTTTAATAGTTATTTCTTGTCAATTTTCACACAAGAAGACATAAATGATATAACAGTTATCAGTAATTAATCGGGCCCTGAGGAAAACAAATCAAGTAATATTACAGTCACGAGGGATATACTTATTAAACAATTAGATAAACCCAAACTAAATAAGTCCCGGAGCCCCGAGGAAACTGTAAACAAGAAAACTTAAGGAATGTAAGTGGGAACTTAGTCAGCCGCTAACGATTACTACTATAATCACGGGGGAGCGCTAAATTCGTAGGGATTATACAGAGCCTGTTGGGGGAGGGGGCGGATGAAAGGTATTCAGGCTCAATTCAGGGAACTAGAGCACAGATCCAATTCCCTAGAACAAGAGCTCACCACCAGCGTCAAGGAACCTTCCGAGGGGTACCTCACTAAAGACTGTTAAGAAAAGTGGCAGCTCGTGATATAGGAGGTAAAGTTACAACATGGATCGAGGCATGGCTGACTAATAGGAGGTAGACAGTTTGCATTAGTGGGGTCAAGTCTGAATGGGGACCGGTCACTAGTGGCATTCCACAATGATCAGTTTTGGGTCCATTGTTGCTCATAATTTACATTAATGACCTTGATGACGGAATAACGAGTAACACAAGTAAATTCGCTGACGGCACAACATAGGCAGAATAATATATTCTGAGGAGGATGCCAATGAACTTCAGCAGGATTTAGACAAATTAATGTCATGGTGTGAAAAGTGGCAGATACATTTCAATGTGGACAAGTGTAAAGTGATAGTCCTTGGTACCGACAATAATCCTCGTAGTTATAAACTCGGTGATGTAGACCTTGAATCATGGTAAGCAAAGGTAAGATGATCTGTATCGTGTGAAGACGTGCCTACTGTGTTGACGTGCCTACTGTGTTCTCCGTTCATGGCTGAGACTGTGATGATGGCTTGTTGCAAAATGCGATATCCATAAAGCATAGACATCTCCAGAAAATACTAGGTTAACTTATTGATCAACCTCTAGCATCTAGACTGTTTCTGGTTTTGTAACAGTTTGTCAGAATAAGATCAAGTCCAGTTATCCCTTGAATTTGAGAGAATTATTAATAGCGTTTTGGGATCCCAACTGGATGACAATAACCCAACGAAATAAAATTTGAGATCTTCAATAACAAAGGTGTCTAGGTGGACAATATCAAAGTAAGAAAGTTTGATATAATTTAGGATATAAGCTCCTACACTTCTCTTGTAATGCATTGTTAAATTAAACATATAATAGTATAAAAGCTCAGGGCACATTTCGTAACAGTATGATTCTTAAGTACCATCTGGTACGTATTATAATTATAATCATGGAGGAGCGCTAAACCCGTAGGATAATACAGCGTATGTGGGGGGGGGTGGAAGGTATTCAGGCTCAATTCAGAGCACCGGAGCACAAATCCAATTCCCTAGATGAAGAGCCCCTCACCAGCATCAAGGAACCTCCCTTGAGGGGATGTAGTACGTAGCCATGACGAGTTACACTCAGATGATAAATACAGGTGTGTATGAGAATGTGTGGACGTGCTCAGTGCTCGTTATGTCTCAGTAAGACTAGACTCGACTTAAACTTAAATAGTGACTGACAACAAGTCTTCAAATAACCTATCTTCTCGGCCATCAAGGCAATCAAAACAGCTTACTTGAACAATATGACAAACCAATCGCCAAACAGCAATAATGTACAAAGCAGCAGTAAACAGTCTCACAACGTCAGAAACAAGAAGACAAAATAATGACACTAACTGGGGACCATGAGCAGATCCTCCATGAAAGGCATAAAACTCCCTTAATACCTAATCTAAGTTCAGCAAAATCAAATCCCCGACTACGACGGTGCGTATGTGCCAAAACAAGATAGGTCCGATGCTTTAGCTTGGGACCAGGACTGAACTTTCTCCACTCGACACACCTCTGCAAAACGTCAAAAATCCGTAAGTCTAAACAGTGCTCTGTGAACAGTTACAAGAAGTAAGTTTCGGGTCTCCAACGAAATCATACCCTGCCAAAAACAGTGTAAATCACGAACAAACAGCCAGAGACACTAGAGACAAGAGAGATGCTTCTAAGACAAGAAGCAGATCTAGAGCGAGAGTGAGGTAGAGAGGGCAGTCTCCAATCAGAGGTGAGAAGCCAGAGATACTCCGGCGACCATGGCAGGTAAACAAGCGAGCCGGTAGTTAGCAAGGCAGTTTGTGAGAGCAGACAGCCAATCACAACTCTCCAACAGCGAGCACAGTGAGATGTGTAAATTGTAACATCCTGCCTACCGACATAAGCTAATATAATATGTCAAATAATAATATAAAGCAAGCTATTTTTCATTATAGATATTAATGAAAATATCGGCAAAATAAATTGTATGAAAAAGGTAATATATATATAATTAATATATATATATATATATATATATATATATATATATTTATATATATATATATATATATATATATATATATATATGTCGTGCCGAATATGTAAAACGGGTCATTAGCAAGAACTCATTTAAAATTAAGTCATTTCTAAAATTTTCTCTTATACGTTCAAAGATATATTTTTTTCATTAATGTTAATGTAAAAATTTATAATTTTGCACCAAAAGAATCTTAGAAAACTTACTTATAACAAGAAAAATTTATTTTAGCCTAACCCAACTAAATATATTTTAGATTTGTTTACAATAATTTAATACTAAACAAACACAGTGAAATATATTTTTTTCGTTAGGTTCAGAATGATTTTGGCGAAATTATTGCATACACAAATTTTCGCTTGTCCTATATGGCAAGATGAGCGTTACTATTTAACCCAAGATCGCAAGTTCTGCTATTCGGCACGACATATATATATAGTTCCTTGATAATGTGAGTAGTCACGAAAGCGCTTGGAATTTCTCTATTCTTTCAGAGTGGTTGTTTTGCATATATATATATATATAAAATATATATATATATATATATATATATATATATATATATATATATATATATTATATATATATATATATATATATATATATAATTTACATTATATACTTGGGTCCCATTCAGAGGGCACACTATGGCTTCCCTCAACTTTGAGCAACAGTATCTTTAGGTTATTGCAGAGTTAAAGGAAAGCAGAAGAGAGATTCAGCGGCTTAGAGGGGTCTGCAGGTATATCCCAGTAATCAATAACTGTTCAAAAAAAGGGTTTGTCGAGAACAGCCGTGATGATGATCGAATTAATGATTGGATGTTGGTTAGAATGAATGGGACGAAGATGAAACTAAGGAAGGTCCACAAGACTGCTGTGGCGTGCAACAGTTCCTTCTCTGTGTTAACAGACGAGTGTGAATCGACAGTTCAGAACATCCCAACCAAGACCATCGAGAACATCACGACAAACACCACCAGCAAAGGAAAGAACATTGCTTTAGTTAGATACAGTCAGAGTAAATTAATGGATAGAGCATTTTGTCTTAGAGATAGGAAAAGGAGGCAAAGGGTGTGTTTTCCTGAGGCTGGGACGCAGGATATTGTTAGTGATCTCAGTACTGGAGGCAGCGATTAATGGCAGACATTAACTTGAGCAGGTAAAGGTCAAGCAATAGACATAATTGGGAAGGGAGGGAGTCTCGTAATATGTGGCATTTTGCCGAGGAAAGGATGTTGGAAGTAAATAGTTGTTCAGAGCAACTGGTGTTAATTGTTAATTATTAGATTACAATTAAAGAAAGCAAAAGGAAAAGATAAAAAGAGGAAAGGTACAAACAAAAAAATCTTAAAATATTTTTATGCAAATATTAGAATCGCCAGAAAATCAGATAAAAGAATTACATCTGGCTGCATGGGCTGGAGCCATTGTTATTGCAGCAATTGAGATTTGGCTTAATTTGAAAAGTCGAGACATGATTTGCCGAGTGGAACATTAAAAGGTTTAAGTTGTTCCATGTAGATAGATCTGACGGGAAAGGAGGTGGAGTAGCGTATATATGTACGATAAAATATAAATTTCTGCATAAAGGCAAATATAAAATTTGATTGGATTAGTGACAGGATCTGTTTGAGTAGAATTTCTAGAAAGTCAGCCCCTCAAGGGAGGCTCCATGACGCTGGTGAAGGGCTCTTGATCTAGGGAATTGGATTCTGTGGCCCAGTTCCTTGAATTAAGCTGAATACCTTCCATTCCCCCCCACAGGCGCTATATAACCCCACGGGTTTAGCGCTCCCCACGATTATAATAATAATAATCTAGGAAGTCAATAAAAATTAATTATAGGTGTAATATATCCACCCATAAGATTAGAAAGCGACAAAAAGAGTACTTTTTTGGGGATGAAAACTGTAGAGCTCATAGACTCGAATAACGCAGTAATATTAAGGAATTTTAACTTTAGTTAAATTGATTGGACTCTCTTGACCGGTAATCTGGAGTCCAGTGACTTCCTGAAGTAGTTCACGACCGTTTCTGAAGTAAGTGAATGTCAAATGACTATTCTCACTCAAGAGAAGCTATGTACCTCATCTCACGGTACCAACTTGTTCGATGTAGAGTAGGTTCACTAAATTCACTCAGTAAAGGGATGTAGTGAAGGTCGTCTCAAATACATCCACTCATGTAATGTAGTGTAATTCAACTCAACACACCCACTGAAGGAATGTAGTGTAGGTCACGTCAGTACACCAGCTATAGGGATGAACTGAACTCCAACTCAATATGCTCTTTCATAGAATGAAGTGAAAAACATCTCGATACACTCAAGTCATATAGTGTATCGAAGGGCAGTTCGCTATACACATTCAAATTATGTAGCGAAGGTCAACACTATATACACTTAAGCCATGAATGCCCGTTAACTCAAAATACTTAAGTCAAGACATTTCAGACAAGTCAATACACATTCTCAAGCCATGTTGTGAACGTCCCTTTGTATACCCACACACGTCATGCAGTGTAGATTCACTCAGTATACTCTCTCATGGGGTGTACACTCAATCAGGGTATGTATTATTATTATTTAATAATGGGGAAGCGCTAAACCCGTAGGATTATACAGCGCCTGTGAGGGAGGGGGGAATGGAAGGTATTCAGGCTTAATTCAGGGAACTGGAGCACAGATCCAATTTCCTAGATCAAGAGCCCCTCACCAGCATCAAGGAACCTCCCTTGAGGGGCTCAGGGCATGTAGCTTACTATAACTCAGCTCAGTACACCGACTCTTGTCAAGTACTGTATGTCAAATCAATAAAACCCACTAAAGCCATGTATTGCAGGTCAACTAGAGTCACTCATTGTTGTCATGTAGTGTAGGCCAACTCTATATACCACTTAAATTATTTAGTGTAGGTCAGCTCATTACACTCAGTCAAATCGTGTAGTGTAGGACGACTCAAAATACCACACACAGGGAAGGAGTAGGACGACTCAAAATACCACACACAGGGAAGGAGTAGGACGACTCAAAATACCACACACAGGGAAGGAGTAGGACGACTCAAAATACCACACACAGGGAAGGAGTAGGACAACTCAATATACCCACTGAATGGATGTACTGAATGCTAACCAATACCCTGACTGAATGGATGTAGTATACGTCAGCTCAGTACACTCACTCGTGTCATGTAGAGTACTGAAAGTAAACCAAATTCACCCACACAAGTAATGTAGTGTAACTGAAATCAATACACCCACTCAGTTCTGTAGATCAGTTCAAATTCAATACATCCATTTAACGTGTGTTCTGAAAGACATCTCTAAACAATCATTCAATAGTTGAGATTTTTTTCCTGTTAGGGCAGTAAATAAGCTTTACTAGATACTCGAAACTTAATGACGTGATCCCAAAACTATAATGAATAAAAAACTCAGTACCCTAACTGGAACAACACACAGAGAACTCACATACAGGAGAAAGAAACTTATGACGACGTTCCGGTCCTACTTGGACCAAGAACTATATTTCAACCCTTACAGACACAACTTGGGAATATTCTATAATGTATGTAGGGAAAGACAGAAGACAGAGAGGGAGAGAGGGAGAGAGAGAGAGAGAGAGGAGGAGAGAGAGAGAGGGAGAGAGAGAGAGAGAAGAGAGAGAGAGAGAGAGAGAGAGAGAGAGAGAGAGAGAGAGAGAAGGAGAGAGAGAGTGAGACAGACAGACAGACACATACACACACAGACAGACAGAGAGACATACCAAGAGAGAACGAGACAAAGAGACAGAAAAGTATACTGTAAGGAAAATAAACGGAGAAAAATGTAGACCCAGTATTGTTTGTAAGCACAGACACTCAGACTAAGAGACTGAGATTACAAGCCGGGAGATACACAGAGAGACAGTGTACCGTAGCTAAACAGAGAGACAGTGTACCGTAGCTAGACAAAGAGACAGTGTACCGTAGGTAGACAGAGAGAAATAGTGTACCTTAGCTAGAAAGAGACAGTGTACCGTAGCTCGACAGAGAGACAGTGTACCGCAGCTAGACAGAGACAGTGTACCGTAGATAGACAGACACAGTGTACCGTAGCTAGACAGAAACAGTGTACCGTAGCTAGACAGAGACAGTGTACCGTAGGTAGACAGAGAGACAGCGTACCGTAGCTAGACAGAGGCAGTGTACCGTAGATAGACAGAGAGTGTACAGCAGCTAGACAGAGATAGTGTACCTTAGCTAGAAAGAGACAGTGAACTGTAGCTAGACAGAGACAGTGTACCGTAGCTAGACAGAGACAGTGTACCGTAGCTAGACAGAGACAGTGTACCGTAGCTAGACAGAGAGAGACAGTGTACCGTAGCTAGACAGAGAGCATACCTTAGCTAGACAGAGACAATGTACCGTAACTAGACAGAAAGAGAGAGACAGTGTACTGTAACTAGACAGAGAGAGACAACTGTAAGGGAAGGGAGACAGCTAACCACCACCACATCTTTCATGCGCACCTGAAGAGAGTGAGATTCCATCTAAGAGAGGAAATTGCGTGTCCTGGGCCGCTCCACCAACTGTCTGCTTCCACCACAACATTCATAATCTGCACAAGATTTCTGACTCAATAAACAGCAGATAGGAAGTGTGGGGGACGGCAGGGTCTTCACCTCCCCCTCCTCCGCTTCCGCCGCCGCCGCCGCCGCCACTACC
Source organism: Cherax quadricarinatus (assembly GCF_026875155.1). Lineage (NCBI taxonomy): Eukaryota > Metazoa > Arthropoda > Malacostraca > Decapoda > Parastacidae > Cherax > Cherax quadricarinatus. The sequence continues at coordinate 27,736,017 of NC_069468.1, forward strand.
TCCACCACCCACCACCGCCACCGCCACACCACCACCACCAACCACACCACCACCACCACCACCACACCCCCACCACCTCCACCAACACCAACACCACCACATCCACTACCTCCTCCTCCTCCTCCTCCTCCTCCTCCATCACCACCACCACAACCAACAACAACAACAATATCAACACCACCAACACCAACACCACAACCAACGTGACATGTACTTAGCTCAGTGAGGACGTTAGTGTACTCTCCTTGGACTGAGCCAAGATGCCCTCCATCGAGCAACTTTACCAGCAGCTTAAGGAGGAATTGAGGACAGCGAAGATGAAGATACGGCGACTGACTGAGGAAAACAAGAGGATTCGTAGTAGTCCTCCTGTTTTGAGTCCTCAGGTCAAGAAAGGAACCTGGTCAGTGGCTGGACAACATGGAACGAAGTTGACGATCAAGAAGACGAATGGAAAGGTAGAAACAATGAAGAAAAAGAGATTGCTGCAGAAACTGTTGTGGAAACATCTAATGAATTCTCAGTGCTACCCGACGAAAGTGAGTCGACTACTGGGAACGTCACGACGAAGGACACCAAGGAAGGTAAGAATATTGTTATTAAAAAACCAAACCATACCACGGGCGGGATTTGAACCCGCGGTCAGAGAGTCTCAAATCTCCAGACCGTCGCGTTAGCCACTGGGCCAGCTAGCTTCAATAAGATTCGTCCAACTAGGTGTATTTCTACACCATAGGAAGCTTACATAGGCACCACTGTGTCCACAAATGCAAGTTTTTACAGACGAATCTCCCGCTAGCGTGGCCGTGACGAACTCTAGCTCAAGTCCCCTCAAAGCCGTCAACATGACTCACGAAATCGTAATGACACGATTGCAAACAAACCATACCACGGGCGGGATCATTACGATTTCGTGAGTCATGTTGACGGCTTTGAGGGGACTTGAGCTAGAGTTCGTCACGGCCATGCTAACGGGAGATTCGTCTGTAAAAACTTGCATTTGTGGACACAGTGGTGCCTATGCTAACCTTCCAATGGTGTAGAAATACACCTAGTTGGACGAATCTTATTAAAGGTAGCTGGCGCAGTGGCTAACGCGACGGTCTGGAGTTTTGAGACTCTGATCGCGGGTTCAAATATCGCCCGTGGTATGGTTTGTTTGCATTTGTGTCATTACGATTTCGTGAGTAATATTGTTGTTGTTGGTGATAGCCAGGTTAGGAACATGGATAGGGCCTTCTGCTTGAAGGACAGGAGTAGGAGACAAAGGGTTTGCTTTCCTGGGGCTGGGATGGAGGATATTGTTAGCCGGCTTGACAACATCATGAACGGTAATGGGATCAGTCCTATTATCTGCCTCAGTGCTGGAGGCAATGATGTAGGCAAGCGTAGAAGTGAGGACTTAGAAGGCTCAGGACAGCAATAGACATAATTAGGAAGAAGGGGGTGCACCCTGTTATATGTGGCATTTTGCCAAGAAGGGGTGTTGGAAATGAATGGTTGTCCAGAATAATTGGTATTAATTGTTGGCTGGACAAACACTGTAAGATAATGCAGTACTATTCTTTGACAACTGGGACCACTTCTATGGCCGAAATGACATGTATGCCAGGGATGGGGTTCACTTATCCAGGGAAGGTGTGGGTTTTCTTGCTAGCTCAGTTGAGGGGGTTGTTAGGACTTTAAACTAGGATTAGTTAGAGGTATGGGTTTAGTAATGATAAATAATGAGTATGGATATATTGACTTATGCTCTGATATTAAGAATCTTAATAGTAACTGTCATGGAGCAACTCTGGGTAATGATAATTTCAGAAATTGTGTAAAAAGAAAGGTGAATAGGAAAAATGTGCACAAGAAAAAACATATAATAGTATTTTATGCTAACAGTCGAAGTGTAAGAAATAAGATTAATGAACTACGTTTGGTAGCATGTACTGGGAACTTTGATGTCATTGCATTAACTGAAAAGTGGTATGTTCTAAAGAGTCGGGATATGATTGTTGAGTGTAATATTCAAGGGTTTAATTAAGTTGTTCCGTGTGGATAGATGTAATGGGAAGGGGGGAGGAGTTGCGTTATATGTTAGAGAAAATATTAATTGTTGCATAAAAACAGGTATAAAAATAGATGGAATAGTAACAGAATCTTTGGGTAATGCTTCACACGTGAGGGCCCGGGTTCGTTTCCCGGCAAAGATTGGAAACTTTGGGTCGTGTTTCCTTACCCCGGTTTTTAAATTTTTTCACCCATCAGTAAAAAGGGATACCTGGGTTTTAGGGGGATGGTGGGGGTTTGCACCGGGGGACAAAATGCCCTAATTTTCCCAAAATCTTGCGTAAAAAGGCGGCTTTCTGGGGTTGTGGAGGTTTAATTCATGTCAGCTAGGACTGTAAACCCTTTTATAATGTATTTGAGAAATAAAAAATATTTTATTACATTTTCATGGTTAGCGGTAAACTCTTTTTGGGCTATTAGTGAAAAGAGTGGGGGCTCGACCCTTCCCCCCTTATTCGGGTAATTCTCGCGGAAATACTGGGGGATTTGAAAAAAAAAAATTGATAAGAGAAGACCCAAAAAATAACAAAATTTTAAATGATATTTCAGAATAGAGGATTTGGGGAAAAAGGTTAAAAAAACGGGGAAGGTGAGGCGGAAAAATTTACAAGGCACGTAGATTGAAGTTAAAGATTCGGGGAATCCCAGAGATGCCCGGGAAAAATTTCCCACATACCCTAGGATCTTGAAACTTATCGAGGAAAATTTTTTTCCCACCTTGAAGATCAGACGTTGGGATCGTTTAAAAAACCATTTTGAGGGGGTGTTGGAATGTAGGAAAAGGGGTTCAGAAAACCCTAAAAAGTTGAAAAATTTAAGACCTTTTGGTGCAACATTTGGGGGTGTCTTTTATTGGGGGAAAACGTTTAGCCACCAGTGGCTTCACAGCCCCACACGAGGGAGAATGGTGATGAAAAAAAAGGAGTTTGGGGTAATCAGTCCCTCAATTTGGAGTCAATGTAATCGACTCCAGCGGGAGAGATTTGATTGCCTAAAACCCCTTTTGGGGCTTTACAGTTCTTTGTTTAAAAGGACTGATGAAGCCATTTATACAAAACTTTTTAAATTAAACCCCCCCAAGTGTTAAAACATTTTTCAAATTTATCATGGGTATTGGGAACTTATTCGAACCCCGAAACCCCGTAATAGGAGAGTAAGATCCCATGGACTGGGAAACAAAATTTTTAAGTGAAAAAGGTCAATCTCATATCACTAAAAAAAGGAAAATTTTAAAGGGATATATGATACAAACTTAGGGATACACGGCACAGTTGATGGGAACAAATAAAAAAGGGGGAAAGGTTTGAAAGTATTTGGGAAAAATAACGAAGCTGCCCCCAACTTACAACAGAAAAGGGAAACCCAAAACTCGGGGCGGGAAGTTTTTCATCCCCCAAAGAGACAAAAACGATTCTTCAGTGTGAGGGCAGTTAAGCACTAGGATTTTAATAAGTCAGATAGTGCGGGTCTGCTCAGTAAAACCCGTTTCCCAAATAGTAGTTTAGGTATACATGGAATGTTAAAAGTCATGTAGTAAAGATCAACGGGTATTTTTTACGGGCCAAAACGTTTTCACCGTACACCAGGTTTTTTAAAGAAAAGTTAAGGTGAAAAAAAAGCACGGGAAACTTAAATTTAGCCCTTGAAGCGATCTGACTTACCCAACCCCGGGTTCGTGGCCCCATGGGGACTTCTGAAACTTCATAAAAAAACAATTTTTTGACAGGATTTTTGTGTGGGGGGCCCCAAGTTTCACGTTTACGTAAAATCCGTGCTTTATCCCCTTCCTCTGCTGCAGAAATTAAGGTTGGTGTTTCCCTTTATGCTTTAGGCTAGAGGGCTGCCCAAAACTAAAACCCTAGGGGTGAGGGAAACTGATCACGTCATTAGGGTCTACTGCTTCCAGTTTTATTATTTAATCAAAATGAGACGCAAAACCCTTTCTACGGGCTTCCAGTGTTGTACCCAAACCCTTGCCTAAATTAAGAACCGGGTCGTGAAGGGTAATGTTCCGCTTTAGGATCCCCAAAGTGTTCCCAAGGGGTTCTTTTTTTTTTTCAATTTTCCCTTTAAAGGGAAATGAAAATGAAGTCAACACAGAAAATTAAAAACCACAATTAACTCTTGAAATTATTTTTTGAACCCATACACTTAGTGAGGGATAAAAAGAGGATATATAGGCAGAAGTACTCAGACTTCAACTTAAGGGATGTATTAAATGCAAATTTCAGTCCACTCATTAAAGGGGGATGGGGGTAAATAAACCCAAAAAATTTCCCTAATTTTCAAATTACTTGGTAAGGTCACTAAAATCCCCTACTACGTGTTGTGTGTAGGGTCTATTTTAATTTTTTTTAATGAAAAGATAAAGGGAATCCCATTCAAATATGCCCAAATTTAAGGGTTTGGTTTAGGTCATTTTCATTGCACTAACCAAATAATGTAGCTTAGATAGACTCTATTTTCAAAACTAAAGTAAATTTTAGTATACGAAGGGAACCCAAAAAACCCATTCAAGTTAGTAGTGAAGATAAACTAAATTTCCCCCACTGATTGTTGTAGTGAAAGGTAAAATTTTTGTTAAAAAAGGGAAAACCCCTCGTTAATAATCTGGAGATCATGGGGGCCCTTTGGGAGGAAAAACGAAAACAGAGGAAATTTACGGAAAAACCCCCCCCGATTTTCGTTCTCCCGATTACAATGGATTAGGGAATACATGTCTAGTTTGATGAGAATATCTGTTTTAAGGATTCAAAATTCTATCATTATTTAAAAAAACGTTGGAAATGCTTTTTAAAATTTTTTATTTAATGTCAACCCCTTTAAGATATTTTTCTCAGAGAAAAATTTTGGGTCAAAAAAGAATAAATTCAAATGGATGAATATTATTTAAATGAATTTTTTAAAAAGGGGAAAGGGAATTTATAGGGATAAAAAAGAGGAGAGGTTAGCCTTTTTGGATCAATATTTTCATTTTAAAAGGGGTTTAAAAAAGGGGGCAGGAAGGTAAAGGGCAACTATAAAATTTAAAAGAAAGCTAAAAAATAAAAGAAAATTAAAAAAAGGGTTTTCTTTCAGATGTATGAACAATAAACAGGGAAAAATTGGGACCACAAAAAACTAAGTCGGAAAAGCTACTGATAACGACCAGCAAATTTGTCTATTATAATAGTTATTTCTTGTCAATTTTAAAGAAAGACAAAAATGTTTATAACAGTTATCATTTTTTTAAAACGGGACCCTGGGGAAAACAAATCAAAATATTACAGCCCACGAGGGTTATACTTTTTAAAACAATTAGAAAAAACCCAAACTAAATAAGCCCCGGAGCCCCGAGGAAACGTAAACAAGAAAATTTAAAGGGAAAGGTAGGGGGAACTTAGTCACCCGTTTACGGATTACCTATAACCCCACGGGGGGGGCGCAAATTTTTCGTAGGGTTTAAATACAGAGCCTGTTGGGGAGGGGCGGATGAAAGGTTTTTCAGGCTAAATTTCAGGGAACTAGAGCACAGACCCAAATTTCCCTAGAAAAGAGCTCACCACCAGCGTAAAGGGAACCTTCCGAGGGGTCCCTTTCACAAAAGACTGTTAAGAAAAGGGGCAGCTGTGATATAGGAGGTAAAGTTACAACAGGGAAATCGAGGCATGGCTGACTAATAGGAGGTAGACAGTTTGAAATTGGGGGTAAAGTCTGAATGGGGCCGGGGTCACTAGTGGCATTCCAAATGATCATTTTGGGCCCCCAAATTTTTTCTAAATTAATTTACTTTAAAATAAACCTTGATGAGGAATAACGAGTAAAAACCAAAGAAAATTGGGCTGACGGCACAACATAGGCGAAAAATATTTCTGAGGAGGATCCCAAGGGAACTTCAAAGGGTTTTAGACAAATTAATGTATGGTGTAAAAAGGGCAGAAAAATTTTCAATGTGGACAAGGGGTAAAGTGATAGCCCCTTGGGTACCGAAAATTTAATCCTCGTAAAAAAAATCGGAAGTGGGACCTTGAATCAGGGTAAGAAAAGGGGTAAAAATGTCTGTATCGTGTGAAGATGCCTACGGGTTTTGGGACGTCCCTACTTTTGTTCCCCTTTCGGGGTTGAGACTGGAGGGATGGCTTTTTGCAAAATGCGAATCCAAAAAGTTTAGACATCTCCAAAAAATTCTGGGGTTAATTTTATTGTTAAACCTCTACCCTCTGGACTGTTTCTGGTTTTTAACATTTTTTGTCGAATAAGATAAAGTCCGGGTTTTCCCTTGAATTTGAGAAAATTTTTTTAATACCTTTTTGGGGGGACCCCAATGGATGACAAAAACCCCAAAACGAAATAAAATTTGGATCTTCAAAAAACAAAGGGTTTTGGGGGGAACAAAAACAAAGTAAGAAAGTTTGATAAAAATTTTGGATAAAAGCCCCTAATTTTGTAAGCATTTTTTAAATTTAACCCATATAATAGTAAAAAAGTCAGGGACATTTCGTAACAGTTTTGATTTTTAAGTCCACTGGTACGTATTTTTATTATAATCATGGAGGAGGTAAACCCGTGGGATTAATACAGCGTTGGGGGGGGGGGTTGGAAGGTATTCAGGCTAAATTTTCAGAGCCCCGGGAGCACAAATCCAATTCCCTAATGAAGACCCCCTTCCCCAGCATAAAGGAACCCCCCTTGAGGGGAGTAGAAAGAAAGCCATGCTTTTTTCACTCAATAAATAAAAACAGGTGTTTTGGGAAAATTGTGGGGGACTGTCATTTGCCTTTATGCCCTCAGAAAGACTAACTCGATTTAAAATTTAAAAGGGGGTTCTGACAACAAGTCTTAAAATTTCCCTATCTTTGGGGCTCAAGGAAATTTAAAAAACAGCTTATTTTAACAATATGAAAAACCCCCAAAATCCCCAAAACAAAAATAAGAAACAAAGCAGCAGAAAAACAGTCTCACAACGTCAAAAAACAAGAAGAAAAAATAATGACACTAAAATGGGCCCATGAGCAGATCCCCCAAAAAAGGCATAAAACCCCCTTAATTACCTAATTTTGTTCAGAAAAAATTTCAAATCCCCACAACGACGGTGCGTATGTGCCAAAAAAAAGATAGGTCCGTTTGTTTTTAGTTGGGGCCAAAAAAAGGGAATTTCTCCACTGGGAACACCCTCTGCAAAACGTCAAAAATCCGTAAGTCTAACAGTGCCCCGTGAACAGTTAAAAGAAGTAAGTTTTGGGGTCTCCAACAAAAACAACCCCTCCCAAAAAAACATGTAAATACAAACAAACAGCCAGAGACATGAGACAAAAGAAAATGTTTCTAAAGAAAAGGGAAGAAATTTTCTAGAGCGAGAGGGGAGGTAGAGAGGGCAGTCCCCAAATCAGAGGTGAAAAACCCAGGATACCCCGGGCGACCATGAGGTAAAAAAGGGGCCCTTTATTTTAGAAAAGGCAGTTTTTTGAGACCCCAGAACCCAATAAAAAACTCTCCAACAGCGACCCACAGTGAGATTTTTAAAATTTGTAACATCCTGCCTACCGACTTTAAGCAATAAAATATGTCAAATAAAAATAAAAGCAAGCTATTTTCATATAGATATTAATGAAAATATCGGCAAAATTTAAATTGTTAAAAAAGGTAATATATTTTATAAATATAAATATATATATATTTTTATATATATTTTTTTTTAAAAAATTTATATATAAATATATTTATATATATATATAGTCGGCCGAATATGTAAAAGGTTTAAATTGGGCAAGAACCCCATTTAAAATTAATTCATTTCAAAATTTTCTTTAAAACGTTCAAAATATTTTTTTTTTTTCATTAAGTTAATGTAAAAATTTATAATTTTGCACCAAAAGAATCTTAAAAAAACTTACTTATAACGGGAAAAATTTTTTTTTAGCCAAACCCCAAACAAAATATATTTTAGTTTTGGGTTTAAATAATTTAATACTAAACAAAAAAAGTGAAATTTTTTTTTTTTCTTTAAAGGTTCAAAATGATTTTGGCAAAAATTTTTTGCAACACAAATTTTCGCTTGTCCTATAGGGGCAAGATGGACCCGTTATTTTTTTAAACCCCAATTTTTTGCAAGTTCTCCCTTTTGGGCAAAATTTTATATTAGTTTTTTTGAATTGGATAGTCAGGGAAAGCGTTTGGGAAATTTTTTTCTATTTTTTTCAGTGGTTTTTTTTGCATTTTAATATATATATATAATATATATTTATATATTATATATATATATATATATATATATAATATATTATATATATATATTAATATATATATATATAATTTTACTTTTATATATTTTGGGGTCCCTTTCGGGGGCCCAACTAGGTTTTTTTCCCTCAACTTTGAGCAAACGTATTTTTTTGGTTTATTGGAGTTAAAGGAAAAAGCAAAAGAGAGATTCAGCGGTTTAGAGGGGTCGGAGGTAAAACCCAGTAAAAATAATGTTCAAAAAAAGGTTTGTCGAAAACAGCCGTGATGATGATCAAATTTAAAGTTTGGGGATTTTGGGGTTAGAATGAAGGGGACGAAGTGAAACTAAGGAAGGCCCAAAAGTTGCTGGGCGTGCAAACAGTTCCTTTCTGTAAAAAAGGGACAAATTTGTGAAATGACAGTTCAAAATCCCAACCCAAGGACCATCGAGAACATCACGACAAAAAACCCCCAAAAAGGGAAAAAGAACATTGCTTTAGTTAGTTTACAGTCAGGGAAATTAATGGATAGACCCAATTTTGCCCTTAGAAAAAGGGAAAAAGGGGGCCCCAAAGGGGTTTTTTTTTCCCTGAGGCGGGGAGCGGATATTGTTAGTAAACTAGTACTGGAGGCAGCGATAAGGGCCCGGGACTTTAAACGGGAGAGGAAAAAGGCAAGCAAAGAAAATAATTGGGAAGGGAGGGGTCTCGAAATATGTGGCATTTTCCCGGGAGGAAAGGTGTTGGAAGAAATATTTTTCAGAGAAAACTGGTTTTAAATTTTTAATTTTTTAAAGATTCAAAAAAAAGAAAGAAAAAGGAAAAAAAAAAAGGGGGAAAGGTACAAACAAAAAAATTTTTAAAATTTTTTTATGCAAATATTAGAATCGAAAAATAAGAAAAAATTTTTTACATCGGGTGCATGGGCGGGAGCCATTGTTATTGCAGAATTTTGAGATTGGCTTTTTTTAAAAAGCCCGGGGACATGTTTGGGCCGAGTGGAACTTTTAAAAGGGTTTTAAGTTGTTCCATGTGGGATGGGATCGGGAGGGGGAAAGGGGGTTTGGAGAAAAGGTTTTTTATATGACGATAAAAAAAAATTTTCTGCAAAAAGGGAAATAAAAAATTTGATGGATTAGTGACAGGTCTTTTTGATAGAATTTTAAAAAGTCGCCCCCTAAAGGGGAGGCCCCAAAATGACGCTGGTAAAGGGGCTCTTGCCCTGGGGAAATTGGTTCTGGGGCCCCATTTTCCTTAAATTAAGCGGGAATCCCTTTCCCTTTCCCCCCCCACAGGCGCTAAATAACCCCAGGGGTTTTAAAAGCGCCCCCCACTTTTAAAATTAATAAAAATCTAGGAAGTCAAAAAAAATTAAATTTAGGTGTAATATACCCACCCTAAGATTGAAAGCGAAAAAAAGAGATACTTTTTTGGGGAGGGAAAATTTGTTAGGCTCATAGACTCAAAAACCCCGTAATTTTAAAAGGTTTTTTAAACTTTATTTAAAATTTGATTGGACTCTCTTAAACCGGTAATTGGATTTCCGTGACTTCCTGGAAGTAGTTCACGACCCTTTTTCCGGGAAAGAAGTAAAATTTAAAAGCTATTCTCACTAAAGAAAAGCTATGTCCCTCTTCCAGGGGACCAACTTGTTGATGTAGAGTGGGTTACTAAATTACTCAGAAAAGGGGTGTAGTGAAGGTGCCCTAAAATTCCCATCCACTAAAGAAATGTAGTGTAATTCAACCCAAAAAACCCCCACGGGAAGGAATTTTGGGTGTGGTCACGTCATTTACCCCACTTTTAGGGTTTGAACTGAACCCCCAATAAATAGGGTCTTTCATAGAATAAAGTGAAAAAAATCTCGATAAAATCAAGTCATATAGGGGTATCGAAGGGGCGTTCGCTTTTACACTTTCAAATTTGTAGCGAAGGTAAACTATAAAACACTTAAGCCATGAATGCCCCTTTAATCAAAATATTTAAGTAAAGACTTTTTCAGCCCAATAAAATACACATTCTAAAGCATGTTGTGAACGTCCCTTTGTATACCCACACCCGTCATGCAGTTTTAATTCATCATATACTCTCTCAGGGGGTGTACACCCCAATAAAGGGAAAGTATTATTATTTTTTTAAAAAGGGGAACCCGCAAAACCCGTAGGATTATACAGCGCCTGTGAGGGGGGGGGGAATGGAAGGTATTCAGGTTTAAATTTTCGGGGAAATGGAGACAGACCAAATTTTCCCTAATAGAGCCTCACCAGCTAAAGGGGAACCTCCCTGGGGGGCTAGGGCATGTAGCTTATTTAAAAACCCCAGTCAGAAACACCCGGACTCTTGTCAATACTGTATGTAAAATCAAAAAAACCCCACTAAAGCCATTTTATTGCAGGTAAAACTGGGTTTTCACTCATTTTTGTCTTTGTGGTAGGCCAACTTTATATCCCATTTAAATTTTTTAGTGTAGGTCAGCTCATTACAATCAGCCCAAATCTTTGTAGTTTTGGACGCTAAAAATACCCACACGGGAAAAGGAAGGACGACTAAAAAATCCCAAAAAGGGGAAGGGATTGGGAAAGACTAAAAATACCAACAGGGGAAGGAGAAAGGAGGGACTAAAATTTAACCCACACACAGGGAAGGAGTAGGACAACTCAATATCCCCATTTGAAGGATGACTGAATGCAAACCCTTTTTTTCCCTGATGAATGGATGAAAGTAAAACGTCAGCTCAGAAACACTCACTCGTGTCATGTAGAGTAAAAAAGAAAACCCAAAATTCCCCCACACAATAATGTAGTGTAACTAAAATCAATACCCCCACTCAAGTTTGTAATCAGTTCAAATTAAATTAAAATCATTTAAGTTTTTTCTAAAAGACATCTCAAAAAAATCATTCAAAAATTTGAGTTTTTTTTCCTGTTAGGGCAGTAATAAGTTTTACTAGTTACTCAAAAACTTAATAAGTGATCCCAAAAAACTAATGAAAAAAAAACTCGCCCCAAACTGGAACAACACCCCGAAAAACCTCACATACAGGAGAAAAAAATTTTTAGGGACGTTCCGGTCCAAATTGGCCAAAGAACTAATTTCAACCCTTACAGACCCCAATTTGGGGGGAATTTTTCCCTATAATGTAGGTGGGGAAAAGCCCAAAAGAAGGGGAGGGAGAGGGGGAAAGGAGAGAGAGAGAGAGGAGAGAGAGAGAGGGGGAGAGAGAGAGAGAAAAAGAGAGAGGGGAGAGAGAGAGAAAGAGAGAGAGAGAGGAGAGAAAAGGGGAGGGGAGAGAGTGAGACAGACAGACGGGCCCCTTTCACACACAGACAGACAGGAGACATCCCCAAGAGAGAACGAGAAAAAGAGCCCGAAAAGTAACTTAAGGAAAATAAAGGGAAAAAAATGTAGCCCCATATTGTTTGAAAGGGCCACAGACACTCAATAAGGGGACTGAGTTTTACAACCCCGGGAAAATACCAGAAAACAGTGTACCGTAGCTAAACAGAGAGACATGTACCGTACTGGACAAAGAGACAGTGTAGTGGGTAAAACCAGAGAAAAAATAGTGAAACCTTAGTTAGAAAAAAACAGTGTTTACCGTAGCTCGAGAGAGACAGTGTCCCGAAAGCTGGGACAGAGACAGTGAAACCGAAATTTAGACAGACCAGGAAACCGAGCTAGATTGAAACGTGAAAACCGGGACCCTAACAGGGGACAGGTCCCTTTGGAGACAGAGAGCCCCGTACCGTAGCTAGACAGGGCAGTGTAGTAGATAGACAGAGAGGGGTACAGCAGTTAGCCCAGAGATATGTACCTTAGCTGAAAGAGACAGTGAATTTGAAGCTAGACAGAGACAGGTTACCGGGGCTAGCAGAACAGTGCCCGTACTAGACAGAGACGTGTCCCGGAGCTAGACGAGAGAGACAGTGTACCGTAGCTAGCCCAGGAGCTTTACCTTAGTTGACAGAGAAAATGTACCGTAACTAGACAGAAAGAGAAAAGGACAGTGTACTTTTAACTAGACAGAGAAGAAAACGTAAGGGAAGGGAGCAGCTAACCACCCCCAATCTTTCATGCGCCCCTGAAGGAGTGAGTTTCCCATTAAGGGGGAAAATTGGTGTCCGGGGCCCCCGCTCCCCCAAACTGCCCTCTTCCCCCACAACATTCATAATCTGAAAAAATTTCTGACTCAAAAAAAACAGAGATGGGAAAAGTGTGGGGGCCGGCAGGGTTTCACCTCCCCCCCTCCCTTCCGCCGCCCCGCCGCCCCCACTCCCTTCCCCCACCCACCACCCCCAAACCAACCACCACCACCACCCCAAACCACCCCCCACCAACCCCAAAACCCCCAATCCACTACCTCCCCCTCCCCCCCTTCCTCCTCCTTTCCATCCCACCCCCAAACAACCAACAAAAAACAACAATATCAACACCACCAACCCCAACACCACCACCAACGTGAAAATGTACTTAGTCAGTGGGGACTTTTAGTGATTTCCCCTTTTGGCCCTGACCCAAAGTTGCCCTCCATCGAGCAACTTTCCCAAAATTAAAGGGGAATTGAGGACAGCGAAGATGAAGATACGGCAAAGGGGACTAAAAGGAAAAAAGGGAGGATTCGAAAGTGGGTCCTCCTTTTTTGAGCCCTTTGGTCAAAAAGGGAAACCCTGGTCATGGTGGAAAAAACAGGGAAACCAAAGTTGACGTAAAGAAGACGAAGGGAAAGGGGGTAGAAAAAAATGAAGAAAAAAGAGTTGCTGAAAAAAAACTGTTGGGAAACATTAATGAATTCTCGTGCTACCCGACGAAAGTGAGTGACTCGGGGAAAGTCCCCAAAACGAAGGACCCCAAAGGGAAGGTAAGAATATTGTTTTAAAAAACCCAAAACCATCCAGGCGGGTTTTGAACCCGCGGTCAGAGAGTCTCAAATCCCAAAACCCCGTGGGCGTTCCCAAGGGGACTAGCTTCAAAAAGTTTCGTCCAACTAGGTGTATTTCTAAAACCATAGAAGCTTAATGGCCCCACTGTGTCCCAAATGAAAGTTTTTACAGACGAATCCCCCCGCTAGCTGGCCCGTGACAAATCCTAGCCAAGTCCCCCTCAAAGCCGTCAACAGGGACTAACAAAACCCTAATGACACATTGCAAAAAAAAAACCATCCCAGGGGCGGGCCCTTTACGATTTGTGAGTCATTTTGAGGGCTTTGAGGGAATGAGCTAGGTTCGTAAAGGGCCCAGGGCTAACGGGAGATTCGCCTGTAAAAACTTGCATTTGGGGACACAGTGGTGCCTATGCAAAACCTTTTAAAAATGGGGGTAGAAAAACCCCCGTTGGAAGGGGAACCTTTTTAAAAGTAGCTGGGCAGTGGTTTAACGCGACGGTCTGGAGTTTTGGGGCCCTCTGTCGGGGGTTAAAATCGCCCTTTGGGTATTTTTTGTTTGCATTTGGGGTCTTTAAACGTTTTTCGTGAGTAATATTGTTGTTTTTGGTGATACCCAGGTTGGGAACAGGGAAAAGGGGCCTTTCTTAAAGGACAGGAGTAGGAGACAAAGGGTTTGTTTTCCTGGGGCTGGATGGAGGATTTTGTTACCCGGCTTGACAACATCAAAAAGGGTTAAGGGACCCAGTCCAAATTATTTTTCCCTCAGTGCGGGGGGGGGGCCTTGGGAGGGGGGAAAAAGGGTTAAAAAGGTGAGGCTTTAAAAGGGCTCAGGGCGCAATGGGCCCTTTAATTAAAAAAGGGGGTGCCCCCTGTTATTGTGGCATTTTGCCAAGAAGGGGTTTTGGGGAAATAAAGGGTTTTCAAAAAATTGGTATTAATTTTTGGGCTGGAAAATAAACTGTAAAAAATTCGTACTATTCTTTGACAACGGGGACCACTTCTATGGCCGAAATGACATGTATCCCGGGGAGGGGGTTCATTTTATCCAGGGCAGGTGGGGGGTTTTCTTGCTAGCTCAGTTGAGGGGGTTTTTAGGACTTTAAAGTAGGATTAGTTAGGGGTTTAGGGTTTATAATGATAAATAATGATAGGGGATTTATTGCTTATGCTTGATTTTAAAAGAATCTTAATAGTAACTGTCATGGAGCAACTCGGGGTTAATGAAAATTTTTCAGAAATTGTTTTAAAAAGAAAGGTGAATAGGAAAAAGGTGCACGGGAAAAAAACAAAAAAGGGTTTATTTTATGCTAACAGTCGAAGTGTAAGAAATATTTTTAAAGAACACGTTTGGTAGCATGTGCTGGGAACTTTGATGTCTTTGCATTCCCCCCCGGGGAAAAAGGGGTATGTTCTAAAGAGTGGGGATATGATTTTTGAGGTAATTTTTAAAAGGGTTTTAAAATTAGTTTTCCGTTGGATAGATTTTAATGGGAAGGGGGGGGGAAATTGCGTTATATGTTAGAAAAAAATATTAATTGTTGCAAAAAAAACAGGTATAAAAATAGATGGAAAAAAAAACAGAATCTTTTTGGGTAGATTTTTGAAAGAAGGTCAAAAAAAATAATTCTAGGTGTAATGTAGGGAAACCCCCCCAGCTTGGATCACGATAGAGGGAGATTTCCCTTGGGACGAAATTGTTAGGGCTTCTAGGGGACTTTAATTTTAGCCCAAAATTGACTGGATTCTTTGCCCTTTAATTTGGAGTCCGTGACTTTTTTTGGAAACATTTTGGACTTTTTTCCCCGAAGCAGTGTGTAACAAGCTTACCAGGGGAAAATAATTTGCTCGACCTAGTCTTGTCAAAAAGGAAACACTCGAAATTTTTCTGGAGACACTGAAAAAGTTTGGCGCAGTGATCAAAAATTTCCATCACTTTAAGCATTAAGTGGGAAATTTCCCAAAAATAATGTTAATACGGAAAAAAAATCCTGATTTTCGTTTTAAATTTACAAGGGG
This sequence comes from Cherax quadricarinatus, assembly GCF_026875155.1. Taxonomy (NCBI): domain Eukaryota; kingdom Metazoa; phylum Arthropoda; class Malacostraca; order Decapoda; family Parastacidae; genus Cherax; species Cherax quadricarinatus. The sequence goes on from NC_069468.1 coordinate 27,751,173, forward strand.
ACTTAGGGAACATCTGCCCAAATCTCGACTGGGGGTTATTTTAGTAATGTTTTTATTGGGGAAGTTTCAAAACTTATGTTACGAAGGGATCTCTATGTTTTTTTCTTAACAATGACACCGTGCTCAGATTTAAAAATTACTTTCCCCCAAAAAAGAAATTAGGTCTAAAAATTAAGGGAACCCAAAGGGGGTTAACGGGAGGCTGAAACATCTATTAGGGAAAAAAAGGGGAAATTTATAGGGGGCTTTCGGGAGAGGAGGGGTTTAAACCCTTTAAAGGCCCAAATATGTTTAGCTTAAAAAAAAAGGGAAAGGGGATTAAAAAGGCTAAACGATTATAAAAATTAAAGGTTGCAAATTTTCCAAAGCCCCTTTCCCCAAAGGGGTTCTTTCAAGTGTTTTGGGACAAAGGGTTTAAAGGGAAAAAAGTAGAACCTCTGAAAATTTGGGGAATGGACAGCTGCGGATAATGAACTGGAAATGTTTCCATATTTTATGACTATTTTTTTTCAGTTTTTATACGGGAAGGGACATAAAGGGAGTTCCAAAAATTTAAAAAATTTTCCCAGTTCCTGATGAATTTAAATTAACAAATTTTTTTACTGTCAACGGGGGGAACGGTTATCAAACAGATAGACAATTTGAAGAGAAAAAGCCCCCGGGCCCCATGAGTTGTTTTAGAGGGATTAAGGAATGCAAGATGGAGCGGGTGGTTTAAGGTTTTGGGGGTTTAATTTGCGTCCATTTACTGGTTTTGTCCCAAGGGGGTTGTGGAAGATGGTTAATTTGGGGGTTTTCCTATATTAAAAATCAGGGGAAAAGCCCACCCTTTCAAATTATCGCCCAAATAAGGGAATCTATAGTGGGCAATTTTATTAGAATAAAAATTTTTTTTGAGATTATTAGAAGTCCCCTTGAAACAAAATTTGATTAATAAATCTCGCATGGTTTCACGAGAGGTCGTTCTGCAAATTTACTGACGTTTTACAAAAAGAACATTTAAAGGCAGTAGACGTGATAAAGAATATGATACTTTTTTATTTGGATTTTGGGAAAAGCCTTCGATAGATTTAACTCACAAGAAAATTTTAAAGAAAAGTGGCAGCTCATGGTATAGGGGAAAAATTTCTAACATGGATAAGCCCAATGGCTTCCCAAATAAAAAACCCAGAGATTTTCCCCATAAGGGGGCGGGCCCCCAAAATCAAAGGGGATCAGTACAAATGGGCGTTCCACAAGGATAAGTTTTACCCCTTTCTCTTTTTAAAATTTTAAATTTAAATGCCCCTTGGGATAAAAAGGGTTTAACGGGGGGACATGAGAAATTTTTTTGCTGATGATACAAGATGGGCCCGTATAATTCATTTGAGGGGATACCAATGGACTCCAGGAGGATTTCGACAAAATTAAAGTTTGGTCTTTAAAAAGGCAGATTAAAATTCAATTTTGGGTTTGTGAAGGTGCTAGTCCTTGGGAATGGGAAAAAAACCCCCGAAGAATAAAATAGGTGAAGTAGAGCTTGATCATAAGAATGTAAAATGACTTGGGAGTCATGGTAAGCAGAAATCTAAAACCAAGCAGCAGCGCCCTTTTTTGGGGGCCAAAAAAGGGGCCAAAAAGATTACTTGGAATTTTTTCCTTTGAAGGATAAAATTAAAAAAGTCCAAAAATTTTTTTTTACACCCTTTTTACCTCACTAGTTAAAACCTTTAAAAAAGATATGCCGCTCAGTTTTTGTCCCCTTCTACGGATTGGGTATTAATCATTAGAGAACATACGAGAAAAATGCTAAAATTTAAATTTTTGTTTAAGAAATCTCCCCTATGAAAATTGACTTAAACCCCTTTTTAAACTCCACTCCCCTTTTGGAAAAGGGGTAAAAGAGGGGAGATATTTATTGAAATGTATAATGGATGATGGGATAAATAAAAAGATATTAATAAATTTCGAAAGGGGGTCGAAAAGGGGAAGAACCCAAAAAAAATGAATTTAAAGTTGGAAAAAATTGTATTAGAAAGGGCATAAATAAGTACTGGTTTTTCCCAAAAAGAGTTGTGGATGCGTGGAACCCCTCTTCCCCGTTTGGGGGATCGAGGCTAAAGGGCCTTTGGGGAGCTTTTTTTAAAAAGATTGGGGCAGGAAAAGAGTGGGGGGGGCTGGGGTTTTATTGGTGTCATTGGGGTTAAAAGAGTAAATTCTTTGGGAGCTTTGGGGAAGATCGTTTTGAAAAAGGGGCTTGCCTTTCATGGGCCAGTAGGCCCCTTTGCAATTTTCTCCCCTTCTTTTGTTTTTGTTTTTTTAAAACCACCCTCACCACTAACACCACCAAACCCCCACAACCACCACCTCCCCCCTCCAACCCCCACCAACACCAGCTAAAACCACCACCCCACCACCACAAAACCCCTACCTCCCCCCCAAACACCCATACCAACAACAAACACCCGCACCACCACCACCCAAAACAAAAACAGCAAAAAACCCCCACCAAACAAACCCCCACCAGCACCCCCAAACCCCCCTCCTCTTCCTTCTCGTCTTTTCCCCCCCAACCCCTCACCACCAACACCACTAAACCCCTTTACCACCCCTTCCGCCCCACCACCCCCACCAACAACAACAAAAACACCCTCTCCCGTAGGCTGGAAAGGGGAAAGGTATAAATACCGACACAATTTTGAAATCGTCCCGACCTGCTTGGATTGGTGTTTCTGAAATAGTTTTTGCGGTCCCCCTTTATGTTTCGCCCCCATATAAATTTTCTGCAGTCCTCAAAAGGGGGTTTGTATACCCCCGCAGAGGATGGAAGCTTGTCCTGTCCCGTTTCGGGGAATGTCCTTGTTTGGGCCCTTGGGGTTTTGAAGGGAGATACTTGGGGTGAGGAATTTGGAAAAAATGTGAAAGGGGTTTTGGGAATGGAGTTGGTGGGGAGGGCTTTGTATCTTTTCGGCAGTTTTCTTCTTGGGGGTGTTGAAGAGTTTAATGCCCGTTTGCTGCCCGTCTCTGAAAGAATTTACGAGGATAGTGGAGTTTTAGAAAAAAAACTTGAAAAATTGAAGTGATTCTTCCTCAAGAAATTCATTTTTGCAGATTTGAGTGCGCGCAGGAAAAAAACCTATAATTACACCCGTTTAGGTTTTTGGGGTGTGGTGAGATTTTTGTGGAGAAGATCGTTTTGGTTGGTGGGTTTCGATAGACTTTTTAAAAAGAAGTTTACAAAATATTTTTCTAAAAATCCCCATTTTTTCCCTCACTTTATTTGATTCTGCCCCACGAGAGCATTAAAAATTTTAACACAACCCCGGAAAAACACTGCCGAGAAAAGATACATTTTCCTCCCCCAAAAAAACCCATTGGGAAACCCCGTTTTCCCAAATCTTTTCCAAAATTTCCTCATTCCAAGTATCTACCCCCCAAACCCCGGGCCCTCAAGGCATTACCCGTGATAGACAGGGCCCAAACTTCCACCCCTGCAGGGGGATAAAATAATCCCTTTTTTAATGACTGCAGAAAATTTTATGGGGCGAAACAACAAAAGGGGCCCCCAAACAGTATTTTAGAACCCAATACGCAAGCAGGTTTTGCGATACCAAAAAAATGTGTGTACAAAACCCCCTTAATTTCAAACCATTTATAAATACCAAAAATCAAAATTATCGCCCCCAAAAAGACAAACTCAACGAGAATCCTGGAATCATCGTTATTTATATCCCAAAAACTTCAACCCGAACAAAGGGTTTTAAAAAACATACCCGAACCACTTCCCAAAAAAAACTCTTCATCGCTATCCCCCATTTAAAAGGAAAAGGAATTTGGGAAAAACACTGCAGATCTGGGTTTTAAAACTTATCCCGTCTCCCTCCAAAACTACCAAGATTTTTTGGCCCCCTATAACCCCACTCGGTACTCCCCAGAAATTTAGTATGCAGTATTTTTTCCACCCCACCCCAAAATTTTTGAACCTGACTATAAAAAACTCGGTACCCCCTTTCCCCCCCAGGGTTTTGTTTGAAATTGGGAAAAAACCCGCTGTGTGGGGGGAAACGTTGTCAATAAAGGGGTCCCCTTTTACTGCTATGTGTTTTTTAATTTTTCTACGATGGTAATCTCCCAGTAAAGGGGGACCAGTAAAAACGTAGTTGTTTTACTTTTTTGCTTTACAATAAAGACCCTCCCCCATGGTTTTTGGTTTTATTTTTGAATAATGTGCTGTGGGGGGAGAAACGGAGTTCAGACACGGGAAACCCCCCTATTAATAAGATTGAATATATACTGATACCCGGCTTTGGGGAAAGGATGTGTAAGACAGCAATTGGTTTCCCTTTTTGATTTTACGTCATCAAAGAATTCTCATTGGGCCCCTGGTTACGTGAAATTTATTGGTTTCCCGTGGTTTAAAAAAAAAGGTTTATTGACTTAAACCCTGGGGGGTGAAGGGTGGTGACGTAGAGAATATGAGGGAGTTGTTTGCCAGGGAAAGCGCCTGGGAAATGGGTTTTATGGTATCAATGGTTTGAATGAAGGGCCCGTGTCCATGGTACACCCCCTAAGGTGTGACTGGGGAAATTCATTAAGGGTGGGGAGGCATTGGACAAGTTTGATAGTTTAGGATGGCAAACCCCTGGGTCAAAAATATCGTAGTGCATGATGGCAAATAAAAATTCAAAAAAAATGGTAGAGTAGGATTGGGGAGGTATTTGCTGACAAATTTTGGCAGTGTAGGTTTAAAACGCATTGGCAAAAGTTTTGGGAGTGTTTTACGGCAAGTATTGCCCACAAGTATGGTAGAATAGGACGGAAATATTACTCATAAGTAAAAAGGGTTTGGATGCCATTTTATTACCCCTTGATGGAAGTTTTAAAATGGCAGTAATTGCTTACAAATATAGTAAATTTGGGGGGCAGATATTTGTCTTTAAATATAGGGTTTTGGGTGGCGATAACCCATTATGTGGACGTGTAGGGTGACAGGCTGACAAGAAAGGTAGTTTTATATTTTCCCAAAGTTTGGTAACGTAGTATTTGGGGGTTTTTTGTGACAAAGTTTAGTAGGAGGATGAGAGATATTGCGCAAAAAGGCAAGGGGGATGGCAGATTTTTGAAAGTATCTAGTGTAGGAGAATGGTTTTGTGACAAGCATCGTAGTGGAAAAGAGTGGTAAATTTCTGAAAAGTACGTAGTGTAAGAAATTGGTTTTTCTGCAAATATCATAGTGTAGAATGCGGGATTGCTGGGCAAATATCGTAGTGTAAGATTTAAATGGGGTTTTCGGGCAAGTATCGTGTGTAAGATAATTTTTATTGCTGCAAATATCGTCTGTAGGTGGCTGGGATTGCTGACAAATTCGTAGTGTTTTTGGGTGGCAGGTATTGGAAAATATCGAGTGTTGGGTGGCAGGGATTGTTGTAAGTTTGTAATGTAAAGGGTGAGGGGATTTTCTGACAAGTTAAACGAAGTGTTGGGTTTCAGGGATTGCTGATAAGTATCGTTTGTGTAGGATGGCGGGATTGCCAAAACCTCACTAAAGTTTTACCCAGATCCCCAAATTTCCTCTAAAGATGGTTTTAATTTAATTCTCTCTCACCCCCACCACCAACAACATTTCTGTTTTTAAGTGTCTACGCGGAAGAACATTTAATACGACCCCCCGTTTAAAATTTTCAGGTTTTTCGACGCGTGACTACACGTAAAACATCAATACGAAACCCCGCAACATTACTGTTCTTTCGCGGGGGGGGACTATGGGGGGTAAAAACATCAATTTCGAACCCCCCAACAACATTACTGTTCTACGCGTGCCCATCGGGAAAACATCAATTTCGACCCCAAACAACATTTCTGTGTTCTTCCCCGTGAAATTTTGCGGTTAAAAGCAAACCCAAAACGAGTATAGAAATGGAGATGTTTTAAGGTTTTGGGTTTTTTTTTTCGGAGCACCGTAAACCCTTTGTGGGAAAGGAGTATTTAAAAAAAAAAAATTAAAGGGAAGGGAAATTTTTTGTCTGAACATCACTTACAGATATAATTAAAATTTTTTAAAATTTCCAATATGTCATTATTCTGTCCGGAAATAAAATTTTTTTAAAAATATTTAAATTTTAAATTCCCAAAAGGGAGGCTTATTTATTCATTAGGACTGAAGCATTTATTGAGTGAACAAAATATCGGAAAATTTTACTGGAAAGGTTTTCACTATTTTCGACGATGACAGTTTTTAAAGGGTAAAGGACCTATATTCTTGAAAGTTTTTTTTTTTTAAAAAAATTAACGTCAAAACCCTTAAGCTGGGGGTAAGAAAAAATATTCCAGCATTTCGATATTCTTCCTGATAAGTTAAATTTTCTTTTTAACCAAATAACTGTATCTGGCCCGCCTTTTTTTCCGGGAATGTTTCTGCCACTGTGCCTGCCCTGTGGGTGCGGGCTGTGGGCCCGTCACTGTGCCCGCCACTGTGCCCGCCACTGTGCCCGCCAATGGGGCCCCCCCCGCCCCCCCCCTGTGCCCCGCCCCTGTGCCTGCCACTGTTCCCGCCCCTTGGGGTTTCCACTGGGGCCCGCCACTGTGCCCGCCCCTGTGCCCCGCCACTGTGGCTTTCCCCTGTCCTGGGCCCCAAAGTTGCCACTGTGCCTGCCCCTGTGCCCTTTCCCCGTGGGTTGCCCCCTGTGCCTGCCCTGTGCCTGCCAAATTTTGCTTGCCACTGTGCCTGCCCCTGTGCCTGCCACTGTGCCTGCCACTGGGGCCTGCCACCCGTGCTTTTTCCCCTGTGCCTGCCACTGTGCCCGCCATTGTGTTGCCCCCTGTGCCCGCCCCTGTGCCCGCCCCGTGCCCGCCACTTTTGCCTGCCACTGAGCCCACCACTGTGCCGCCATGTGCCCACCACTGTGCCTGCCCCTGTTTCCGCCATGTGCCTGCCCCTGTGGGTTTTCCGCTGTGCCCGCCCTGTGCCTGGCCCTGTGCCTGCCAGGGGCCCCGCCTTGTGCCCCCCATGTGCCTGCCAAAAATTGCCCCTTTTCCCCCCTGTGCCTGCCCCTGTGCCTGGGGACTGTGCCCCCCCCCCTTTTGGCCGGGCCCCTGTGGGCCCGCCACTGTTGGGGCCCACCACTTTTGCCCCGCCAATGTGCCCCGCCACTGTGCCGCCACGGGGCCCCCCCAAATGTGCCCTTTCACTGTTTCCTGCCCCTGTGCCCTGCCCCTGTCCGCCCCTGTGCCCACCAATGCGCCTGCCACTGTCAGTCAGTGTCCCTAACTCCCCCATAATGTCTCTAATTTTAGGTAAAAAATTTCAAAAATAGGCAAAGCCTTTTCGCACTTTAAAATTGTCATTTAAAATTTTTTCATGCAGTTTAGTGGATATTTCCCCGGAAAGATGGATGTGGGTTTTTTTTGTATCCCCTCGTGTTGACCCCCATGAATGAATCTGGAAAAGGAAGGAAGATTTTCCCTTTTTCCTGATTTTTTATAACAATTTAAAATTACAAAAACGTTTATCGACCAGGTAAAAAAAAAAAAAACATTTACCTCTTTTTTGCTTTAAATGTTTGGGAACGAATTTTTAAAAAAGTTTTTTTTTTGTTTCTACTTGGGCTTTCGTAAAATTACGTATGTTACGTATAATTTATTATTTTTGCAAAATATATTTATTATATAATATATTATATATTTATATATTTATATAAAATATATATATATATAAAATTTATATATATATATATTTTATATATATATATATATATATATAATTTTATATATTTGACAGGTGTGTCAAAGGGAAATGTTTCCCCGTGTAGGGTCACGAAATTTTATTTATTATTTTGTAAAATGCTAAAAATAATTTTTTAAATTTTAACATGTATATTAATTTTTTAAAAACCTCTAGAAACCAAAAATTGTTTTTATATTATATTAAAGAATTTAAATTTTTTTTTAATGTGTAGGGTTTTTCCCGAAAAATTTATATTACTTAAAACCCAATGGGAAAACCCCCAATTTTGGGGTTTTTGAAAAAACCACCTTAGGAAGGGACTTAGCAACCCAAAGAAGACAACCACCTTAGGGGAAAGGGAAAATTTGCAACAAAGAAGACAAAACCCCCTTAGGAGGTTTCTTAGCAACAACGAAAACAACCCCCTTAGGAAGGTACTTAGCAACAACGAAAAAACCCCTTAGGAAGGGTTTTAAAAAAAGCAAAACGAAGACAAACCCCCTTTGGGGAAAGGGAATTAGCAAAACGAAGCAACCCCCCTTAGGGAAGGGACTTAGCAACAAAGAAACAAACCCCCTTAGGAAGGGGACCCTTTGCAACAAGAAGAAAAACCAATTAGGAAAAGGGAAATTTGCAAAAAGAAGACAAAAAACCCTTTTTAAGGTAAATTAGCAACAACGAAGACAACCCCCTTAGGGAAGGGTTTCTTAGCAACAACGAAAAACAAAAAACCTTTTAAAAGGTTTCTTAGGGAAAAACCCAAGACAAACCCCCTTGGGAAGGGGATTTAGCAACAAAGAAGAAACCCCCCTTAGGAAGGGGAATTTGCAACAAAGAAGGGCAACCACCTTAGGAAGGTACTTAGCAACAACGAAGGGAAAACCCCCTTAGGAAAATTTTTAGCAACCAAAGAAAACAACCACCTTAGGAAGGTTCTTAGGGAAAACGAAGACAACCACCCTTGGAAGGTATTAGCAAAACGAAAACCCCCACCTTAAGGGAAAATACTTAGCAAAACGAAACAAAAGTGGAAAGGTTTCTTGCAAAAACGAAAACAAAACCCCCTTAGGGAAGGTTTCTTAGGGAACACGAAAAACAACCACCTTTGGAAGGTACTTAGCAACAAAAGAAAACAACACCTTAGGAAAATACTTTGCAAAAACGAAGACAACCACCCTTGGAAGGTACTTAGCAACAACGAAGACAAACCTTTTGGAAAGGTTTCTTGCAAAAAATGAAAAACAACCACCTTAGGAAGGACTTTTGCAACAACGAAGGGGCAACCCCCTTGGGGAAAGGGACTTTGCAAAAACGAAAACAACCACCCTTTGGGGAAAGGGATTAGCAAAAAAGAAGACAACCCCCTTAGGAAAGGGACTTAGGGAAAAAACGAAAAACAAAAACCCCTTTGGAAGTACTTTGCAACAAAAAGACAAACCCCCTTGGAAAGGGACTTAGCAACCCAAAGAAGACAACCCCCTTAGGAAGGGATTCAAAAAACCCAAGACAAACCCCCTTGGGGAAAGGTTTCTTAGCAACAACGGGCAACCCCTTTGGAAAGGGACTTAGCCCAAAAACGAAGACAACCACCTTTGGGGAAAGGGACTTAGAAAAAACGAAAAACCACTTTTGGAAAGGGACTTAGCAACAACGGAAAACAACCACCCTTTGGGGAAAGGGGTTAGCAACAACGAGACAACCACCTTAGGAAGGTTCTTAGCAAAAACGAAGACAACCACCTTTAAAGGGTACTTTGCAACAACGAAAACAACCACCCTTTGGAAGGTAAATTTTGCAACAACGAAGACAACCACCTTAGGAAAGGGGGTTTGGGAACAACGAAGACAACCCCCTTTTGGAAGGGGCTTAGCAACAACGAAGACAAAGTGGATTTCAACACTTTAACAATGAATATTAAATGGGTGCACAATACCGACAAGTTGATTTAAAAAAAAGACACATGGCAACCCCCTTAGGCATCTTTTTTTCCGAAATGTTTCGCCCACCAGAGGCTTTTTTCATCGATACAGAAGAGTGGGAGTACAGTAGATATGTAAAAATGATGTTAAACGTCCATCACCCTTGAAGAGTGTAGGGAAAAAGTTACGGAAAAAAAAGATGTCACCCTTGCACATGTTTCTTACTCTTCAACGCAGAATTTCCCCCCCTCACTTTTTTTATCAACTTTTCTTTTTGTAAAAATGGAAGATATGAAAATTTTAGCTTTATTTTAAAAAAAATAAATATTACATCAACAAAAAGGGGTATTTAGCTTTTCAAAAATTTTGACTGGTCTGGCCGTTAAAATTTTTTGCAAATTTTTTGCTTTTAAAAAGTTTAATATTAAATAAAAAAGCGAGAAAAGAACTTTTTTTATTAATTTCCCACCCCCCCAATATTATTGTTTTAAAATTTTCTAGTTAAAAAAATTATTTATTATTATTATTTTTATTATTATTTTTTTATTATTATTATTTTTATTTAAATTTTAAAGGAAAGTACTGAACCCGTCGGGGGAAAATTTAAAAGTAAAAAAGAGAAACAGGAGAGAAATAAGTTGTTAGGGGAGGATTACCGGGTATTGATCGAGGGAATGGAAATATTGGGAAAGTTTTTTCGTTTATTCGAAAAAAATTTCATTCTTCAATTAAAAAGGGGGGGCGAAAAAGAGGCGGGGATGGGTGAGGGAAAGGGCCCAGGAGAGGGGGGAAGGAGGGGGGTTTGGGGGGGGATTACATGAAAGAAGGGTTTGGGGGGGTTGGGGGGGAGGGGGGAGAAAAAGGGAAAAAAAACAAGGAAGAAAGAGGAAAAATTTCAGGGGTAAGGAACCCCCCGCAGAACCCCTGAAATGTCTTGAACTTTAGCATCAAAAAGCATCCCGGGAAATTAAATTTAAAAAAATCTCTGTCCCCTCTCTCTCCCTCTCTGTCTGTTTCTGTTGCCCCGTCTTTTCCCCGTCTCTGTCTGTCTCTCTCTGTCTCTCTCTGTTGGATGAGTACAGTATTTTCAGTTTTCTCCCCGCAGGTGGGTGAGCGGATGACCCAGAATTCGGGTGTTGCCGGAAAGGGAAATTTACATCATCACTAGGGGGTAATCCCAGGTTGTCTTGGGGGCCTGGAAAAAACCTTTTTTGTTCCAGGATAGAGAAGGGGTTCTGGAGAGTCCCCGAAAAAATTTTCAATTGGGGCCCGGGTAGTACTGGGGGTTTCCAGCGTGGGTTTGGGGAATGGAAAGTTCTGGGTGGGTTTAATAAGTTCCGGGAAATTTTGGAGGATCTGGATGGCCGTAGGGTCTTTGGGGATTTCCCCTCAGCCTTGGAGAGTTTTTAGAAAGGGCGTGAAAAGTTTCCCTGTGGCTTTTAAAGGGCATGAGGGGCCTGGCAAATTCTGGAAGGCCCCGAAATGCTTTTTTGGGGAAACCTAAACCGTGGCTTTCCCTTTTAAATTTATGGAATAATTTGCAAGTTTTTTTTTAAAAAAAAGGGCCCCCCCAGGGGGGGATCCGAAGGGACTCTTGCACGTCCTGGGAGGGGCTATAAAAACCAAAAGACCCCTGGGTTTACCCTTGTTTCCCCGAAGAGTTTTTTGCGGGGTACTGTGGGACAGTAAAAAACCTATGAAACTTTGTAAGTTTTTGGGAAGTTTTTGAGGCTTTTCCCTTTTTCATATGTTGAAGTTTGGTTCTGGATAAAGGGGGGGACGAAATTTTTGAGGTAGGGGATTTGGAGCAGTGATGTTGGGGTAGTGGTTTGGGGAATAAATACGGGGTGGGGGTCCTAAGGGAGAGGGAAACCTGGGGGAGTGGGGTTTCCCGGGGCAGTGGTCCCGGGGTAAATAGTCCTGGGGGGGAGGATCCGGGGGGAGTGAGTCCAGGGGTAAAGGATCCCGGGGGGAGTAAGTCCTGGGGGAAAAAGAAACCTGGAGTAGGGAGTTTGGAAATAGAGGCCCGTGGGGTAGTGAGCCCCGGGGGGAAGGGTTCCCGGGGGAAATGAATCCCTTGGGTGGAGGTTTTTTGGGCAGTGAATCCTGGGGGGGAGGGTCCCGGGGAAGTGAGTTTGGGGGAGTCATGGGGGAGGAAACCTGGGGGGTGAGTCCTGTGGGTGGTGGATCCTGGGGTTCCCTGTAGGAGGGTCTTGGGGTGGGGAGTCCCGGGGGCGGGGGGTTTTGAGGTTTGAGGATCCTGGGGGGTGAGTCCGGGATGGAGAAACCTGGGGTTTGTGACCCTAGGGTTTAAGGGTCCCGGGGTGGGGACCCGGGGAGTGGTCCGGGTAGTGAGTCCTGGAGTAGTGAGTTTGGGTTAGTGAGTTTATGGGGTAGTGACCTGGGGTAAAAAGCCCCTCCCAAATTTTCCCCCCGTTCCCCCCTTTTCTTCCCTCTGCCTTTAATGTCACCCCCCCTTCCCAAGCCGTGAACGTTCAGTCAGATATCGTGAGAAAAACCCCCACAAATGGCCCGTTTTGGGAGTCATTAGTGTTTAGTGGCCCGCACAAAGGGAGGAAAAGGGAGGGGGAAAAAAGAGGAATAGAGGTAGCGGGGTCGTAGAAGAGGGAGAGGGAAAAGGGGGAGGGGGGGAAAAGTCTACCCAAAAATCACTTTCAGCTCTCCCCCTTTTTATATTCCCCCGTCATTTCTACCCAGGCCCTTAAAAAGTTTCCCATGAAAGCCTTTAGTTATTTTTAGTTTGTTCCTCAAAAACATTCTTAGGCAAGTCTCAGCCCTTCCAGTTTCATTTTTTTTAAAAAATGTTAGTCTTTCCTCAAACCCTTACCAGGCAGTTCCCCCTATCCAAGTATTTTTTCAAATTTTTTTCCCGTTTCACCCTTTTTAAATCGTCCCCGACCGTTTGGACTAGTTCCCTTTTCCGGGGATATTTTTTTATTTCTTGAGAATTTTCTTTTTAATCCCGTAAACCCTAAGGGAAAGCCCCTTTTTACTGTTTCCTTATAGTGTTACTTTCTTTTTTTTTTTTATATACCGCAGTAGGTTACTGTTTTAAAGCGCTTTTCATTTCCTTTTCGCCCCTAGCCCTGCTGCGTGGGTTCCCAATTTTGAGTTTTTTTTACATTTGCCGAAGATTTCTTGGGTTTTAACCAGCATTTTCTTCGATGTTTTTTTTCATGTGTTGTGGGGTGTGTGTGTTGCAGGGTTTTTCAGTGACGGCAGCGTCGTTGGTGGGGAATGGGGGTGCTTTCCCAAAAACAGAACTTACCTTACCTATGAAAAATTCCTGACTTTAGCCTGCCCCGTCCTGAGGGCAATCACCTGGATCATACCTAACAAGCCCCCTTTACTTTAATGTGGGTATGGGAGTCTTGCCTCAGGGGAAGGGGAAAGGGGCAGAGGGGGAGAGGGAAGAAAAAAAGTGGAGAAAGGAGAGAAAAAGGCAGTAGATTCTTACCAAGGATTTTTTTTTAGTGTTTTTCGTCTAGAAAGAAGAAATTTCACATTCAGCCCTTTAAAGAAATTTTTATTTAGGTAATTCAGGGTTGGGGTGTTTTCGAAAAACCCTTTTTATTTAGTTTTAGGTTTCGAACGAAAAATCGTCATAAAGGGTTTAACCTCCCCGAATTTCGGGTTATCTGCTATTGGGTTTCCCGTCGCGGGGATTGTGTCTCTTTTTTTCCCTTTTTGTAACCTGATTAATTTCTCATTCTCCAGTCGCTATATGAAAAACCTATTATTATCATCTTCAATGTTTCATACAGGTAATTTTACTTTCCTCCTGGGACAATTTTTAAATCGCCAATGATTTCCCTTTAATTCCCCTTTATAAATTTTACCCTACTCATATCCCAATAGCGATCAAATTTTTGAAATGAACTTGCCCCACTCACCCTAAGACCTCACCCCAACCTTGGATGTCCCACCCCCCAGCACTAAAAAAACCCCCATTATCATCTCTCTTTAAAACCCTTTCCCTTGGGAAAACTTAAACCTTTCCCTTCCCCTTTATTCCCCGATTTATAAAAATCCCAAATAAACCTATTTTCCCTTTATCCCCTGTAAAAAGTCCCAAAAACCTTTGGACCCCCCCCCCTTCTGAGCCTTTGAATTTAAAATAGTAGCCTTTTCCCCCACCCCCCTCCAATTTATATCTGAATTTTTTGAATAAAATTGCACCATACTGTTTCCCCTTTTCATTTTAACATTTCCTCATACAAACTTTCTCCAAATCAAATCGGGCTCTTTCTCATTTCCCAAAATATGTTTTTCCTCGCTGTCCAATCAGAAAATTCATTAAAATTTAAATTTAATCATCCCAAAAAAAACTTTCCATCTACCCCGTACCTTCACTTTTTCCCCCCTTTTATGAACCCTTTCCCCCTTTGCTTTCGCTTTTTAAAACGTTTTTTTCCTATTACTTTCAGAGGCAGCAAATTTTAAAGGGCCCCCGCTGCACCTGTCCATAAATAAAGCCCCCAAAAATTTAAAGATTAGTAGTTTTTTTTTTTTCCCGTATATTCCTTCACCCTATGTTCAAAGGGTTTTTCAAAGTTAAATCAGCAGGGATAACAATAAGACAAAAGAGCAAACAATCCTTTAATTTTGGTTACGCCTTTAGAATACGAGAGGGAGTGGTCTAGACCCGTTTTTTAAATGAATGTGATTCACGCCAGGGCCCCAAAAACCTTAAACACGTTTGGGTGACGAGCTGGCTCTCAAGTTTTGCGTTTTAATTGTACATTTAATATACCAGTGGGGCCCCAGAACTTTCTGTTATTGAACTGCCAGTTTTTTTGGTCAAAAGGGCAGGGCAATGTGTGTGTGATGAAAACTCAAAAAAATTGTAACATTCTATTGTACCACAGTTTCCTAGACTTTCTAGGTTTAAATTTATCCACTTCAAAAATTTTTTTTTTTTCTCACTAAATTTTAAAAACTCCACCATACTTTTTTTAAGCTGTTTTTCTTGCTTTAAATTTCCTTTTTTTTTCATATCTTTTTATTCTTTCCCTAAAACTCATTTGCCAAAGTTTTTTTTTTCCTTACCATCCTCTTTTTCTCATCATTCCACCAATTCCCCTCCTCTTCCCCTTCCCGCCCCCCATTATCCTATACCCCCAATTTCTTGTAAATATAAAATTTTCATCTTTAATCCCCCTTTTTAAACCCCCTATGATCCCCCCTCTTTTTATTATCTGTAAATCTCTCTAGACCCCTTTTCCCTAATAGTTACTTATATATTTTCCCTAAATATCCCTTTTTTTTATAACCCTTTTTACTTTTTTCTTACTCCTTTGACATTCTTTTTGTTCCCCCCATTTACCTCTTTCCCCATTGTAACCACCCTAAAAAAAATTTATCCATAAATGTGTCGTCCCTGTAAAAAAATCACTTCCCCCCAAAATTTCTTCAATTCATTTTTCAATAAAGGTTTTTCAATTTAAACCCCCATAAAACATTTTTCGAGGCTTATTTATGTGCATTTTCCTGATCAAAGAAATCGTAAAAACAAAGATTGGAAAAAAAATCCAGGGAAAAAGGGGCCCCGAACCCATGGAAGGCGAGTCTTAAAATTCAGAGGTCGGTGCTTCACCACTGGTCCATGGCGGCCTTACAACATTCATCCAGCTATGTATTTTTCTATATACCATAGTGAGGCTCATACTAACATTGCTATAATGTTTAGAAGTACACTGATCTGGCTGAATCTTTTAGGACGGCATACCCAAGATTTAAGCACACTGACTGGCTAGTTTCATGACTCGCCTGCCATGGGTACTCCTGGCACCCAAACTTGCCTACTATATCCACTACAAAAGCTTCTCCTACTTTAGTATTTAAACCCAACAAAAATTATTTTTTTTTTACGTGATATATAATTCCACTAACACTCTTAATATCTCCCCAAATCTCTCTCCTGTACACTCACCTCCTCCCAGGTGTACCCAGAAAATAAAATTTATGTGTGTTTGGGGCGAATTAAAAAAAAAAACTTACAGTTTGGAAGCAAACATTTTTTGACTCGAATAAGACTTAAATGAGTGAAATCTGAAAAAAAATTACCTTTTTATGTTGTATTGAAACTGACCAAAATTGCGGCGCTCTTGTCAACATCGGCGCTAAAACGTCAATTAGATTTTCAGGTTTCTGATTTTTCTAAGCCGAACTAAATGCTATTTAGAATTTTTTAGTATGCACTGGTTAACGTTAATTACCACATTTTGCAGTGAAAATATCCTGATTTCAAGCAAACTCTATTACTATAAATAGCTCAGCAAGCACAATGTACCATAAGAATAATATTCATCAAATATTTGTACAAAAACATGATTTATCTTAAGACACATGTGCAACATCTGGATATCTGTATTGTAAACGTTTCGCCATCCAGTGGCTTTATCAATACAAATTCTAGGACATAACTAGAAGACACGTCCTTATCCGCTGACGCCTATATAAGCGCCAGTCTCCTTGCCTGCGCTCCAGAATCTCTACGATCACGGTGCTCTCCACACCAACTCCAAGGCTGAGGGACTGATTACCTCAACTTTTGTATATAGTTCTACTGTCTTCTAGTTATGTCCTAGAATCTGTATTGATAAAGCCACTGGATGGCGAAACGTCTACAATAAAGGTAACCAGATATTGCACATGTGTCTTAACTTTCATGTTGTCGGTATTGCATACCTGTGTTGCACATGGTTAATCTTATATATAATGATTGTTTCTGTCACGTAACACTAAATGCGTGCTTTATTATATTATATCGGTTTCCAGTTACTATATTCCTCAAACATGTCTCGAGGCACAATAGAATGTCACTCAACTTACAGATATATCGTGTATCTGCTGGCTTGAGAGATTTCCTGACTGTGTGCTCACATACATAATATTGTTTCTGTGCTCTGATTTTCTGTAGCAGGAATAGTATCAGGGAAGTGTGCACCAGGTTCACTTACACCAAAGATCACTTACACTGCCATGGTGGCGACGTATTGCCTGAACCTTCATCTCGCATTTTTCTATTATCCATCTAATGATAGATGGAAATCAGCTTATTTGGGTTTGAGTCCTGTTTTTATTTGGAACATCCAGCTGATGGAAAAAATAACTTCATATTGGTGCCCGTGTTATGTTGCTGTCACTGGTGTTGGTGCTGTCACGGCTGTTGTCACGGCTGGTCTTGGTGCTCTCACGGCTGGTTTTGGTGCTGTCAATTCTGGTTTGGTGCTGTCAAGGCTGTTGTCACGGCTGGTCTTGGTGCTGCATATCGTTTTCTGATACCAACGAAAGCACTATCACTGTCACAATCCCTATCTCCAGCAACAGTATCATTCATCCAAAATACTTTACCATACAAAATGAAACACCACAGGTGAGAGCCAGAAATACTGCGACTCCACAATGGTGTTAGTTTCTAACATCATATAGTCCTCAATTTCAGGGGTAAAAAAACCGTCCAGGTTAGCTGTGTGTGGGAAGACCAGAGGTGGAAGTCACTCATGTATTACACGTTGAAATGACACTTCCTTCATTCCTGGTAGTACGTCCATTTCTGTTACCTTAAAAATTAGAAAATGATTCTCTATTATCATCATCCAGGATTTCACTGCGTTATATAATGGCTTGAGTGACGGTCAGCAGTTGTGAGTCATGTTTACGGGGTGATATTACCTAAAAATAATTAAAATGCACCACGCATACTCATGCGACCTGGATTTTTTCCCCAGCATGCAGGAGGTAGCTAGTGATCCAAACAACATAGCTGAGGTTAAAAATAACTGGGAGCTAGAAAAATTGTGCTTAGTAACACGTTGAACACAGACATCACTCGTATATTAGTACGTTGGATATAGTTTAAAGGATAAACACCACTACCCACTTCTGACATACCATCCTTATTTTAATCCATATATTTCTTGAATCTTTACACTTGTGTTCCCTCTCTTCTATCCCTAATTATTCATATAATGTTATTGCTACTCCCTCCTTAAGGATGATTATCTCAGATATACCTGACGTAATAGCAACGCTCTTCTTGCTGAATACGACAAGCGAAAATTTGTGTATACAGTAATACCGCAAAAATCATTCTGAACCTAACGAGAAAAATATATTTCATTGTATTTGTTTATTATTAAAAAACTGTAAACTTATCTGAAATATATTTAGTTGGATTAGGCTAAATTAAATTGTGCTTGTTATAATAAGGTTAGGTAAGTCTTCTAAGGTTCTTTTGGTACAAAATTATTAGTTTTTACATTAACATAAATATAAAAAAAATATACCTTCAAACGTATAAGAGAACATTTTTTGAAAGAACTTAATTTTAAATGAGTTCTTGGTAAGTGGCCACAGTTTTACCTATTCGGCACGGCATTATATATATATATATATATATATATATAATATATATATATATATATATATATATATATCTTTTCTTTTAACACACCGGCCGTATCCCACCGAGGTGGGGTGGCCCAAAAGGAAAAACAAAAGTTTCTCCTTTTACATTTAGTAATATATACAGGAGAAGAGGTTACTAGCCCCTTGCTCCCGGCATTTTAGTCGCCTCTTACAACACGCATGGCTTACGGAGGAAGAATTCTGTTCCACTTCCCCATGGAGATAAGAGGAAATAAACAAGAATAAGAACTAGAAAGAAAATAGAAGAAAACCCAGAGGGGTGCGTATATATGTGCTTGTACATGTATGTGTAGTGTGACCTAAGTGTAAGTAGAAGTAGCAAGACGTACCTGAAATCTTGCATGTTCATATATATATATATATATATATATATATATATATATATATATATATATATATATATATATATATATATATATATACATATATATATATATATATATATATATATATATATATATATATATATATATATATATATATATATATTTATCCCTACAGCATCAGGTATACTGTGGAGAAAGTATTAAGCATTTCATAAATAGCCATTTTCCAAATTTTTCACAGATCTGTTATTACCCATTTAGGGTTAGCCTATTTTTTTGCCCCCTTTCCAACCTTTATACTTTTCCAGCTATCCTACCTTCTCACAACCCAACCTTCTACCCTCCCCAAGTCTCATTCTACCCACCTGAATATTATTTTCCTTCGTGTGTACAGATGCGACAGCTGCGTGCCCTAAGACAAGGTAATTCCACACTGGCCAACGCACCACTCTCCAACAACTTCAGACCCGTGCAAACTGCCCACCACCGCACCATACGGACTAATATTAACTTCACCAACAAACAGGTGAGTGTAAGACAGCATGACTTCTGGTATTTAGATTACTACAAGACAGTGACTGAAGGTGTTTACATACTCCAAAGTAACGATTAATAGACACTTCCAGGCAACGACTACTGGTATACAGATAATCCCAGGCAACGAATGTTAGTGGTATTGCCTGCGTTGTACAATTACTCCCAGGAAACGACTGTTGCTTTAGCGTTACTCCCAGTTAACGGTATCTGATATATGGATACTCCCAGGTAAAGACAGTTTGAGAATAGATACTCCCAACTAACGACTGTTAGAGTATAGATACTCCCAGGTAACATCTGCTGTTGCATAGATACTCCGAGGTAATACCTCCTTATATGTAGATATCTCCAAGTAACGACTGCTGCTGTATAGATGCTCCAGGGTAACGACTGCTGCTATATAGATGCTCCAAGGTAACGACTGCTGCTATATAGATGCTTCAAGGTAACGACTGCTGCTGTATAGAAGCTCCAAGGTAACGACTGCTGCTATATAGATGTTCCAAGGTAACGACTGCTGCTATATAGATGCTCCAAGTTAACGACTGCTGCTATATAGATGCTCCAAGGTAACGACTGCTGCTATATAGATGTTCCAAGGTAATGACTGCTGCTATACAGATGCTCCGAGGTAACGACTGCTGCTATGTAGATGCTCCAAGGTAACGACTGCTGCTATATAGATGCTCCAAGGTAACGACTGCTGCTATACAGATGCTCCAAGATAACGACTGCTGCTATATAGATGCTGCGAGGTAACGACTGCTGCTGTATAGATGCTCCAAGGCAACGACTGCTGCTGTATAGATGCTAGAAGGTAACAACTGCTACTATATAGATGCTCCAAGGTAACGACTCCTGCTAAATAGATCCTCCAAGGCAACAACTGCTGCTATGTAGATGCTCCAAGGTATCGACTGCTGCTATATAGATGCTCCAAGGTAACGACTCCTGCTATATAGATGCTCCAATGTAACGACTGCTGCTATATAGATGCTCCAAGGTAACGGCTCCTGCTATATAGATGCTCCAAGGCGACGACTGCTGCTATATAGACGCTCCAAGGTAACGACTGCTATATAGATGCTCCAAGGTAACGACTGCTGGTGTATAGATGCTCCAAGTTAACGACTGCTGCTATATAGATGCTCCAATGCAACGACAGCTGCTATATAGATGCTCCAAGATAACGACGGCTGCTATATAGATGCTCCTAGGTAACGACTGCTGCTATATAGATGCTCCAAGGTAACGACTGCTGCTATGTAGATGCTCCAAGGTAACGACTGCTGCTATATAGATGCTCCAAGGTAACGACTCCTGCTATGTTGATGCTCCAAGGTAAGGATTGCTGCTATAGAGATGCTCCAAGTTAACGACTGCTGCTACATAGATGCTCCAAGGTAAGGACTGCTGCTATATAGATGCTCCAAAGTAACGAGAGTGCTGCTATATAGATGCTCCCACATAACAATTGCTGGAAATAATTAATAATGCAAAGTTACACTCAAGTAACGATTATAAACGTATAAATTCTCCCAAGTAACAACTGCTCCAGTACAGAGACTCTTAAGAAACGATTGCTTGTACTTAGATACCCACAGATAACGACAGTTGGTGAATAATTACTCCTAGACAACGAATGCTTATGTATAGACGCACTCAGTTAATTACAGCTGGTGTATAGATGCTTCCCTGCAAACTACTGGTGTATAGATGCTAATAACGAGTGCTGGTGATAGATTATTATTATTATTATAATCAAGGGGAAGCGCTAAACCCGGAGGATTATACAGCGCCTGGGGGGGGGGATGTGGAAGGCATTCAGGCTTAATTCGGGGAACTGGAGCACAGATCCAATTCCCTAAATCAAGAGCCCCTCACCAACATCAAGGAACCTTCCTTGGGGGGGCTGGTGATAGAGCAATTGGACAACTGCGTCCCGGTCATTGCCGTCCCAAGAAATTTGTGTCAGCTTTTTTTTTTTTTTTTTTTTTTTTTTTTTTTTTTTTTGCGCCCCGGACATTGGTGTCCCAATATATGTATACTTCATACAGATTTAATTTGTTATATTACATCTTTGTGTCCTGATTATTTTCATACCATTATATGTATATTTCATAAAAAATATAATTTTAAATATTCATGTGATTTTATCAAAAATATTTTTATTAAACAAGAGATTGTAGCAAACATTTTATTGATTAAAATAATTAGTTTATAAGTCCAAACTTAAAAAGTATGCATGATGTGGACAACCAGAAGATAACACTGAACTACTCCGGTGAATCAGTCGTAAACGAGGCAACCCTCATTTGCTTACACTTATCCTAAATAATTAAACGGTTGATTTTTGACCTGAGATAAGAGGCTTGTCATATTTAACATGGAGTTACGTATAATAGGACGCCAAAGACCGGGCCGCAAATGTCCAGGGAGGCCAAAGACTGGGACGCATTTGATCGGGACACATTCGTCTAGGACGCAAATACCCTTACTACCACGAATGCTGACTGAATCTTAGGAGTAACTACTGCAAGTACTCGCAGATGTCTAAGTGTACCACTACAGCACCAGGCATCATGAAGGGAGGTAGGGTTCATACCACAGTGGACCACTACAGCACCAGGCATCATGAAGGGAGGTAGGGTTCATACCACCGTGGACCACTACAACACCAGGCATCATGAAGGGAGGTAGGGTTCATACCACAGTGGACCACTACAACACCAGGCATCATGAAGGGAGGTAGGGTTCATACCACAGTGAACCACTACAGCACCAGGCATCATGAAGGGAGGTAGGGTTCATACCACAGTGGACCACTACAGCACCAGGCATCATGAAGGGAGGTAGGGTTCATACCACAGTGGACCACTACAGCACCAGGCATCATGAAGGGAGGTTAGGGTTCATACCACAGTGGACCACTACAGCACCAGGCATCATGAAGGGAGGTAGGGTTCATACCACAGTGAACCACTACAGCACCAGGCATCATGAAGGGAGGTAGGGTTCATACCACAGTGAACCACTACAGCACCAGGCATCATGAAGGGAGGTAGGGTTCATACCACAGTGGACCACTACAGCACCAGGCATCATGAAGGGAGGTAGGGTTCATACCACAGCGGACCACTACAACAGGCATCACAAAGGGAGGTAGGGTACATACCACAGTGGACCACTACAGCACCAGGCATCATTAAGGGAGGTAGAGTTAATATCACAGAGGACCACTACAGCACCAGGCATTATTAAGGGAGGTAGAGTTAATATCACAGAGGACCACTACAGCACCAGGCATCATTAAGGGAGGTAGAGTTAATATCACAGAGGACCACTACAGCACCAGGCATCATTAAGGGAGGTAGAGTTAATATCACAGAGGACCGCTACAGCAACAGGCATTACGAGGACAGGACTCATAACACAATAGATTAGAACATTACCAGGCGTCACGGGGTAGGGTTCTTACCGGGTGGAACACTGAAGTAACAGGCACCCTGGAGGGAGGGAGGGTTCATATCAAAGTGGATCTCTAAAACAATATACCTCACGGAGTGGGTTAAGGCTTTTACAACAGTGGAACACCCGAGAACGAGCCATCACGACGTAAGCTACATACCTTAGTGAACCAGAAGTGGAGGGTTGATTTCAGTTAGCCATTACTACCGTACCAGGCATCATAAAACAGGTTTCAAAACACCGTGAACCGCTGCTCTGACAGCAATAGCGGGGAAAGATGATCATGCCACAGTAGACTAATTCAGTACCAAACAATACCACTACAATACCAGTCATGATGAAACAGGATTTTATAAAACAGTGAACCACTACAACAGAAAGAATAGGATAAGGTTGATAACACATTAAATAACTACAGCACAAGGCATCACTGGTAGGGATCATGCCACTGTGAATCATTACAGTACCAGTCATCACAGGAAAGGGTCATGCCAAAATGGACCCTTACAGTACCAAACATCACAGGTTAGGGGTTAATTCACAACAGTGCCAGGCATCACAGTGAGACGTACTGTTCAAAAGACCCTTACCGCATCGTGGTACTGTAGTGGTATTTCCACTGAAGGATCCCAGCAGAAATAAACCACTTTGACATTTTTTGGTTTCTCCTAGACAATTTACATATATGTCACTATGTAGGACAATTTACGTTAACAGTATTTATGTGCAACTACACCTAAATAAACTTATTAAAGTAACATGCATCACTAGGTAGGGTTCCAAGTATAATGGATTGTTGTAGAACCAGACAACACGCGGTAGGGTTCATAACAGTGAACCACTACATTACCAGGAATCATGATCTAAGGTTCTTTACTGAGTGAACAAGAGTACCTGGTGTCACAGTGGTACGGTTAGTACCTCACTAGACCACTACACTATGAGACACAAACGAAAGGGGGGTAGGACTCATTCCACCACTAATGTGCCACGTATCATGGGGAAGCGTTCGTAACAGAGTACCAGGCATGACGGGGTTGGGATAATACCACAGTGGACTATTAAAATACCAGGTAAAACAGAGTAGGTTTCCAAACAGTGTGGACCACCACTTTACCAGGAATAGCGGGAATACGGTTTATATCAAAGTGGACCAATTCACTACCAAACATTCTGAAAAGATGGGAAGAGAAGAGTTTATGTCACAGTAGACCACTACAATACCACGAAACGTAGTGCACGGTTTATACCACAGTGGACCACTACAATACCACGAAACGTAGTGCACGGTTTATACCACAGTGAACCACTACAATACCACGAAACGTAGTGCACGGTTTATACCACAGTGAACCACTACAATACCACGAAACGTAGTGCACGGTTTATACCACAGTGGACCACTACAATTCCACGAAACGTAGAGCATGGTTTATACCACAGTGAACCACTACAATACCACGAAACATAGTGCACGGTTTATACCACAGTGGACCACTACAATACCACGGAAGATAGAACATGGTTTATACCACAGTGGACCACTACAATACCACGGAAGATAGAACATGGTTTATACCACAGTGGGCCACTACAATACCACGGAAGATAGAACATGGTTTATACCACAATGGACCACTACAATACCACGGAAGATAGAACATGGTTTATACCACAGTGGGCCACTACAATACCACGGAAGATAGAACATGGTTTATACCACAATGGACCACTACAATACCACGGAAGATAGAACATGGTTTATACCACAGTGGACCACTACAATACCACGGAAGATAGAACATGGTTTATACCACAGTGGACCACTACAATACCACGGAAGATAGAACATGGTTTATACCACAGTGGACAACTACAATACCACGGAATATAGTGCACGGTTTATACCACAATGGACCACTACAATACCACGGAACATAGTGCACGGTTTATACCACAATGGACCACTACAATACCACGGAAGATAGAACATGGTTTATACCACAGTGGACCACTGCAATACCACTGAAGATAGAACACGGTTTATACCACAGTGGACCACTACAATACCACGGAACATAGTGCACGGTTTATACCACAGTGGACCACTACAATACCACTGAAGATAGAACACGGTTTATACCACAGTGGACCACTGCAATACCACTGAAGATAGAACATGGTTTATACCACAGTGGACCACTACAATACCACGGAACAGAGCATGGTTTATACCACAGTGGACCACTACAATACCACGGAAAGTAGAACATGGTTTATACCACAGTGGACCACTACAATACCACGGAACGTAGAGCATGGTTTATACCACAGTGGACCACTACAATACAAGACACTATAGTGCTCAGCATCACAGGAAGAGTCATACCCCAGTGGACCATTGTAATACCAGGCATCACGAGGTAGGTTTCATTCTTCTGTGGACCACTACACTACCAGGCATCACTGGGAAGAGTCATACCCCAAGGGACCATTACAATACCAGGCATCACGAGTCAGGTTTCATTCCTCTGTGGACCATTACACTACCAGGTGTCACAGGACAGGGTCCATGCCACAGTGGATAATCACAGTACCAGGCATCACAGGGTAGAGTGCCAAATAGTAATCACTATAAAACTAGGCATCACAAAAGGAGGTAGAGCTCATGCCACTGTGGACTGCCACACTACAAGGCATCACAAAGGGAGGTAGAGCTCATACCACAGTGAACTACCACACTACCAGGCATCACAAAGAGAGGTAGAGCTCATGCCACTGTGGACTACCACACTACCAGGCATCACAAAGGGAGGTAGAGCTCATGCCACTGTGGACTACCACACTACCAGGCCTCCCAGGGCAGAGTTCACTCAGCAACAAAATGTTTCAGTACCGTCGAGAAGTTGGATACTGACTTACAATAATGGTTGGCAGTTCCTTCAAAACTTTTCATAAACTTCCTGATTTCAGCAAACATACACTAAACCAGAGCTTTATTTTAATCAGGCAATGATGATAAATTGGTGTTAGAAATAATGAAAATTAGGTTTCTTATTTATCATCATCCTAAAAACCACATGTGCTGCTTCGCAGTTAACTTATGGGATTGCAGTCTATGTTGTTGCTACGTATGCTAGTCTTTTCAGACAAGACGAGGTACGACAGAAGTGATATGTTTTACAAGATCAGGGATGAATCTCAAACAGAAGATCAAAGAATATTTTTACCCAATGCAGAAGTTTGTCACCGACGAGCCTTTGATCCTGCTCAAACGTAGACTGTCGTTCAAGCAGTATATACGAGAATACGCTTTGTATTAAGCTGTTTGTTTTGTGTGATTGTGAGAGCTGCCTGGTGTTGGATCTCACTGTGTACATAGGAAATAAAACATTAAAGGATACCAGGAAGTAATTGGGAATATCTGGTGATGTGGTGAGAAAAATGATGGAAACATATCATTGCAAACTGAGAGTGAAAATGACAGATGTGTGTGTGATACTGTGCGTGGAACACGTAAACAAATGTTCAAGTTCAATACAGGCATTGGTACAGTTGAGTTGCATGTGTTTCACGTGTCACATCATGGCATTTCGGTGACGTGACAAACGTAATGTGACACTGTTGACATCGACTCACCAGCACGAAATGAAAAAAAAAAGACACAAGAAAGGTCAATAGCGACACCAGTGAATCGACTATGATACCAGCTGATGTCACTGATTACTCGATAAACATGCATTTAGTGGGCAAATGTTTCATGCATATTGGGTTTGTCGATTATATTCCAAAAGAACTACAAGTGCTATATGAAACATTCCGTTGTAACATTGCAATGCTCAGTGCAAACAACATGTACCTGATCAAGACTGGCAACAAACCGACATATACCCATATAATACAGAAATATTAGGTCACAACACCTCCATATCACATGTGCCACCGTAGTGATCAGCAAACACCCTCTCGCTGAAGTATGATCACTTTCTAGCTATAATTCCTGCTGCAGGCATGTAGAAATGCGACCAGTAGAAATGCGACCAGTAGAAATGCGACCAGTAGAAATGCGACCAGTAGAAATGCGACCAGTAGAAATGCGTCCAGTAGAAATGCGTCCAGTAGAAATGGCGTCCAGTAAAGTTCATGGACACGCATTCTATGTAGAGGAAGTGTAAAACACAACTATGTATGGAGCCGTGTTTCAGGAACTACCACAGACTGCAACAGTTCCAGGAACATGACCAGTGATTGTATATAATTGTACATAATGTTAGAATGGGTGAAAAATGCAGCAGTCGGACGTGTATGTATTTACCTTGTTCTGAATCATTGTTTTGCCAACAATATATTATTGATATTGTTAGTGTGGGTATTGTGCTGCATACAATGACTAGCCAAGGTATATCAAACATGATTTTGGTGTTATAAGCCACAACAGTTACTGGAAAAGGTAACAAAAAATAGGAAACTAAAAAAAAAGTAAATAAATAAATTTACGAAGTGTGCGACAATCGCTGGTGCTGCAATCAACGGGTCAACGACTTTCAAATTGTAGTCATTAATATATTGGTAAATACGCTGAGAATATTCTTGTGTTAGTCTCATTACAACCACCAAAATAAGTTCTTTTTTCAAGATTTTTCTTTTTTAAACTGCGTCACTGCCAGGACTTTTAATTCCAGGGGGTTACGGCAGTTTCAGAAGATTGTCAACTTCTTTATCAAAGACCGACCTTAACGTGGTCAGGTACTGGCTACTGTTTCCATTTAATGATCTCTAGTGGTCGGTTCGATCATTAGTCCAGCAGAACTAGTTTTACCTGGATTTCTAGAAATGCCTTAGAAAGCTCCGAGACAAACTGCATCACCTGGACCTTCTCGTCTTCAGATAACTCTGGATTAGTTTTCACCTCTGACGTCTTATCGGTTGGATCTAAGGCGATTATATAAAAAAATATCATCTATTGCTGGTCATTGAGTTTTATACACTTGTATTAACCTCATGGATATACTACATAGATATAACCCCATTGATATACTACTGAAACAAAATAAAATCTTCGTCATAAGTGTTCGACAAAAATATTAAGATCACAGTGATATTTCTTAAGTATATTGATATGGTAGGTTTTACATGTACTATTTACAGCAATTATATAATCCACACTTTTACATACCTTGTCCATAAGGTCTTCGCCCAAGAAACTAATAACTTACTAACTTTGTCGGGTAACAACACTAGCACTTTACTGTCTTAAAGTTACGTTTCTGACTCTTCATATCAATTAAGTTTTGTAAATGTTCATAAAGACATTTAAATTTTGTGTTACAAGTTCAGCAATGCCTTTTTACCTTTCATCAAATATGAAAGAAATTGATAAGTGGTTTGCATTAATCCAAAGTTGGTTAAGGATATATAAGGGACGTCTAGCCTGGCGTCCGTACTGGACCTCTAGCCTGGCGTGCGTACTGAACCTCTAGCCTGACGTCCGTACTGGACGTCTAGCCTGACGTCCGTACTGGACCTCTAGCCTGGTGTCCGTACTGGACCTCTAGCCTGGCGTCCGTACTGGACCTCTAACCTGACGTCCGTACTGAACCTCTAACCTGAAGTCCGTACTGGACCTCTAGCCTGGCGTCCGTACTGGACCTCTAACCTGACTTTCGTACTGGACCTCTAGCCTGACGTCCGTACTGGACCTCTAGCCTGACGTTCGTACTGGATCTCTTGCCTGACGTTCGTACTGGACCTCTAGCCTGACGTCCGTACTGGATCTGTAGCCTGACGTTCTTACTGGACCTCTAGCCTGACGTTCGTACTGGACCTCTAGCCTGACGTCCGTACTGGACCTCTAGCCTGACGTTCGTACTGGAGCTCAAATGGTGAAAATCCTAAAAAATCGCTCAGAATGAAGACTATACAGATGGTTTTGGTTAACACAGTTTCTGAAGGATAGATCTGAGGACAGAATGTTATCGGTAAATTCTTTCATTACCACTAGGATGGTACAGCGTTGGAAACACTGGCTTAACACCTACACTCTGAGGTGATATACTTCATCAGTTCGATCCGATGTAAACTGGATTCAAGTTTAAATTAGAAAATAATATAATAGAACCACACAAACATATTGAGCCTCTTAGAAAAGTGGATACCAGTTACTGAATAGACTTTCCGAATTAATGTTAGCAAAACATCTACCTACATTGTCACAGTGTTTCTTGAGACAACAAAGGCCACCTGTGACCCGAGTCACCACAGTATAAAAAAAAGACCAGTGCTTTACTGCTCTCAAATTTAGGGAACTTAGAAACACTTCCCCCACCATCTCTGCATCTGTTGTAAGGTTATCCTCCTTAATAAAGATGTGGATATCATTATAAATTGATGTGTCAAACTGGTCGAGTCTTGAAGTCATATAAGGAATTTGTTTTTCAGTGCCCAGTTAGTGAGTTCAGTAATCAAACATATTGAAAAAATTAAGAAATGAGTTAAGTTCTCCTTTAGATAAATTATAGTGAATATAAATAAAGTGCTATAATAAAGTTTTCATAAATGCATCTAGAACAGCTTCTTTAACATTCCATAATCTGCAACAGTTTCTGCTAATAAAGTTGAATAAATTTTTAATGAACAATAAAGTAATGAAGGTAAGCGAGTTAAGCAGGACTCCCCAGGCGACTCATAAAGCAACAGTTGGCTCCATCCACATGACATATGCTGTAATATTTAAGAAATCGCGATAAAGTGTGTGATTACAAATATGAAAAAAATATCACAGTGAAAATATGAAATTAAACCTGACTGCTGTCATGTGTTTACACACATGTCTTCAAAGAAAGATGTGTGTGTAAGGACGCGTAAACTTTCAGGTTTTATTTCCTGTTTTCACTGTGGTACTTTTTTCACGCTATATGTTCATCAGTGTATGGTGGACTTTGCTGTAGACGCATATTATTTGTAGTTAACGAATGATCAATAATCCCTTAATCCATCTTTTGTTAGACAACCATAACCATGGTTGTTCATGCTGCCCCTCAACACCTGAATCATAATTCTTTCAATTTAATGAAGTGTTTCCGCTTTCCGGCTGTTTCATAACCACCCCATTTTACCCATTCTCTTGTTTCTTCCAGAGTTAATTTCTTCTTTTTTCTCTTCTCTTCAGTCAAAAAATTTCCTCTTTTTATCTTCTCTTCACGCTTTAATTTCTCCCTTTTATGTGCTCTTCGCGCTCTACTCTCTTTGTTTCTTTTCCTATGAAACTAGTTCAATCACCTTCTGAAAGTCTTATCTCCTTCCCCGTAGTCATCCAAAGCTCATGATGACTTGAGTTATCCTCCTCTGGTCCTCAATATAAAGAGTAATCCTCTAAACTTAATGA
The DNA here is from genome assembly GCF_026875155.1 of Cherax quadricarinatus. Classification (NCBI taxonomy): domain Eukaryota; kingdom Metazoa; phylum Arthropoda; class Malacostraca; order Decapoda; family Parastacidae; genus Cherax; species Cherax quadricarinatus. Next base: position 27,780,963 of record NC_069468.1, read on the forward strand.
TACATTAAGCAAATATACTGAAGAAAGACTCCAGTAGACTTCCCGTCAATAATTGTTAAGTACAGTCTACACACCAGCATGAATGATTGCCTGATAAAGTCTGTCTATCGTCATCAGATTTTTGACTCCAAGGAATTCGTTACTTAATAAATATAAGATCGTCATTTGTCAAGGAAAAAAAAGGAAGAAGGGTCATAATTTTTTCTCTATTTTCAGCATCTTAGTTAAATAAAATTAACCTAGATTAAACAAGTGTACGGAGTAAGCAAACTTAAGTATAAAATAACACAATTAATCCTGTTAAACCTGAAAATATTTAAAGTTTTCTACACTGTGATGAGTTTGTGGACTATACATGTAGCTGGAGTGCCAGGAGTGCCACGATGTTACATGTAGGGAGAATGATGAGTTAAGTCAAGGATGACCAAGAGAAGACAGCAAAAAGGTTGACACTACTTGGTCGCCTCAGGCAGCTTCGTAAACATCGGCCTAGATCACGCAACTACGTACGAAGTCCGTACAAAATTTTCTAAGACCAATCATGTGCCGACGTCAAGTTGCAAATAATCCTGTTATCATCCAGCAGTCTCCATGAACGACAAAGAAATGAACTAAGGACTGCCAGAAAGCTAAACATTAAAAATAATAGTTTTGAAGGCTAAGGTTTTAGACCATGCTTACATAAGTAAAGAACTCTATTTGGAGCCTTGAAAATATAAGTTAATCCCAGCACCAAAGAACACTAATGCTAACGTGGACTACTGACATGGAGTGGATGACGTGAAGAGAGAAACGTCGCCTTCCCTGATGAAAGAATGGATGATAAGAACAAAAGAAAATACCCTAAGAGTAAAGAGGAAAGACAGCAGATTATGCAACAGAAAAAAAAAGAATTCCCTCAGTACATGACGCCACATACGGCTCCTCTCTCTCAATGAGAACTTTAGACTTTAACAATGAGACTACAATCATAGGAAACAAGCTGTGGACCTTTTTTTAAAAGGATCACGGGGTAGGATTCCTGGCAAAATGGACGACAATAGTACCAAGAATGTCAGGATAGAGTTCATGCCACAGTGAATAGTAACTGTCCCAGGAATCACATGGAAGGATTCATCCACATTCGTTCATTACACTGTAAGGTATCATAAGCTAGGATTCATACCACAGTGTACTACGGTTCGTACCATGACTGACTACTGCAGTAATAGAAACCACAGGGTAAGTCTTAAACCTCGGCGGACCATTACAGTACCAGGGATCATTGGGCAGAGTTTATAATACAGTGTATCATAGGGAGCATTAAAAAAAATGCAAATTTTAGAGATACAAGCTGCACTTTTCAGACATTATTTGTATGGTCACAACAAACTTATGTGCAAAAGTTCAGACAATTTCATGGCCATTTACCCTGCACCATCAAGATCAACTTTTCGTCAAATTATACACCAGTGAAAGCAATTAGTTATAAATTATTGGTTGCCAGGATAATAATCAAGTGAACATGGTTTCTATCATTTTTGGTTGTGAAGATTGTATAATCAAATGTACGTGGGTTATATCAATCATCAACTATTTAATTTTAAACTCTTACAAGTTATAAGTGAAGTCTTTCTTGGTGCGGAACTTGGGCATCACTTTCCTGGAAAATATCCATCTCTTGCCTTCTGTCCAGTCACTTTAGTGCAAGCTTCAGACATCAGTTTTATCCCTCTATCAACAGCTTGAGTGTTGTTCTGCCACTTGGGCACCTCCGGTGGAGTCTCAATAATTTTCGGAACCTGTTGAGCTGATAGAGAAGCAATGGAAGGAGGCTCAGTTGTGAGATCAGTCTTCCAGTCAATCATGGAATGATAGTTCTTTGCTTGCCACTTTAGTTGACAATAGGAGCCACATTGTTATTCTCTTCATCATCACTGTCATCTTCATCATCAGTGTAGTTTAACAAGTCCTCGTCAACAGCATCAGCGGAATCTTCTCCATCCTCATCAGAGCTCTCAGTACATTCTTCTGTTTGCTGATTCTCTTCTCTAATTTCTCTTATCATTGAGACAACTTTGTCTCTCTCAGTCATGTCTTCATCATCGCACATACCAAGAAGCAGCTGATCTGTGTGAGCAAAGTAGAAATTTCTTTAAACAGTCTTCTTTACTGTCTACTTTTCTTCACAGTTTAGATGTCTCATAAATTGCAGTGACTGGAAGACGTTCTTTGGACCGTGTCTAACATAAGGGAGCAGCTTCATGTGTAACCACATTGGAGCACTGAACTTTAAATTTTTAATGACGACTCTTTTCAGCTTCTAACTGGGTGTTGATGTTGCCACATACAGCCTACGGATCCTACTCCATAAAGCATTCCACCTTGACACACACGGTGGACCTGGTTCAAGAGCAGCCAAGTCATCATCAACCACACCTGTGATAACTCCTTTGCAAATCCTATACAAGTATTTCTGGTCTCAGGACAGATCCTCTACCACCTTGTCATTCAGAGCAGGGAAATCAGCTGGCTGGAAAGCAACAACTGGCAACTCGGACAGAGGATTCTTGATTTGCTTGCCACTTGGACCTCTCCAATGCTCAGGATCACTTGGCTTACCGTCATAGTAGTAGAAAATAGCACGGAATGGCAGCTCATTTCCATGAAGCTGACATGAAATAATGGAGTGGATGACCAAGCAACATTTCAAGATGATGAATGGCTCCATTGTCAGCTCTGACTTTTGCGTTGGTTCCGTCACTACTAACACATACAACAGGCTGCCGAGTTAGCTTCTGCTCCACCAGAAATGTATAGATAGTCTTGGCAATCTCCTTTCCATGGACTGGCTTTGGAGTCACTATCTTTGGATTCTATTTCTTGGTCTTCTCATTCTTTGTCATTACACAAGTGGTGGTCTTTTTACCATCAAAATACAGTGATGTGATATTTTCCAAGTTTGCTAGCTCATTTTCTTGCCTCTCCATTCGGTATTTATGTCTGGCATCTCGTAACTTCTGTGAACCAATAACTTGACTTTTGTCTTCCTTGATGATAATGCCATAGTCCATTAATGTGACGGTAGCAATGCAGCTCCAGCATAATCACTGAGGAAGTTAATTAATGTTTATAATTACTACAGAGTACATAGATATAGTACAAAAAACAGTGTGCTAAATCTCAACCAATCAACTTCATATTTGGCACTGAATCTAAGATGTATATAAGGAACAATGCCTGAAGGGTGCAGCTTTTACCAAAATTTCAGTGCTCCCTAGTGTAGCATTACTGTACCAAGCATACCACAGTGGCTCATTACAAAACCAAGAATAACAAGGTAGGGTTCTTTCCCCAATGAACCATTACAATTCCAGGCATCACAGGATAAGGTTCATGCTGCCATCGACCAGTATAGTACCAGGTATCGCAAGGGGGTAGGATTATATCACAATGAAGCTGCACAGTACCAAGCATTACCGGGGAAAGGAAGGGCATAAGGTTAATACTACAGTGGACCACAATTGCTTCAAGCATTATACCACACGGGATCACAACAGTACAAGGAATAGCAGGTAATGTACCTACTTCAGTGTACCACTACAGTAGTAGGTACCGTGGGTTAGAGTTCATTCCACAGTTTACTACAGTACTAAACATCATACCATAGTTGACTACTATAGTAACAGCATCACGGCGTGGTTTTCAGATCACAGAGTAACTTTATAAGTCATAATTGGGCAAGGTTCATACGTGTGGACCATTATAATGCCATGCATTATAATACCAGGTATGTCATGGTAGAGATGGTATTCTTTACTGCACTATATGAAGCAATTGTAAAGTGTGAAATGGCTAATATTTCTTTCTAGCAGTAAAACAATGTCCAGTGGGGTCTAACAAAGACCCATTGTGGCTTCTGTAATACTGTTTTTTGCGCTACCACTCAAAGGATGAACATGGGGTGTACAATAATCTACCCACTCCCAGGACACAACTAAAAACACTGACAAAGAGAAATTAACCCAAAAATACCTGAACAGAGCTTAGGAGAGTGAGGATGCAGATATTGTGTGTGGAGTGTGGGTGTGGGTGTGGAGCTAGGAGCGGGTAGACTGCGCTAAAAAGTATGTGTCTGGGGATTTCGGTCTGTGCCTAATAACAGAACATGTGAGATATAGGAACACGTAGAAATCACACTAAAACTTCATCTTGGCTGCTGTAGCTTGTAGAATTTAAGCTGTTGTAGGATGATACACGTGCCTTGGCAAGGTGCGTTCGAGGCTTGATTGTCCACGGCTTGCTTTATGGCTTTCCGTGGCTTAGGGACTCAGAAAAACTACACCACAAGCGAAGATCACAGGACAATAATGAATAAACGGCTTATACCAGAAATTTATAAGGAATTCATGGAGACATCACAGAGACAGAGTGTGAATGGTGTGGGAGGCTGTGCGAGCTGGTGTGGCTAAGCGAGATGCTGCACCTTCACTCCTTGCACATGTGACCAGGGCGGACCTGACCACAGTGCACCCTCCATGGACGAAAAACCTTTAAAATCACCTTTGGCGTGCTATAATTGGCCGGGATGAAGCTGGATAACGCTGTGTCTGTAAGTAGTGACGATGTTAAGCACATACCAGATTACTCTGAACACGATGCTGAACAAATATCAGATGACGTTGAATACGATGCTGGGTAAGTATCAGATGACGTTGAACACGTGAGTACAATACACAGTGGGAGGACTCAAATGACATCTCGAAGATTTCTCATGCAAATTATGCGTGTATGGACATAAGTCCTGAATATAACCAAGTTTCAACGCTGTGATTTGCAGATGCGACAACTATATAACACGCTGGCAGTCTGATACCTAGATGGGGTGATGAAGTGACTCAAAGAAAGTAGAACAGTACAGATAGAAAACTAACAGATCCATTCTCCGTCGTAATGAAATGTGTCAAGTCAAACCATATCTATGAATACAATAACAAAGTTAGTAGATTGCAAGATGTTACTGCTGGACTAAGGCTATGCCGTATCTCTGGCAGTACTGTTTGTATGAGATGTCAAAGACAAAATATAAAGCGTGTGGGCAGAGACGGGCCATATACTGCAGCATTATATCTTAGTGTCCAGTCATCCAACCTTTCAGAGATGCCTCCATGTAAACCTTACAGGATATGGCAAAACACCTCATTAATGATAAGATATTTGAAATCTTGAGATTGTATCCACATTTTGCGTCAACTAGATAAACAGTCTTTATAGACACTGTAACAGCTATAACCAATGTTTTTAATATTCTTGTAGTGGTAATAAGAAATAATTTTTTGAGATTGTATTCCTTACTGTACTGTGTACAACAACTAAATGAAGTAATTGTAAAATACGAAATGACCAATATTCATTTCTAGCAATGTAACAATGCTCACTGGGGCTTGACAAAGTCCCATTGTGACCTTCGTAATCCTGTTTTCTTTTTTTTGCGCTGTCCCTCACAGGATGAGCTGGGCGCGCACAATAAATTAGCAGCTCAGGCGGCACAACCAAGCTCATACCACAATAGAACTTTAGAGTTCAAGGCATCATGGTGTTATGTTAATGGTACTGGACCATTAACATAACAGACATTCATAGGACAGGGTTCATACTACAGTGGACCATTACAGTACCAGGGATCACAGGGTTGTGATCATACAACAGTGGACCATTACCGTTCCAAGGAATGCAGAGAAGGGTTCTTTCCTGTTAAGATTCTTTCCTCAATAGACCACTACAATTCTAGACATTACTGGGAGTAGACTCGTATCATAGTGAACTTTGAGGGCATAAGGCATCACATAATAGGGATCGTATAACAGAAGACAAATATAGTTCCAAGTATCACAACGCAGTTACATGCTAAATTGGACCATTTAAGCGTCAGGCATTACGAGGTAGGGTTCATGCCATTTTGGATCATTATAGTATAAGACATTACAGGGTATTGTTCATTCCACAGTGTGCAACTTCAATCTCGGGCATCACGGGGAAGGGAACTTATCACAGGGGACCATTACAGTACCAAGCATCACAAGGATAGGGTTCGTGCCACAATGGACCAGTACAGTACCAAGCATCACTATGGTAGGTTCATATCACAATGGAAATCCACAGTACCAAACATAACCAAGGGGAAGAAGCATTCATTTCATACAGGACCAAAATTTTACCAAAGCATCACGGGTTTGGGGATCATACCACACTGGATCACAACAGTACATACATGGCATGTAACGTACGTACCTCATTGAACTATTACCGTACAAGGCTTCATGGAGTGCTGTTCCTTCCATTGTTGATCCCTACAGTAACTGGCATCACGTGGAAGGTTTCAAACAACAGTGACCCATTGCAGTACAGGCATCTGAGGGTAGGATTCTTCCTCAGTGAGCCACTACAATACCAGACATCTCAGTGTAAAGTTCATACCACAGTGAACCTTTACAGTACCAGAGATTGGAAAAATAAACACAGAAGCAGTGTAATGTGATCCTCTATTGACAACGTTTCGCTCACACAAACAGATCTGTTTGTGACTTGATAAAACCCACTCTGTGGGCGAAACGTTGTCAATAAAGGATCACATTATATTGCTTCTGTGTTTATTTTTCCACTGTGTCGGCATTTTATACCATTTATTTCCACAGTACCAGAGATTACAAGGTCAAGTTCATACATACCTCGGCGGACCATTACAGTACCAGTTAAGACGGTGTTTGATTCATACCACAGTGGATGATAACAAAACCAAGCGAAATAGTAGGGCTCATACCACAGTGGGCCTCTACAGTACCATGAATCACAGGGTAATGGTCGTTCTACAGTGGAACATTACAGTACCAGCCATCACAAGATACGGCTAATACCACGATGGACAATACTGTACAAGGCTTCACAGGGTAGACTTCGTTTTACAGCATTTCACTGCCGTGCCAGGTATCACAAGGTAGGATTCATCCCACAGACAACCATTACAGTTACAGGTATGACAGGGTAGGGTGCTTTAAACAGTGGACCATTATAATATCAAGCATCAATGTGTAGGGCTCACACACCTACCCACTGAGGCAACAACTCCTCTCTGCTCTGCCTGGAAGAATGTTATTCTCTGATGTTCGTGTGATCTAGGGACTTGTTAGTTCTTCACTTGTTGAGTCAGGTCTACCGAGCGCATACACACATATATACTTGTACATCTATAATACTCTTGTAGATTTCATAAGTACCAATAGGTACATAATAAGTATTAAGTATAAAAGTACAAAGCTTTACACTAAAAGTTGTGTAGGAGCATATCTCCTCCTAAACACCATTATTAAAGTTCTTAATTTTACTTGGCTGTTTGTAGTCCTCCATTAACTAACTGTTACAAAACCAATAACAAGCCAGAAATCGCATGTTTTTACACGCTACAGTTCCAGACTTTATTGGCTGGACTCTTATCACTGTGGACAACCACATTCTAGAATTTACACGGTTAGGATTCATACCAAAGTAGACTACTACAGTACTAGGTATCCCAGGGAAGGGTTCATACCAGAGAGGACCACTTCCATACCAGGCATCATTAGGTAGGGCTCGTACCTCTGTGGACTATTACAGTATCAACTATCATGAGGAAAGTGTTCATTCAGTAATGGACCACTACAGGCATCACGGAAAGGGTTCATACAAGAGTGGCCCACTTCAGTGTTCTGTACAGAACATCTCCGAGGGTGTTAGTGTTCATATCTCAGTGGACAAAACTGTTCACGGAGTTATTGTTCACACCACAGGGAATGCACCAGTCCAAGGCATAATGCAGTAATATTCATACATCAATGGACACTACAGTAAGAACCATCACGGGGGTTGGTCTCACTTCACACTGAACCTGTACAGCCCCAGGCTTTATTGGAAGAGTCAGATATATCCCACAGTGCACCATTACTGTGCAAGGCATCACGTGGGTATGGTTAATAACACAATGGACCACTTCTGTACCAGGCATTAACAGTATCAGCCATCTCAGCACGGGGACTTTACGATAGTTGATCATAACAGTGCCAATCAATAATCATTGGGGTAGGACTCACACCACAGTGGACCATACCAGTGCCAGGCATCACAGAGCAGGGTACATACCAGAGTGAACAGTTACTCTACCAGACATCATAGCTTAAAGTTCATACCACAGTCCATGATTACATCACCAGTGAACGCATACTGCACCATGCATCTTGGAGTAGTGATCATTACGCAGCTAATCACTGCTGTACCAGGTTCATTCCACAGTGGACCTCTGTAGTCCTCTTCGTCATATGGTGAGTTTCATATCACAGTGAACCACTTCAGAGCTTACCAAACAGAGGAGAGGCCAATACTATCTTTTATAATATACAAGAAGAAATGGAAATAATTTCTCATTTATATCCTTCCCTTCATCCCACCATCCTTCATTTCTTCGCATTATTTCTTTTTCCTTTCCTATCTTCCCCATTCCTTGTTCCATCTCTCAACAGCTTTCCTGGTACAGGATATGATAACATTAGAATGGAGGAACACTGCGAGAGGTCTGCTGTTCCAAACTAGTTAGGTCCTTCACAAATCTAACATCCCTTCTCAATTCCTATCAAAGTCTAAGATTCAGCTACCCAACTCTCCAATACTATACAAGTCCCATTCCAATCTATCTCTTCTTGCTCATGTATATGTCTAACTTGCAGCTTCAATGACCTTCTTTTTCAGATTGTTACACTCGTCGACGACTCTATAACTGATCCAGGGCTTTAGCACAAATTTTATAGAGAAAAACGCATTTGATTTCACTCCATTAATTCATTTTCCATCATCCCCTTGCATCCCAGGTCGTTCCTTGTTGCCGAGAGATCACCTCCAGAGAAATTTTACAAGGAATTTACTCTATCATCTCCGAGTGACTGAATGACGGGAGAGAGGATATGTGGGTGATTGTAGCTCGTCTGATTGTCTGGGTGACTAACGCTCACCTTGGTGATAGTAGCTTACTGTTTGGTTGACTGTATCTCATGTGGGTGATTGTTGTGGGCTGTTCAGTTGACTTAAGCTCATGAGGATGGTTATTGCTGGCTGACTGGTTGAATGAAGATCGTGTTAGTGACTGTTTTCGGCTGTGTGGTTGACTGAGCCTCATGTGGATGATTGATGTTGGGTGTTTGGTGGACTGAGGCTCATTTGGTTGATTGGTGCTGGCTGTTTGGTTGACTGAGGCTCATGTGGGTGAAGGATGATGGCTATTTGGTTGACCGAGGCTCGTGAAGTTGATTGTTGCTGGTTGTTTGGCCGACTGAAGACACTGTGGGTGATCATTGCTGGCTACTTAACTGACTGAGGCGCGAGAAGTTGATGTTGCTGGTTGTTGCACAGAAGTTCATTTGGGAGACTGAAGCTGTTGGGTTGACTTAAGCCATTTTGGGTGATTGCTGCTGGTAGTTTGCTTAACTAAAAAATATTTGGGCTGTTGTTTTTTAACTAACTTGGGTTTATTTGGGTGACTTTTGGTAGTTACTTGACTGATTCCCCTTTGGGTTATTGATGGTAGCAGTATGGTTAACTGAAGCATATTGATTATTGCTGTTTCGTTGATTGAGGCGCATTTGAGTGATTGTCGCAGTTTGGTTGATTGATGATCATTCAAATGATGGCAGCTGACTGTTTGTTTGACTATAGATCATTGTGGTCATTACGACTGACGTTTGTGGGGATTGTAGCTGACTGAATTGTTGCCTAAGCCTCGTCTGAGTGATGGAAGGTGTGAGTGAAAGAAGGTGTGATTGATGGTAGGTGTGAGTGAAAGTAGGTGTGGGAAGTGGTGGGGAGGCGTGTGAGTGACGGTAGGTGTGTATGTGTGTGTGTGATGGTATGTGTGTGTGTCTGTGTGTGCCTGTGTCTGTGTGTGTGTGCTTGTGTGTGTACTCACCTATTTGTACTCACCTATTTGTGGTTGCAGGGGTCGAGTCCTGTGTGTGTACTCACCTATTTGTACTCACCTATTTGTGGTTGCAGGGGTCGAGTCACAGCTCCTGGCCCCGCCTCTTCGCTGATTGCTACTAGGTCCTCTCTCTCCCTGCCCCATGAGCTCTATCATACCTCGCCTTAAAACTATGTATGGTTCCTGCCTCCACCACATCACTTTCTAGGCTATTCCATGGCCTGACTACTCTATGACTGAAGAAATACTTCCTAACATCCCTTTGATTCATCTGAGTCTTCAACTTCCAATTGTGACCTCTTGTGTCTGTGTCCCATCTCTGGAACATCCCGTCTTTGTCCACCTCGTCTATTCCGCGCAGTATTTTATATGTCGTTATCATGTCTCCCCTGACCCTCCTGGCCTCCAGTGTCGTCAGGCCGATTTCCCTCAACCTTTCTTCATAGGACAATCCCCGTAGCTCTGGGACTAGTCTTGTTGCAAACCTTTGCACTTTCTCTAATTTCTTGACGTGCTTGACTAGGTGTGGATTCCAAACTGGTGCTGCATACTCCAGTATGGGCCTGACGTAGATGGTGTACAGAGTCTTAAACGAATCCTTACTGAGGTATCGGAACGCTATCCGTAGGTTTGCCAGGCGCCCGTATGCTGCAGCAGTTATCTGATTGATGTGCGCCTCAGGAGATATGCTCGGTGTTATACTCACCGCCAGATCTTTTTCCTTGAGTGAGGTTTGCAGTCTTTGGCCATCTAAACTATATTGTGTCTGCGGTCTTCTTTGCCCTTCCCCAATCTTCATGACTTTGCATTTGGCAGGGTTAAATTCAAGGAGCCAGTTGCTGGACCAGGCTTGTAGCCTGTCCAGATCTCTTTGTAGTCCTGCCTGATCCTCGTCCGATTCGATTCTTCTCATTAACTTCACATCGTCTGCAAACAAGGACACTTCTGAGTCTATCCCTTCCGTTATGTCGTTCACGTATACCAGAACAGCACAGGTCCTAGGACTGACCCCTGTGGAACCCCGCTTGTCACAGGCGTCCACTCTGATACCTCGTCGCGTACCATGACTCGTTGTTTCCTCCCTGTCAGATATTCTCTGATCCATTGCAGTGCCTTTCCTGTTATGTGTGCCTGGTCCTCTAGCTTTTGCAGTAACCTCTTGTGAGGAAGCCTTCTTGCAGTCCAAAAATACGCAGTCGATCCACCCCTCTCTCTCTTGTCTTACTTCTGTCACCTTGTCATAAAACTCTAGTAGGTTTGTGACACAGGATTTTCCTTCCCTGAAACCGTGCTGGTTGTCAATTATACACTTGTTTCTTTCCAGGTGCCCCACCACTCTCCTCCTGATGATCTTCTCCATGACCTTGCATACTATACACGTTAGAGATACAGGTCTGTAGTTTAGTGCCTCATGTCTGTCTCCCTTTTTAAAAATTGGGACTACATTTGCCATTTTCCATACCTCAGGGAGTTGCCCAGTTTCAAATGATGTGTTGAAGATCTTTGTTAATGGCTCACACAATATCTCTGCTCCCTCTTTAAGGACCCATGGAGAGATGTTGTCTGGTCCCACCGCCTTTGAGGTGTCAAGTTCGCATAGCAGCTTCTTCACCTCCTCCTTGGTTATATGTACCTCATCCAGCACTTGCTGGTGTGCCCCCCTGTTCTGATTTCTTGGAGTCCTACTGGTTTCCACTGTAACTACCTCTTTAAATCTTGTGTTGAGCTCCTGACATACCTCTCGGTCGTTTCTTGTGAATTCCCCATCACCCTTCCTCAGTCTGATTACCTGGTCCTTGACTGTTGTTTTCCTCCTGATGTGGCTGTACAACAGCTTCGGGTCAGTCTTTACTTTTGATGCTATGTCATTTTCATATTGTCTCTGAGCCTCCCTTCTTATCTGTGCATATTCGTTTCTGGCTCTTCGGCTGATTTCTTTATTTTCCTGAGTTCTCTGTCTTCTGTACCTTTTCCATTCTCTAGTACACCTAGTTTTTGCCTCCCTACACCTTTGGGTGGAACCAAGGACTCATTCTGTTCTTCCCATTATTTCTGTTTCCCTTGGGAACAAACCCTCTCCTCTGCCATCCTTGCATTTTGTTGCTACATAGTCCATCATTTCTTGTACTGGTTTTCCTGTCAGTTCCCTCTCCCACTGAATGTCTTGAAGGAAGTTCCTCATGCCTGAGTAGTTCCCCCTTTTGTAGTTTGGTTTTTCCCAGCCTATTCCTGCTACTCTCTCCACTTGGAGCTCAACTATGTAGTCGAAGCACAGAACCACATGATCACTAGCTCCCAGGGGCCTTTCATACATGATACCCTCGATGTCCGAACTACTCATGGTGAATACAAGGTCCCACCTTGCTGGTTCATCCTCTCCTCTCTCTCTGGTAGTGTCTCTAACATGTTGATGCATGAGGTTCTCCAGTACCACATCCATCATCTTGGCTCTCCATGTTTCGGGACCCCATGGGGCTCCAGGTTTTCCCAGTCAATCTCCTTGTGATTGAAATCACCCATAACTAGTACTTTGCTCCCCCCATGTGTGCTCTCCTGGCCACCTCGGCTAGTGTGTTGATCATTGCTCTGTTGCTCTCATCGTATTCTTCTCTTGGCCTCCTGCAGTTCTGTGGTGGGTTGTACATTACTGCAATTATCACCTTATGTCCCTCAGACTGGATTGTTCTACTAAGTAGTCCCTTTCGCCCTGCCATCCATTCCTTCCATTTTCTCAAAACCCCACTGGTTTTTAATGAGCAGTGCAACTCCTCCTCCCCCTCTCCTCCCTCTGTCTTTCCTGAAGATTTGATATCCGGATGGAAAGATTGAATCTGTTATTATTCTGGTGAGTTTTGTTTCTGTGAGTGCTATTATGTCTGGGGATGTCTTTGATTCTTTCGTGCCACTCCTCATACTTGTTTGTTATTCCATCTGCATTTGTATACCACACCTTCAACTTCTTTTCTAAGACTGTGGTCTGGGAAGTATATTGGGTTGGGAAGTGGGAGACCTGGTAAGGAACTATGGGTTGTTGCTGTGGGGGTGAAGTTTGTAATGTAGTGGGTGGGGGCATTGGATGTGGCATGGGTGTTTTGATTTAGAGTGTTTGGTTGCACTGGGGTTGACCTGGTTGGGAGGCTTCTATAGAAAGTTTGAGGGAGGCTGTATTAGATCTCTTCCTGGGTCTGGGATCTCCTGTCTGTCTTCTCCATCCCCTCTCTTTCCTCCTTTCGCTTTGTACCATCTCTCTCAGTTTCTTCCTTTCTTCTTGTGTTCTGTCGCGGTCGAGATACACCCTCCTGTATGCCGTCATGTCCCTTAATCGTGCTTTCTCCTGCAGTATCCTGGTCCGAGTCGCTTCTGCCTTGAAGGTCACTCTCACTGGCCGGGTTCTTTTTTTTACAAACCCCCCTATTCTTCGAAAATTTTCCAGCTGGGTCATATCGTCTTCTCCTATTGCTTTCATGATGCTCTCAATTGCTTTTTTTTCCCCTTGTTTTCTTGCTTCATATGTTTCCCCTTCGACTTCCTGGAGCCCATACACAAAGACTGACCTCACCCTTTCATTCTCCCACTGCATATCCCTGTGTGTGTGTGTGTGTGTGTGTGTGTGTGTGTGTGTGTGTGTGTGTGTGTGTGTGTGTGTGTGTGTGTGTGTGTGTGTGTGTGTGTGTGTGGTAGGTGTGTGAGTAATGGAAGGTGTGCTCATCTATATGTTGTTGCAAGGGTCGAATGTGTGTCATGGTAGGTGTGTGAGTAATTGTAAGCGTGTGAGGACGGAGGGTGTAAGAGTAATGCTACGTGAGAATGATGGAAGGTGAGTGATTGTAGGTGTGTGAGTGATTGTAGGTGTGTGAGTGATTGTAGGTATGTGAGTGATTGTAGGTGAGTGTGATGGTAGGTGTGTGAGTACTGGTAGGTGTGTGTGATGGTAGGTGTGTGAGTACAGGTATGTGTGAGTACTAGTAGTAGGTGTGAGTGATGGGAGGTGTGTGAATACTGGTAGGTGTGTGAGTGATGGCTGGTGAGTGAGAGATGACTGGTGTCAAGATGATGGCTGTTATCAGGGTGATGCCTGGTGTCAGGGTGATGGCTGGTGTCTGAGTGATGGCTGGTGTCAAGGAGATGGCCGGTGTCTGAGTGATAAGTGGTGTCTGAGCGATGGCTGGTGTTTGAGTGATAGTTGGTGTTTGAGTAATGGCTGGTGTTTAAGTGATGTTGGTGTTTGAGTGATGGCTGGTATTTGAATGACGGCTGGTGTTTGGGATATTGCTGGTGTTTGGGATATGGCTGGTGTTTGGGATATGGCTGGTGTTTGGGATATGGCTGGTGTTTGGGATATGGCTGGTGTTTGGGATATGGCTGGTGTTTGGGATATGGCTGGTGTTTGGGATATGGCTGGTGTTTGGGATATGGCTGGTGTTTGGGATAGGCTGGTGTTTGGGATATGGCTGGTGTTTGGGATATGGCTGGTGTTTGGGATATGGCTGGTGTTTGGGTATGGCTGGTGCTTGGGATATGGCTGGTGTTTGGGATATAGCTGGTGTTTGGGATATGGCTGGTGTTTGGGATATGGCTGGTGTTTGGGATATGGCTGGTGTTTGCGATATGGCTGGTGTTTGAGTGATGGCTGGTGTTTGGGATATGGCTGGTGTTTGGGATATGGCTGGTGTTTGGGATTATGGCTGGTGTTTGGGATATGGCTGGTGTTTGGGATATGGCTGGTGTTTGGGATATGGCTGGTGTTTGGGATATGGCTGGTGTTTGGATATGGCTGGTGTTTGGGATATGGCTGGTGTTTGGGATATGGCTGGTGTTTGGGATATGGCTGGTGTTTGGATATGGCTGGTGTTTGCGATATGGCTGGTGTTTGAGTGATGGCTGGTGTTTGGGATATGGCTGGTGTTTGGGATATGGCTGGTGTTTGGGATATGGCTGGTGTTTGGGATATGGCTGGTGTTTGGGATATGGCTGGTGTTTGGGATATGGCTGGTGTGTTTGGGATATGGCTGGTGTTTGGGATATGGCTGGTGTTTGGGATATGGCTGGTGTTTGGGATATGGTTGGTGTTTGAGTGACAGCGAGTGTTTGAGTAATGGCTGGTGTCTAGGTGATATTGGTGTTTGAGAAATTTCGGGTGTTTGAGTGATTGCTGGTGTTTGAGTTATGGCTGGTGTTTTAGTGATGGATGGTGTGAGAGTGATGGCTGGTGTTTGGCTGATGACTGGTGTTTGAGTGATGGCTGGTGTTTGAGTGATGGCTGGTGTTTGAGTGATAGCTGGTATTTGAGTGATGGCTGGTGTTTGAGTGATGGCTGGTGTTTGAGTGATAGCTGGTGTTTGAGTGATGACTAGTGTTTGAGTGATGGCTTGTGTATGAGTGATAGCTGGTGTTTGAGTGATGGCTGGTGTTTGAGTGATGACTGGTGTTTGAGTGATAGCTGGTGTTTGAGTGATGGCTGGTGTTTGAGTGATGGCTGGTGTTTGAGTGACAGCTGGTGCTTCAGTGATGGCTGGTGTTTGAGTGATGGCTGGTGTTTGAGTGATGGCTGGTGTTTGAGTGATAGCTGGTGTTTGAGTGATGGCTGGTGTTTGAGTGATGGCTGGTGTTTGAGTGTAACTGGTGTTTGAGTGGTGGCTGGTGTTTGAGTGATGGCTGGTGTCTGGGTGATGGCTGCTGTCTGAGTAATAGCTGGTGTCTGAGTGATGGCTGGTGTCTGGGTGATGGCTGCTGTCTGGGTAATAGCTGCTGTCTGGGTGATGGCTGGTGTCTGGGTAATAGCTGCTGTCTGGGTGATGGCTGGTGTCTGGGTGATGGCTGGTGTCTGGGTTATGTCTGGTGTCTGGGTGATAACTGATGTGTGAGTGATGGCTCGTGTTTGAGTTCTGGCTGGTACCTGAGTGATGTCAGGTGTTTAAATGATGGCTGGTGTCTGGGTGATGGCTGATGTCTGAGTGATGGCTGGTGTCTGGGTAATGGCTGGTTTCTGAGTGATGACTGGTGTTTGAGTGATGGCTGGTGTTTGAGTGATGGCTGGTGTTTGAGTGATAGGTGATGTCTGGGTGATGGCTGGTGTTGTGAGTTATATTGGTGTTCGAGTGGTGGCTGGTGTTTGACTGATGGCTGGTGTTTGACTGATGGCTGGTGTTTTAGTGATGGCTGGTGTTTGAGTGATGGCCGGTGTTTGAGTGATTGCTGGTGTTTGAGTGATTGCTGGTGTTTGAGTGATGGCTGGTGTTTGAGTGATGGCTGGTGTTTGAGTGATGGCTGGTGTTTGAGTGATTGCTGGTGTTTGAGTGATGGCTGGTGTTTGAGTGATGGCCGGTGTTTGAGTGATGGCTGGTGTTTGAGTGATAGCTGGTGTTTTAGTGTTGCCTGGTGTCTTGGTGATAGCTGGTGTCTGGGTGATAGCTGGTGTCTGGGTGATGGCTGGTGTCTGGGTGATAGCTGATGACTGGATGATAGCTGGAACCTTGGTAATGGCTGGTGTCTGGGTGATGGCTGGTGTCTGGGTGATATCTGATGTCTGGTTGATGGCTGGTGTTTGGGTGATAGCTGGTGTCTGGATGATAACTGGTGTCTGGGTGAGAGCTGGTGTTTGGGTGATAGCTGGTGTCTTGATGATAGGTGGTGTCGTTGTGATAGCTGGTGTCTGAGTGATGGCTGGTGTCTGGGTGATAGCTGGTGTCTAGTTAATAGCTGGAACCTGGGTGATGGCTGGTGTCTGGATGATGCCTGGTGTCTTTGTAATGGCTGGTGTCTGGGTGAATGGCTGGTGCCTGGGTGATGGCTGGTGTCTGGATGATGGCTGGTGTCTGGGTGACGGCTGGTGTCTGGGTGATTGCTGGTGTCAGGGTGATGGCTTGTGTTTGAGTGATGGCTGTTGTTTGGATGATGGCTGGTGTCTGAGTGACAGCTGGTGTCTGGGTGATTGCTGGCGTCAGTGTGATGGCTGGTGTCTGGGTGATATTTGGTGTCTGGGTGATGGCTGGTGTCTGATTGATGGCTGGTATCTGGGTGATGGCTGGTTTCTGAGTGATGACTGCTGTTTGAGTGATGACTCGTGTCTGAATGATTAGTGGTGCCTGGTTGTGGCTTGGTGTCTGAGTGATAGCTGGTGTCTGGATGATGGCTTGTGTCTGGATGATGGCTGGTGTCTGGATGATGGCTGGTGTCTGGATGATGGCTGGTGTCTGGATGATGGCTGGTGTCTGGGTTATGTCTGGTGTTCGGGTTATAGCTGCTGTCTGGGTGATAGCTGGTGTCTGAGTAATGGCTGGTATTTGAGTGATGGCTGGTGTTTGAGTGATGGCTGGTGACTGGATGATGGCTGGTATCTGGGTGATGGCTAGTGTCTGAGTGATGGCTGGTGTCTGGGTGATAGCTGGAGTCTGGGTGATGGCTGGTGTCTGGATGATGGCTGGTGTCTGAGGGATAGCCGATGTCTTTGTGATGGCTGATGTCTGGGTGATGGCTGGTGTCTGGGTGATGGCTGGTGTCTGAGTGATGGCTGGTGTCTGGATGATGGCTGGTGTCTGAGGAATGGCCGATGTCTGAGTGATGGCTGATGTCTGGGTGATGGCTGGTTTCTGAATGATGGTTGGTGTCCGGATGACTGCTGGTGTTTGAGTGATGGCTGCTGTCTGAGTGATGGCTGGTGTTTGAGTGACAGCTGGTGTTTGAGTGACGGCTGGTGTTTGAGTGACGGCTGGTGTTTGAGTGACGGCTGGTGTTTGAGTGATGGCTGGTGTCTGAGTGATGGTTGGTGTCTGGATGATGGCTAGTGTCTGAGTGATGGCTGGTGTCCGGGTGACGGCTGGTGTCCTGGTGATGGTTGGTGTCTGAGTGATGGTTGGTGTCTGAGTGATGGCTGGTGTCCGGGTAATGGTTGGTGTCTGAGTGATGGCTGGTGTCTGAGTGATGGTTGGTGCCTGGATGATGGCTGGTGTCCGGGTGATGGCTGGTGTCTGGGTGATGGCTGGTGTCTGAGTGATGGTTGGTGTCTGAGTGATGGCTGGTGTCTGAGTGATGGTTTGTGCCTGAGTAATGCTTGGTGTCTGGGTGATGGCTGGTGTCTGAGTGATGGTTGGTGCCTGGATGATGGCTGGTGTCCGGGTGATGGCTGGTGTCTGGGTGATGGCTGGTGTCTGGGTGATGGCTGGTGTCTGAGTGATGGTTGGTGTCTGAGTGATGGTTGGTGTCTGAGTAATGGTTGGTGTCTGGGTGATGGCTGGTGTCTGGGTGATGGCTGGCGTCTAAGAGATGGCTGGTGTCTTGGTGATGGCTAGCGTCTGGGTGATGGCTGGTGTCTGAATGATGGCTGGTGTCTGAGGGATGGCTGGTGTCTGAGTGATGGTTGGTGTCTGAGTGATGGCTGGTGTCTTAGTGGTGGTTGGTGTCTGAGTGATGGCTGGTGTCTGAGCGATGGCTGGTTTCTGAGTGATGGTTGGTGTATGAGTAATGGTTGGTATCTGGGTGATGGCTGGTGTCTGGGTGATGGCTGGTGTTTGAGTAATGGCTGGTGTTTGAGTGATGGCTGGTGTCTGGTTGATGGTTGGTATCTGGGTGATGGTTGTGTCTGGGTGATGGCTGGTGTTTGAGTGATGGCTGGTGTTTGGGTGATCACTGGTGTTTGAGTAATGGCTGGTGTTTGAGTGATGGCTGGTGTTTGAGTGATGGCTGGTGTTTTGATGATGGCTGGTGTTTGGGTAATGGCTGGTGTTTGGGTGATGGCTGGTGTTTGAGTGATGGGTGGTGTTTGAGTGATGGGTGGTGTTTGAGTGATGGCTTATGTTCGAGTGATGGCTGTTCTTTGAGTGATGGCTAGTGTTTGAGTGATGGATTGTGTTTGAGTGATAGCTGATGTTAGAGTGATGGCTGGTGTTTGAGTGATGGCTAGTGTTTGAGTGACGGCTGGTGTTTGAGTGATGGCTGGTGTTTGAGTGATGGCTGGTGTCCGAGTGATGGCTGGTGTTTAGATGATGGGTGGTGTTTAGATGATGGGTGGTGTGTGGATGATGGCTGGTGTCTAGTTGATGGCTGGTGTCTGGATGATGGCTGGTGTCCAGGTGATGGCTGGTGTCTGGATGATTGCTAGTGTTTGGGTTATGGCTAGTGTCTGGGTGATGGCTAATATCTGGATGATGGCTGGTGTCTGGATGATGGTTGGTGTCCGGGTGATGGCTGGTGTCTGGGTGATGGCTGGTGTCTGGATGATGGCTGGTGTCTGGATGATGGCTAGTTACACAAATAACCCGCACATAGAAGAGAGGAGCTTACGACGACGTTTCGGTCCGACTTGGACCATTTACAAAGTCACACTCTCACGGTATTGTGCCTTTTTTTTTGTTATTTAATGATGGATAGTGTCTGGATGACGGCTGGTGTCTGGATGATGGCTGGTGTCCGGGTGATGGCTGGTATCTGGATGATGGCTGGTGTCTGGATGACATCTGGTGCCCTGGTTATTGCTGGTGTCTGGATGATGGCTGATGTCTGGATGATTGCTGGTGTCTGGGTGATGGCTGTTGTCTTGATGATATCTGGTGTCCTGGTTATAGCTGGTGTCTGGATGATGGCTGGTGTCTGGATGATTGCTTGTGTCTGGGTGATGACTGGTGTCTTGATGATATCTGGTGTCCTGGTTATAGCTGGTGTCTGGATGATGGCTGGTGTCTGGATGATGGCTGGTGTCTGGATGATGGCTGGTGTCTGTGTGATGGCTGATGTCTGGATGATGGTTATTGTCCGGGTGATGGCTGGTGTCTGGATGATGGCTGGTGTCTGGGTGATGGCTGGTGTCTGGATGATGCCTGGTTTCTGGATGATGGCTGGTGTCTGGGCGATATCTGATGTCTTGATGATGGCTGGTGTCTGGATGATGGCTGGTGTCTGGATGATGGCTGGTATCTGGATGATGGCTGGTGTCTGGGTGACGGTTGGTGTCTGGGTGATATCTGGTGTCTTGATGGCTGGTGTCTGGATGATGGCTGGTGTCTGGATGATGGCTGGTGTCTGGATGATGGCTGGTGTCTGGATGATGGCTGGTGTCTGGATGATGGCTGGTGTCTTGATGATGTCTTGTGTCTGGTGACGGAAGTTCATCCTGGTGTCTAAAAAAGTTCAATATTATGATGGTGATCAAGGCCTCCTGCTGTTTTTCCTATTTTCATGCTTCTCTCTTCTCCTCCTTCTTTTCCCTCCCTCTTAATTCTCCTCCTTGCCTGCTTCCTTTTCCAATTTCGTCTCCCCTCTTTCTCTTCTTACTGTTTCTCGTGCTTCGCGTCTTCTGCATTTTCTTCCTCCTTCTCATATCTCTCTTATTCCTATTTCTTCTCCTCTATTATCTCTCTCTCACCAGTTATACAACTTCTCTCACCAAACATCCTCAGCTTCCTCTCGTGCTGTGATTTTTATATTGGAAATACGAATGTGTATATTCACTCTCCGTTGTATTAACCTGGAGCCTTAACTATCCATATGAAGTGAGAAATGAAAGTCGATCATCTTTACAGCCGATGAGGACATTGCTTATGCCCCGAAATGCATTCCATCAGGTGGCGACAGGACTTTTGTGCTGGTAAGAGAGGCATCGTGGTATTCGTGGTTGGTTGGCAATGATGACAAGGTGATGAATAAGGCACATGTGCATTGGCTTCAGATTCATCAAGACTACGGTGGCGAACACCATCATCTACGCAGAGGGATTATTAATCTCCATTTTCAACACCTTAAAATTTTAGATTACGCTGCACAGTTCTCGTTACCGTATTACAATATTGAAAATTGGGTTGGTCAAATATTTTGTTAGTGGGATGAATTGTAAAGGACCTGCCTAGTATGGGCCAACAGGCCTGCTGCAGTGTTCCTCCTTTCTTATGTTCTTATGTTCTAAGCTGGAAAACTTACAGAAAAGTTGATCCCATGCATCAGAAATCTTTCATACGAGGATGAACTGAAGGCACTGAATCTGCCCTCTTTAAAAAGGCATAGAAGTTAGGGGAATATGACTGAGGTGTAATAATAGAAAACAGAAATAAATAAAGGGAAAATAAATAACGTGCTGAAAATTTCTAACCATTACAGGACTCGCAGCAATAGGTTCAAAGTGGAAAAAAATAGATTTAAAAGGAATATAGGAAAACAATGGTTTGGTAATAGAGTTGTGGATGAGGGGAACAAACTCTTGAGTAGCATCATTGAAGTTAAAACCTTGAGTAGCATTGAAAATAGGTTAGATAAGTACGTGAGCGGATATGACATATTGGACTTGCCTAACTTGAGCCAACAGGCCTGTAGCAGTGTTTTTCCTTCTTAAGCGGGTGTGATTTGCATCTGTCTAGCTTGGGCCAGTAGACCTTCCGAAGTGCTTCTTCTTTCTTATGTCAAATAAGAACTGATGAAGCCGCTTAGTGGTTAGTAAAACCTCTTCAGAATAAAGAAACCCAGGAGTTGCACATGTGTCTTATTCCTCTACTCAGGGAAGGTTCAGTTTAGCTTCTCGGCGCTGGAGTTGTTTTGTTAATATTTCTTAGATTTCTTTGGCTTCTTTGAGCACCTTGTATTCAAATGTCCTCCAGTTCCAATTCCTTCCACATCAAGTCGTCTTTTCCACCATAGATAATTAATACACATGTGCAACACTTGCTATCATCTCTTTCATTGCTATCCTCAGGTTGTTCTTCAACTCTATATATCCTTGGTTAGGCCTCATTTAAATTTTGCTGCACAGTTTTGGTCACCGTATTACAGAATGGATTGAAATGGACTGGAAACGTACAGAGGAGAATGACAAAGTTGATCCCATGTATCAGAAATCTTCCCTATGAGGATAGACTGAGGGCCCTGAATCGGCACTCTCTAGAAAGGCATAGAATTAGGGGGATATGATCGAGGTGTATAAATGGAAAACAGGAATTAATAAAGGGGATGTAAATAGCGTGCTAAAAATATCTAACATAGACAGGACTCGCAGCTATGGCTTTAAATTGGAAAAAATCAGATTCAGGAAGGATATAGGAAAGCACTGGTTTGGTAATAGAGTTGTGGATGAGTGGAACAAACTCCCGAGTACAGTAATAGAAGCTAAAACGTTGTGTAGTTTTAAAAATAGGTTAGATAAATACATGAGTGGGTGTGGGTGGGTGTGAATTGGACCCGACTAGCTTGTGCTACGAGGTCTGATGCCTTGTTCCTTCCTTAAGTGGAAGTGACCTGACTAAGTGGGTCATTGGGCTAATTGGGGGGGAACATGGACCTGCTTCGCATGGGTCAGTAGGCTTGTTGCAGTGTTCCTTTTTCTTATGTTCTTATGTTCTAGTTGAATAACTAATTACCTCAAACTCCCTCATCACATCTTCCACCTTTCTTCTTTGTGTTGAAAGCTATTGGTTGGTGAAGCGTCTCCACATGATAGATACCATGTAGATGAATGGTTGAGAGAACCGACAAGTTGATAAATTATAATCATGTGCAATATTTGGGTATCTTTAATGAGGAAACGTTTCGCCACAAAGTGCCTTCATCAGTCCATACAACGGAGAATGGTAAAGAACAGGAGGAGTTTGAGGTAATCAGTCACTCAGCCTTGAGTCGATGTGATCAGTCCATCAATCTTAAAAAGAATTCAGCATTAGTACGAGGAAGTGACTAATATACTGTAGGCAGGAGAGGTGCAGCAGTCGTAGGTGGTGTCAAGTAGGTCGTGCTCAAGAGTTAGGCAAGTTGAAGAATTCACTGTATAATTCCCAAGATGTTGTTGTGTCTAATATTTATCAACTTGTCGGTTCTCTGAACCATTCTTCTACATTCCTGTCTGACACAGCAACATCTTGGGATCTTAATACAGTGAATTCTTCATTTGCCTAACCCTTGGGCACGACCTACTTCCACATTCATCAAATGTGATACCACCTACGACTGCTGCACCTCTCCTGCCTACAGTATATTAATCACTTCCTCGTACTAATGCTGTATTCTTTTCAAGATTGATGGACTGATTACATCGATTCAAGGCTGAGGGACTGATTACCTCAAACTCTTCCTGTTCTTTACCATTCTTCTTTGTATGGAGACTGATGAAGCCAATGTGTGGCGAAACGTTTCCTCATTAAAGATACCTAAATGTTGCACATGTGTCTATTTTATCATGATAGAGACCAAAGTGTTGTTGATATTTTTTAATTTTGTTGTCTGGGTTTCAAAGCCATATAATTTCCTACCAATGACCACGCTGGAGGAATTGTAGCGCACGGTGAAGGGATTGTGGCTCATGGATGAAGAGATTGTGGTCCACTGTAGCCTTGTTTCAATCGGACTGAGTCACAGTGTCTCCCTCAATATTTCACTTTGGCCAGCATTCTGATTGGTGTTCTTCTGTGGTGCACAACAGACAACAAGAAAACATCCTGCATGAAAACTGCTGGAGTGAGTACCCTCTCTGGCACGTTCTTATTGATGCATAAGAGATAGAGCCTTCACTACTCATTGTACCCAGTGACCGACAACGGTAAATGTAGTAGTAGTGATAATAATAAGACTAACAAATGAACAACAGCAACAACAACAGCACCAGGAAAAACAACATTAATAAAAAATCGTACTAAAATTCACATGGCATATGGCCGACTCATTAACGTAAGATATAGCTCTATTGAGGACGCTATTAAGGAAGGAAATGGGGAATTTGAATCTTTAGGACCCCCACCAGGGCACAACTAAGTAAGGGACTGAGAGACCCTAAGCTACAGGACCATCACCAGGGCACTATTCAGAAGAGCACTGAAAGAGCTGAGACTCAAGGACTATGAACCGGTGGGGAAGGAGGGTGCTGAGGCTCCAGTACCATCATCAGAGTATTTTTATTAAGGTGGTTACTGAGGAAGGCGAAGCCTCGGGACAATCACTAGGGTTCTATTAAGGCGGGTACTAAATCATCTCAGCCCTGGATCATCAATAAAGAACAAGAGGACCACTCACACTAGAGACGAGGCTACCGATTTTCAATCTTCAGGAAACTGAAGCACTCTTAAGGATACTGATGGAGCTGAAGCTTCGGGATCATTAACAAGCTTGCTCTTTCAGGCTACTGTTGCAGTGGGAACAAAAAGACCTGAAGCTTCAGGATCATTATCACAATACTATTAAGGAGGGAACTGAGGGAGCCGAAGCTCTTGGTCCATCACCACAATACCTGGAGGGAATTCTGGGGATCAACACCCCCTCGGCCCGGTCCATCACCAGGCCTCAATAATAAGCCCAATAAACCCAAAATATTTCATGAAAAAATTAGAGGGGCTTTGACATATCTCAAAATATAATGGTCATGTTTCATTATATTAAAAATTAAAGAATGAATTAATAAAATATATATTTTGACGTCTAGTGTTCAGTGTTAAGTCTGTCAAATTTTCTCAGCACCATGTATGACAGGTCTTGAATCCGGCGCGGGATTTATTTAATAATTTTCTCCATGGTCCTATATTCGGACCTAATATAATCATTAAATTGAGGATTCTTCATAAAGCGATGAACAAGCTTGGGTCATGCAGTGCCAAGTGGTAGAGGCTAGATTATCATGCAACTACTGTTGTTTACAAATCCTCATGCAACCAGTATTTACAAATCCTCATGCAACCAGTGTTGTTTACAAATCCTCATGCAATCAGTGTTGTTTACAAATCCTCATGCAAATAGTGTTGTTTAAAAATCTAAGATGGCATTTGAGGGTACAGTCTTATACAGCCCAGCACGAGATAGGGAATCATAAACTATTTCAGTTCTTTCGTGAAATTTCCAGGCAGGTGTAGGACAGGACAAGCGTGAGAAGAGAACAGGTGTGGGATGGGAACAGATATGAATAGAGAATTAGTGTGGGTAGGTTGGTAGACAGCAACCACCCAGGGAGGTACTACCGTCCTGCCAAGTGAGTGTAAAAAGAAAGCCTGTAATTGTTTTACATGATGGTAGGATTGCTGGTGTCTTTTGTCTGTTTCATAAACATGCAAGATTACAGGTACGTCTTGCTACTTCTACTTACACTTAGGTCACACTACACATATATGTTCATGGCTATTTACATAATCATCTGTGTTTTCCTTGATTTTATCTTAATAGTTCTTGGTCTTATTACTTTTCCTTTTATATCCATGGGGAAGTGGAATAAGAATCTTTCCTCCGTAAGCCATGCGTGTTGTAAAAGTCAACTAAAATGCCGGGAACAATGGGCTAGTAACCCCTTTTCCTGTAAAGATTACTAAAAAGAATAGGAAGAAGAAAATTGTGAAAGTGGAAGTCTGAATGTGCGTGGATGTTGTACAAATGATCAGAAAGAGATGATTGTGGATGTTATGAATGAGAAGAAGCTGTATGTCCTGGCTTTAAGTGAAACAAAGCTGAAGGGGGTGAGTGAGTTTCAGTGGAAAGGAATAAATCGGATTAGGTCAGGGGTTACAAATAGAGTTAGAGCTAAAGTAGGACTAGCAATAATGTTGAAGGATAAGATATGGTAGGAAAAGAGGAACTATAAATGCTTTAATTCAAGGATTATGTGGAGTAAAATAAAGGTTGGATGTGAAAAGTAGGTTATAGTAAGCGTGTATGTACCTGGAGAAGAGATAAGTGTAGAGGAGAGAGATAGATTTTGGGGAATGTTGAGTGGATGCGTGGGGAGTTTTGAACCAAGTGTGAGAGTAATGGTGGTTGGGGATTTCAATGCTAAAGTGGGTAAAAATGTTGTGGAGGGAGTAGTAGGTAAATTTAGGGTGCCAGGGGTAAATGTAAATGGGGAGCCTTTAATTGAGCTATGTGTAGAAAGAGGTTTGGTAATAAGTAATACATATTTTATGACGAAGAGCATAAATAAATATACAAAGTATGATATAGCATGCAATGAAAGTAGTTTGTTAGATTATGTATTGGTGGATAAAAGGTTGATGGGTAGGCTCCAGGATGTACACATTTATAGAGGGACAACTTATATATCGGATCATTACTTAGTTGTAGCTACAGTTAGAGTAAGACGTAGATGGGAAAAGAGGAAAATAGCAACAATAAGTAAGAGGGAGGTGAAAGTGTATAAACTAAGGGAGGAGGAAGTTCGAGTGAGATATAAGTAACTATTGGCAGAAAGGTGGGCTGGTGCAGGTATGAGTAGTGGGGGGGTTGAAGAGGGCTGGAATAGTTTTAAAAATGCAGTATTAGAATGTGGGGCAGAAGTTTGTGGTTATAGGAGGGTGGGTGCAGGAGGAAAGAGGAGTGATTGGTGGAATGATGAAGTAAAAGGGTGTGGTAAAAGAGGAAAAGGTAGCTTATGAGAGGTGTTTACAAAGCAGAAGTGTTATAAGAAGAGTAGAATATATGGAGAGTAAGAGAAAGGTGAAGAGAGTGGTGAGAGAGTGCAAAAGGAGAACAGATGATAGAGTTTGAGAGGCACTGTCAAGAAATTTTAATGAAAATAAGAAAAAAATTTGGAGTGAGTTGAACAAGTTAAGAAAGCCTAGGGAACAAATAGATTTGTCAGTTAAACACAGAGTAGGGGAGTTAGTAGATGGGGAGATGGAGGTATTGGGTAGATGGCGAGAATATTTTGAGGAACTTTTGAATGTCGTCGAAGAAAGAGAGGCGGTAATTTCATACACTGGCCAGGGAGGTATACCATCTTGTAGGAGTGAAGAAGAGCAGAATGTGAGTGTGGGGGAGGTGCGTGAGGCATTACGTAGAATGAAAGGGGGCAAAGCAGCTGGAACTGACGGGATCATGACAGAAATGTTAAAAGCAGGGAGAAATATAGTGTCGGAGTGGTTGGTATGTTTGTTTAATAAATGTATGAAAGAGGGGAAGGTACCTAGGGATTGGTGGAGAGCATGTATAGTCCCTTTACATAAAGGGAAGTGGGGCAAAAGAGACTGTAAAAATTATAGAGGAATAAGTTTACTGAGTATACCAGGAAAAGTGTCCGGTAGGGGATGTGTAGATCAAGTGTTTACATTGAAGCATATGTGTGAACAGTATTCAGATAAATGTAGGGAAGTTTTTATTGCATTTATGGATTTAGAAAAGGCATATGATAGAGTGGATAGGGGAGCAATGTGGCAGATGTTGCAAGGGTATGGAATAGGTGGTAAGTTACTAAATGCTGTAAAGAGTTTTTATGAGGATAGTGAGGCTCAGGTTAGGGTGTGTAGAAGAGAGGGAGACTACTTCCCGGTAAAAGTAGGTCTTAGACAGGGATGTGTAATATCACCATGGTTGTTTAATATATTTATAGATGGGGCTGTAAAAGAAGTAAATGCTAGGGTATTCGAGAGAGGGGTAGGATTAAGTTATGGGGAACCAAATACAAAATGGGAAGTGACACAGTTACTTTTTGCTGATGATACTGTGCTTAAGGGAGATTCTAAAGAAAAATTACAAAGGTTAGTGGACGAATTTGCGAGTATGTGTAAAGGTCGAACTTTGAAAGTGAACATAGAAAAGAGTAAGGTGATGAGGGTATCAAATGATTTAGATAAAGAAATATTGGTTATCAAATTCGGGTATTTGGGAGTTGACGTGTCGGCTGATGGATTTATGAAGGATGAGGTTAATCATAGAATTGATGAGGAAAAAAAGGTGAGTTGTGCATTGAGGTATATGTGGAGACAAAAAACGTTATCTATGGAGGCAAAGAAGGGAATTTATGAAAGTATAGTAGTACCAACACTCTAAATGGGTGTGAAGCTTGGGTTGTAAATGCTGCAGCGAGGAGGCGGTTGGAGGCAGTGGAGATGTCCTGTCTAATGGCAATGTGTGGTGTGAATATTATGCAGAAAATACGGAGTGTGGAAATTAGGAGAAGGTGTGGAGCTAATAAAACTATTAGTCAGAGGGCTGAAGAGGGGTTGTTGAGGTGGTTTGGTCATTTAGAGAGAATGGATCAAAGTAGAATGACATGCAGAGCGTACTT
Organism: Cherax quadricarinatus; assembly: GCF_026875155.1. Classification (NCBI taxonomy): domain Eukaryota; kingdom Metazoa; phylum Arthropoda; class Malacostraca; order Decapoda; family Parastacidae; genus Cherax; species Cherax quadricarinatus. Next base: position 27,808,883 of record NC_069468.1, read on the forward strand.
AGATTTTAGTAAGGCATTTGATAGAGTTCCGCACCAAAAACTGTTGAAGAAAGTAGCAGCTCATGGCATTGGGGGAAGGGTGCTCTCGTGGATCGAATCATGGCTAACAGACAGGAAGCAAAGAGTGTCCATAAATGGGGTTAAATCCGAGTGGGGATCAGTAACAAGTGGCGTTCCACAGGGATCAGTCTTGGGCCCGTTGTTGTTTATAATATATATCAATGATCTTGATGAAGGAATTACTAGTGATATGAGCAAATTCGCCGATGACACGAAGATAGGTAGGATAATTGATTCAAACGTAGATGTTAGGGAACTTCAGGAGGATTTAGACAAACTCTACTCTTGGTCAGAAAAGTGGCAGATGCAGTTCAATGTAGATAAATGCAAGGTTCTGAAGCTCGGGAGTGTCCATAACCCTAGCACTATAAGTTAAATAATGTAGAACTTAACCATACAGATTGCGAAAAGGACTTGGGGGTTATGGTAAGCAGCAACCTTAAACCAAGACAGCAATGCCTAAGCGTACGTAATAAGGCAAATAGATTACTGGGATTTATATCAAGAAGTGTAAGCAACAGAAGTCCAGAGGTCATACTGCAGCTTTATACATCATTAGTAAGGCCTCACCTAGATTATGCAGTTCAATTCTGGTCTCCATATTACAGAATGGACATAAATTCGTTAGAAAACATTCAGCGTAGGATGACTAAATTAATACATAGCATTAGAAATCTACCTTATGAAGAAAGATTGAAGACTCTTAAGTTACATTCACTTGTTAGACGAAGAATGAGGGGAGACCTGATCGAAGTGTATAAGTGGAAGATAGGTATTAATAAAGGGGATATTAACAAGGTCTTGAGAATATCTCTCCAAGAGAGAACCCGCAGTAATGGATTTAAATTAGATAAGTTTAGATTTAGAAAGGACATAGGAAAGTATTGGTTTGGAAATAGGGTAGTAGATGAGTGGAACAGTCTACCTAGTTGGGTTATTGAGGCTAGGACTTTGGGTAGTTTCAAATTTAGGTTGGATAAATACATGAGTGGGATGGGTTGGATTTGAGTGGGACTTGACATCAGAGCTTATTTCTTGGGTAGCATTGAAAATTGGGTAGGTCAAATGTTTGTTAGTGGGATGAATTGTAAAGGACCTGCCTAGTATGGGCCAACAGGCATGCTGCAGTGTTCCTCCTTTCTTATGTTCTTATGTTCTTATGGGAAGGATGGTGGGGTAGAGGTCGTCCTCGAAAAGGTTGGAAGGGATAAAGGAGGTTTTGTGGGCGAGTGGCTTGGACTTACAGCAAGCATGCGTTAGCGTATTCAATAGGAGTTGAGACAAATGGCATTTGGGACCTGACGATCTGTTGGAGTGTAAGCAGGGTAATATTTAGTGAAGGGATTCAGGAAAACCGGTTATTTTTATATAGCCGGACTTGAGTCCTGGAAATGGGAAGTACAGTGCCTGCACTTTAAAGAAGGGGTTCGGGATATTGGCAGTTTGAAGGGATATGTTGTGTATCTTTATACGTATATACTTCTAAACTGTTGTATTCTGGGCACCTCTGCAAAAACAGTGATTATGTGTGAGTGAGGTGAAAGTGTTGAATGATGATGAAAGTATTTTCTTTTTGGGGATTTTCTTTCTTTTTGGGTCACCCTGCCTTGGTGGGATACGGCCGACTTGTTAAAAAAAAGAGTATCTGTGGATAGAGAACAAGTGAGGCTAGAAAGCAAGTGTGGGTAGAGCAGCAGGTGTAGGCAGATCAGCAGGTGTGGGTAGAGGAGCAGGTGTGGGCAGAGATCGGTCCAAAAGAAGACCCCTCTTTTGCTTATCCTTTTTAGAACCTTCTGCTGACCTCTCCGGTGACCTGTTCGATGACCTCCCCGATGGCCTGTTGGGTAACCTGTCCCGTGATCTGTTTGGTGGCTTTTCCGATTATCTGTCCAATGACTTAAAGCCAATTTATGTAGCAGTTAGATCACAAATGAAGGGATCTGGGTTCAGTCGTTGAGCAAGTCGATTCATACTAGCAAAGGCTGCATACACTTGGTGCACATGTTCACCTAGCAGTCAACAGGCACCAACAATTGTGAGTGGCATCCTGGAAAAGGATACAAGATCTCCAATGGAATTGAGGCACCTTGCAAGGCTTTCTTGGGTTATCTGCGTGTTTAAATCCTCCAGTGTTAGTCACACTTTGTAACCAGGTTAATGATCGTCTTCAAGAGTGTCTGTGTGGATGTGTGAACAGAATGGTCGAGGAAATTCTGTTAAAACGCTAAACATTGGATGATGCTGCCTACGTCTCTCTCTGACAGACATTATATTTACCCCTCTCTTCCCCTCACTTATTGTGTTGCTCCATTTTTCCAGCACGCCTCTCACAACTATCCTCTCTCTCTCCATCCCCCCCTCCCACTTCCAGCACGCCTCTCACAACTATCATCTCTCTCTCCATCCCCCCTCCCACTTCCAGCACGCTTCATAACACAAATAACCTACCAGCGCATCTCACTCAAATCAGGCCAAGTAAACAAACGATGAAGGTATATAGAGTCCAGGAATAAGATGAAGTTCCCCTTAAAACAACAAGAACAATCTTCGTTTATCTGTGGTGGCTCCCGCAGTGCGCCAGAGTTTTGATCAGAATCAACATGCGAATTGGTTGTTGTGTGTGCGGGAGGCCCTTGAGGAGGGATTACCTCGAGAGCCACTCTAAAGCTACTGTCCCTACCTTGACCGCCTCCAGGTTGGAGGAAACGGGTAAGCAGAGGCACTGGTATGTTCTTCGTCGGGGGAAGAGGGAAGCGGTATGATGGGAATAAGGAATAGGCAAGAATGGGAAAGTTCGTGTATATTTACCGTGTTTTACTCACCCAGGTCGCTCAGGTCGAAAAGCTTAATAGCAGTCCTCTACTTTGAACAAGAACAAACTGATGAAGCTGATATAAAATTTTACAGACTTGATCTGTACCTATGTATCCACATGAAGAATTGGTATCCACATTTCTTCCTTGTATATTCCACTTAATCACTGCCTGTGTGGCGGGGCCAGGAGCTCGGACTCGACCCCCGCAACCTCAACTAGGTGAGTACACACACACACACACAACACACACACAAAACACACACACACACACACACACACACACACACACACACACACACACACACACACACACACACACACACACACACACACACACACACACACACACACACAAGTGTCACCAGTCTCAACATCTTGCATTTTCTGGAAGTGAATTCTAGAAGCCACTTGCTGGATAATTCATGCAAGTTTGACAAGTATTCCACTTTAGTCATTCCATGATTTTTTTTTTTTTTCACTTTTCTGACAGTTCCTCTTGGAAACTATGTCAGATGCCTTCTGATAGTCTAAAAATATTCAGTCTGCCCATCCCACGTCCATCCTTTGACTGTCTAAATTAATTCATCAATCGATAAATCTCAATTAGCTTAGTTCACTGCTCTACTCTGTCTGTCTGTTGTCTGTCTGTCTCTCTGTCTCTCTCTCTCTCTCTCTCTCTCTCTCTCTCTCTCTCTCTCTCTCTCTCTCTCTCTCTCTCTCTCTCTCTCTCTCTCTCTCTCTCTCTCTCTCTCTCTCTCTCTCTCTCTCTCTCTCTCTCTCTCTCTCTCTCTCTCTCTCTCTCTCTCTCCCTCTACAAGATCGCCACCTGTCAGTTTTAATCACTAACTCACACAGTCACACTCGGTAATCATGAACATTCTTCTCGTCAACTTGCCATGGAAAATAAATCGGTATTCTTTTACAGACCTCCACAACGAGAGTTTTTTTTAATTGTTCCAGCCATTCCATTCCTTATCCTTGGAGCGTAGACTTAAATGTGGTCACTCAGTGGAGAGACACCAGTGTCAGCAAGGACCAGGCAGTGTCAGTCAGCACCAGGCAGTGTCATTCAGCGCCAGTCAGTGTCAGTCAGCACCAGACAGTGTCAGTCAGCACCAGACAGTGTCAGCCAGCACCAGGCAGTGTCAGTCAGCACCAGCAGTGTCAGTCAGCACCAGGCAGTGTCAGTCAGCACCAGGCAGTGTCAGTCAGCACCAGGCAGTGTCAGTCAGCACCAAGCAGTGTCAGTCAGCACCAGGCAGTGTCAGTCAGCACTAGTCAGCGTCAGTCAGCAACAGGTAGTGTCAGTCAGCACCAGGCAGTGTCAGTCAGCACCAGGCAGTGTCAGTCAGCACCATTAGGTCACAGCACCAGCATGTCAGTCAGCACCAGGCAGTGTCAGTCAGCATCAGTCAGTGTCAGTCAGCACCAGCAGTGTCAGTCAGCACCAGGTCAGTGTCAGTCAGCACCAGTCAGTGTCAGTCAGCACCAGCAGTGTCAGTCAGCACCAGCAGGGTCAGTCAGCACCAAGCAGTGTCAGTCAGCACCAGTCAGTGTCAGTCAGCACCATGTAGTGTCAGTCAGCACCAGTCAGTGTCAGTCAGCACCAGGCAGTGTCAGTCAGCACCAGGCAGTGTCAGTCAGCACCAGTCAGGGTCAGTCAGCACCAAGCAGTGTCAGTCAGCACCAGTCAGTGTCAGTCAGCACCATGTAGTGTCAGTCAGCACCAGTCAGTGTCAGTCAGCACCAGGCAGTGTCAGTCAGCACCAGGCAGTGTCAGTCAGCACCATGTAGTGTCAGTCAGCACCAGTCAGTGTCAGTCAGCACCAGTCAGTGTCAGTCAGCACCATGTAGTGTCAGTCAGCACCAGTCAGTGTCAGTCAGCACCAGGCAGTGTCAGTCAGCACCAGGCAGTGTCAGTCAGCACCAGGCAGTGTCAGTCAGCACCAGTCAGTGTCAGTCAGCACCATGTAGTGTCAGTCAGCACCAGTCAGTGTCAGTCAGCACCAGGCAGTGTCAGTCAGCACCAGGCAGTGTCAGTCAGCACCATGTAGTGTCAGTCAGCACCAGGCAGTGTCAGTCAGCACCATGTTGTGTCAGTCAGCACCAGGCAGTGTCAGTCAGCACCAGGCAGTGTCAGTCAGCACCAGGCAGTGTCAGTCAGCACCAGCATGTCAGTCGCACAGTTCAGTCAGCACCAGGCAGTGCCAGTCAGCACCAGGCAGTGTCAGTCAGCACCAGTGTGTCAGTCAGCACCAGGCAGTGCCAGTCAGCACCAGGCAGTGTCAGTCAGCACCAGGCAGTGTCATCAGCACCAGGGTAGTGTCAGTCAGCACCAGTCGTGTCAGTCAGCACCAGGCAGTGTCAGTCAGCACCAGCAGTGTCAGTCAGCACCATGTGTGTCAGTCAGCACCAGGCGGTGTCAGTCAGCACCATGCAGTGCAGTCAGCACCAGGCAGTGTCAGTCAGCACCAGTGTGTCAGTCAGCACCATGCAGTGCCAGTCAGCACCAGGCAGTGTCCAGTCAGCACCATGTAGTGTCAGTCAGCACCAGGCAGTGCAGTCAGCACCAGGCAGTGTCAGTCAGCACCAGTGCAGTGTCAGTCAGCACCAGTTCTAAAGGGTTCAGTCAGCACCAGGCAGTGCAGTCAGCACCAGTCAGTGTCAGTCAGCACCAGCGTGTCAGTCAGCACCAGGCAGTGTCAGCCAGCACCAGCATGTCATCAGCACCATGTTGTTTAGTCGCCCAACATTGTCAGTCAGCTACCAGTAGTCATCACACCAGCAGTGTTTACAGCATTCATGTTGTGTTCACAGCACCGCAATCCTCAGCATCCAGTGCAGTGTTAGCCAGGACCAATCATTACTCAACTCTTATCAAATGTTGGCGCCTCCACCAGTATAGTGTTACCAGCAAACATCTCTCCCCGTTACAGTTTCACAGCAGCAAATCACCTCACTCGCAGTACAGTTGTTCACGCAGCCAACTCCCAGTACATTTCACCACCAACTTCCTCCTACATTCACAATGCAGCCACATCCTCCCCAGTACAGTGTTCACCAGCAGCCAACATCCTCCTCCCCAGTACAGTGTTCACCAGCAGCCAACATCCTCCTCCCCAGTACAGTGTTCACCAGCAGCCAACATCCTCCTCCCCAGTACAGTGTTCACCAGCAGCCAACATCCTCCTCCCCAGTACAGTGTTCACCAGCAGCCAACATCCTCCTCCCCAGTACAGTGTTCACCAGCAGCCAACATCCCCCTCCCCAGTACAGTGTTCACCAGCAGCCAACACTCCTCCCCAGTACAGTGTTCACCAGCAGCCAACATCCCCTCCCCAGTACAGTGTTCACCAGCAGCCAACATCCTCCTCCCCAGTACAGTGTTCACCAGCAGCCAACATCCTCCTCCCCAGTACAGTGTTCACCAGCAGCCAACATCCTCCTCCCCAGTACAGTGTTCACCAGCAGCCAACATTCCTCCCCAGTACAGTGTTCACCAGCAGCCAACATCCTCCTCCCCAGTACAGTGTTCACCAGCAGCCAACATCCCATACACAACACAGATTCAGAATGCCTTTTCGATGTTGGGGAAACGTATGTACAGAAGACAAACTTTTTATTGCCTGTATTCACTGACCTTCTTCTTGGACTAGTATACACCACACAGACAACACACACCACACACCTACACACACACCAAACACCACACACCAACATCACACACACACACCCCCACATCACCACACAATCACATAACACACACACAGCACAACACCACCACACCACACACACCACACCACACACACACACACAACACACACACACACACCAGACACTAACACAACACTACCACACACCCTCACACAACCACACACACAACACACACACAACACACACACACACACACACACACACACACACACACACACACACACACACACACACAACACACACACAGAGAGTGACCTATACGATCATGAAGCGGCCAGAGCGACTCGACCCCGCAACCTCAACAGTGAGTACAACTAGTAGTACATACACACACTCACACACACACACACACACACACACACACACACACACACACACACACACACACACACACACACACACACACACACACACACACACACAAAGGATCCAGGAAAATAAAGAGATTAGTCGAAGAGCCAGAAACGAGTATGCACGGATAAGGAGGAAGGCCCAGCGACAGTACGAAAACGACATAGCATCGAAAGTCAAGTCTGATCCGAAGCTGTTGTATACTCATATCAGGGAGAAGACAACAGTCAAGGACCAGGTAATCAGGCTGAGGAAGGAAGGTGGGGAGATCAAAGAAACGACCAAGAAGTATGTGAGGAGCTCAACATGAGATTTAAGGAAGTATGTACAGTGGAGACAGAAAGGACTTTGGGAAGTCAGAACAGAGAGGTACACCAACAAGGAATATACCAACAAATGTTGAATGAAATACACACAACCGAGGAGGAGGTGAAGAAGCAGCTAAGTGACCTTGATACCTCAAAGGCGGTGGGACAAGACAACAAATCTCAATGGGTCCTTAGAGAGTGACCAGAGACACATCCATTGAAACTGGGCAACTATCTGAGGTATGGAAGACGGCAAATGAGGTTCCCATTTTTAAGAAAGGGGACAGACACGAGGCACTAAACTATAGACCAGTATCACTATCGTGTATAGTATACAAAGTCATGGAGAAGATTTTCAGAAGGAGAGTGGTGGAGTACCTAGAACGGAACAAGTTTAAAAATAAAAACCAGCACGGATTCATGGAAGGCAAATTCTGTGTCACAACCTTACTGGAGTTTTATAACAAGGTAACAAAAGTAAGACACGAGAGAGAGGGGTGGGTTGACTACATTTTCTTGGACTGAAGAAAACCTTCGACACAGTTCCTCACAAGAGATTAGTGCAAAAGGATCAGGCACCAATAACTGGAAGGGCACTGCAATGGATCAGGAATACCTGACAGGGAGGCAACAACGAGTCATATTACGTGACGAGGTATCAGAGCGGGCGCCTGTGACGAGCGGGGCTCCACAGGGGTCAGACCGAGGACCAGTGCTATTTTTGGTATATGTGAATGAGATGACAGAAAGGATAGACTCAGAAGTCTCCCTGTTTGCAGATGATGTGATGTTAATGAGGAGAATTAAATCGGATGAAGATCAGGCAAGACCTCAAAGAAACATGGACAGGCTGAGAGGTTGGTCCAGCAACTGGCTTCTCGAATTTATCCCCGCCAAATGATAAGTCATGAAGATCGGGGAAGGGCAAAGAAGACCGCAGACAGAGTATAGTCTAGGTGGTCAAGGACTGCAAACCTCACTCAAGGAAAAGGATCTTCGGGTGAGTATAATACCGAACACATCTCCTGAGGCGCACATCAACCAGATAACTGCTGCAGCATATGGGCGCCTGGAAAACCTGAGAATAGAGTTCCGATACTTCAGTAAGGAATCGTTCAAAACTCTGTACACCGTGTACGTCAGGCCCATACTGGAGTATGCAGCACCAGTTTGGAACCCACACCTAGTCAAGCACATCAAGAAATTAGAGGTTGTTCAAAGGTTTGCAACAAGGATAGTTCCAGAGCTCAGGGGAATGCCCTACGAAGAAAGGTTAAAGGAAACCTGACGAGACTGGAAGACAGGAGGGTTAGGGGAGACATGACATCGTAATACAAAATACCGCGAGGAATTGACAAGATAGACAAAGACAGGATGTTCCAAAGATGGGACACAGAAAC
>NC_069468.1:27822530-27837530 GCF_026875155.1 Cherax quadricarinatus
GGAGAATGATGCTTACGACGACGCTTCGATCCGTCTTGGATGATTTACAAAGTCACACTAACACGAAAGAAAGAGGTAAACAGGCAACCCTGTATATACTGGCTCCCAAGCTTTTTTCGTGTTAGTGTGACTTTGTATATAGTCTAAGACGAACCGAAACGTCGTCGTAAGCTTCTGTATCCTATATGCGAATTATGTACCGACCGCTCTACTGTAGATCCTTAATATGATCATGAGAGTTCCAGTGTGGTTCTATATTCCACTAAGTTGCTTCTTTGTCACTTCCTCTGCTCACCCATATGTGGTTGCTGGTCGATTCCTAGCTCCTGGACACGTGTTTCAATTTGCTATTTGCTAGATTCACTAATTCAAAGATTCATGGGCTCTGTCGTACCTACTTTGCAAACTATGTATGCAGCCGTGTGTGTGTGTGTGTGTGTGTGTGTGTGTGTGTGTGTGTGTGTGTGTGTGTGTGTGTGTGTGTGTGTGTGTGTGTTTACCATCATAAGCGCTCATAAAACTTTCTCAGCAGTATCATTCCTCAAACTTTGATGGATATTCAGTGAAGAAGTGGAAAAAATGTGAAATTGCATGTTGGGGAAAGTGCTTTCTCTCTCTCTCTCCCTCTCTCTCTCTCTCTCTCTCTCTCTCTCTCTCTCTCTCTCTCTCTCTCTCTCTCTCTCTCTCTCTCTCTCTCTCTCTCTCTTTCCCACTTTTCTAAAGAGTATTTATTATGGTAACATGTTCCTAAAACATCAGAGGAAATCAATGACTGCCCGTCTAGTGACATAATAGAAGACATACAGCTGTCACTTGATATTACATGTAAAATAACTTTCTCAATTTTTTCCCCCAGGATGAAAGATGCAGAACATCAGACCCAAGGCTCGTTTATAAAGGTGAGTACGTGTGTGTGTGTGACAACGTTTGTGTATGTGAGTGTGAGTGTGAGAGTTCTTAGTGTGTGTGTGGGTGAGTGTGTGTGTGCATGTGTACTCACCAATATGTGCTCACTTATCTGTGGTGACAGGTTGAGAGAGAGAGAGAGAGAGAGAGAGGGGGGAAGGTGTGTGTGAGTGGGAGTGTATGTGTACGTTTTTGTGAGTGAGCGTGAGCTTGTGTGAGAATGTATGCTTGTGAGTGTGTTTGTTTCTGAGAGTTTGTGTGTTAGTATAAGTATGAGTGTGTGTATGTTGAGTCAGTGTCTTTGTGAGTGAAAATGTGTGATTGTGAATGACTCTGAGTGTGTACTCACCTAACTGTGGCTGCATGGGTTGAGTCACAGCTCCTGGCCCCGCCTCTTCACTGGTCGCTACAGGGTAACTCTCCCCGCTCCATGAGCTTTATCATACAACTTCTTAAAGCTATAAATAACGAAAAAAGGCACAATACCGTGACTGGAACGATACACAAATAACCCGCACATAGAAGAGAGGAGCTTACGGCGACGTTTTCGGTCCGACTTGGACCATTTACAAATCCACATTTACAAAATGACTTTGTAAATGGTCCAATTCGGACCGAAACGTCGTCGTAAGCTCCTCTCTTCTATGTGCAGGTTATTTGTGTATCTTAAAGCTATGTATAGATCCTGCCTCCACTACACCACTTTCCGGACTATTACACTTCCTGACAACTCTATGACCAAAGAAATGTTTCCAAACATCTCTGTGACTCATCTGAGTCTTCAACGTCCAATTTTGACCCCTAGTTGCTGTGTCCCATCTTGTCTCTGTCCACATTGTCAATCCCTCTCAGTATTTTATGTGCTGTTATCATGTACCCCTTCTCTCTCTCCTGTCCTCCAGTGACTTCAGGTAGATTTCCTTTAACTTTTCCAAACAGGACATGCCTTCAAGCTCGAGACTAGCTCTTAACGTGCTTGACTAGGTGTGGGTTCCAGACTTGTGCTGCATACTCCAGTATGGGCCTGACGTACACTGTGTACAGAGTCCTGAATGATTAGTATCTGAGGTGCCGGAACACTATTCTTAGGTTTGCTAATCGCCCATACGTTGCAATAGTTATTTGGTTTATGTGCGCTTCAGGAGACGTGCTCGGTATTACACTCACCCCAAGATCGTTTTCCTTTAGGGAGGTTTGTAATCTATGTCCCCCTAAACTGTACTCTGTCTGCGGCCTTCTTTGCTCTTCCCCTTCCCCGATCTTCATCGACTTTGCACTTGGTGGGGTTATTCTCCAGGAGCCAGTTGCTGGACCAGTATTGCAAGCCTGTCCAGATCCCTTTGTAGTCCTGCCTGATACTCATCCAGTTGAATTCGTCTCAATAGTTTCACAATGTCCACAAACAGGGACACTTCCTGAGTCTATCCTTTCTGTCGTGTCATACATGTCATTTCATTCATATATACCAGCACCAGCACCAGTCCTAGGGCTGACCCCTGTGGAACCCCACACATTACAGTCGCCCACTGTGACACCTCGTCAAGTACCATGTTCGCTGTTGCCTCCATGTCAGGTATTCTCTGCTCCACTGCAGTGCCTTCCCTGTTATATCTGCCTAGTTCTCCAGCTTTTGCACTAATCTCTTGTGTGGAACTGTGCCAAAAGCCTTCTTACAGTCCAAGAAAATGCAGTCTACCCACGTCTCTCTCTCTCTCTCTCTTGCCTCTTATGTGGAACTGTGTCAAAAGCCTTCTTACAGTCCAAGAAAACGCAGTCTACCCACCTCTCTCTCTCTCTCTCTCTCTCTCTCTCTCCTCTCTCTCTCTCTCTCTCTCTCTCTCTCTCTCTCTCTCTCTCTCTCTCCTCTCTCTCTCTCTCTCTCTCTTCTCTCTCTGCTACTGCCCTCACCTTGCCGTAGAATTCCAGTAGGTTTGAAATACAGGATTTCCCGTCTCTGAAACCGTGCTGATTGTCTTGAATAACCTCATTCCTTTCTAGGCACTCCACCACTCTTCTCCTAATAATCTTCTCCATAACTGCATACAATACATGTTAGTGACATTTTTCTGCTGCATGCCTGTCTCCTTAAAAATTGGGACTGCATTTGTTGTCTTCAACACTTCATGTAGTCGCCCTGTTTCGATAGTGTTGAAGATTGTTGTTAATGGTACACAGAGCGATTCTGCTCCCTCTCTCAGTACCTACGGAGAGATGTTACCTGGCCCCATCGCCTTTGAGGTATCTAGTTCACTTAGCAGCCTCTTCACCTCCTCCTCGGTTGCATGTATTGTGTCCAGCACTTGATGGTGTACCTCACCATTCCGGCTTTCTGGAATCTTTCCTGCTTCCTCTGCAAATACTTCTTTAAATATTTTGTTGAACTCTTCACACACTTTTTGGTTGTTTCTTGTGAACCTCTTTCCCTCTTTTCCCGTAGCTAGATTGCTAGCACACTGAGGTCACACACTGAGGTCCGGAGTTCGAATCTCCGGTACGACTGGAAAGCATTAGGAAGTGTTTCCATAAGACACCTGCTGACCATGTTAACTCATCAGTATAAAATGAGTACCTAGATATTAGTCTACTGGTGTTGGTCGCATCCTGGGAAAAAAACTGACCTAATTTGCCCGAAATACTCATGCATAACAAGCGGTTTTCTATATAGTAGTATGTCATTGATGTCAGCTAGGACTGTATACCTTGTACATGTACTTGTAGAAATAAAGATATATTATTATTATTATTATTATTATTCCTTCCCGATTACCTGGTCCTTAACTGTTGTTTTTCTCTTGATGTGACTGTACATCAGCCTAGGGTCGGACTTGGCTTTCTCTCTTGTGTCATTTTCGTGTTGTCGCTGGGCCTCCTTCCTCATCTGTGCATATTCACTTCTGGCTCTTCCGACTATTTTTCTTATTTTCCTAGGTCCTTTGTCTTCTATACTACTTCCATTTTCTAGTGCACTTAGTTTTGGCCTCTACACTTTTGGGCGAAAAAAGGGCTCGCCTTGGCCTTCTCATTGTTTCTTTCGCCTTTGGGTACAAACTTCTTCTTTGTTTCCTTGCATATTGTTATCACATATTCCGTCATATCATTTACTGATTTTTCTTCCAATTCTCACTCCCACTGAACCTCGTGCAAGAAGTTCCGCATGCCTGTGTAGTCACACCTTTCGTAGTTTGGCTTCATTTGTCCTTTCCTTCCTACTTCCCTCTCCAAGTGTAACTCTATTTATTCGAAGCTCAGGACCACGTGTTCACTAGCTCCATATGTGATGTTCTCAATATCTGAACTACTGGTTCGTCTCCTCTCTCTCTCTCTGGTAGTGTCTCGAACGTGTTCATGCATGAGATTTCCTAGTATCACCTCCATCATCTTAGCCCTCAACATTTCTGGGCCCCCATGTGGCTCTAGTCACCCACAACCAGTACCGTTGCCCTGCTCACGTGGGCCCTTCTTGCCAATTTGGGAAGTGTATCGACGATGTCTCTGTTAATCTCATCATATTCTTGTCTTGGCTTCCTTCTGTGTGTGTGTGTGTGTGGTGTGTGTTGTGTGTGTGTGTGTGTGTGTGTGTGTGTGTGTGTGTGGTGTGTGTGTGTGTTTAATGTTTCTATGTGTGGTGTGTGTGTGTGTGTGTGTCGTGTGCCTGTTTCTGATGTGTGTCTGTGTTGTTCTACCTAATTATACCTCACCTAATTGTGGTTGCAGGCTCGATACTCAGCTGCCTGGCCCACGCCTCTCACTGATCGCTAAATATATCCTCTCTCTCTCTGCTTCAATTGAGCTCTATCATACCTCGTCTTAAAGCTATGTATGGTTCCTGCCTCCACTACATCACTTGCTAGGCTGTTCCACTTCCTAACGGCTCTATGACTGAAGAAATACTTCCTAACATCCCTCTGACTCGTCTGAGCCTTCAGCTTCCAATTGTGACCCCTTGTTCCTGTGCCCCCTCTCTGGAACAACCTGTCTCTGTCCACCTTATCTATTCCAAGCAGTATTTTGTATGTAGTTATCATGTCTCCCCTGACCCTCCTGTCCTCCAATGTCGTCACTCCGATTTCCCTCAACCCATTATCTGTCTTAGTGCTAGTGGTAATGACAATGGGAAGGGCAGAAGAGAGGAGCTGCTGGATAAGTAAAGGTCAGCCATAGAAGTAGTTAGGTCTAAGGGAGGGATCCCAGTCATATGTAGCATCTTGCCTAGAAAGGGAGTGGGCAATGAATGGATGTCTAGGGCAATTGGTATAAATTGCTGGCTAGACAGGTACTGCAAGGAACTTGCAATCCCATTCATTGATAACTGGGACCTATTCTTTGGCAAACGTGATATGTATGCACGGATGGGGTTCATCTCTCTGGGGATGGAGTGGTTGCATTAGCCAATTCAATTGAGAGGGTAATTGATGACTTGTCTAGGAATTTAAACTGATAGATTAGAGAGGTATGGGTGTTTGTGGGAAACAATCAGGCTGCAGCATTAGGGTTAAAAACAGCAGTTATTACCGCGATACCTCAGGGATATGTTTAAAAGACAATATTCAAAATAAAGTTGCTAGTAATGACAAATCAATTGATCAACAAACAAAGAGAGATAGTAGAGAGCAACGAGTGACTAGCTCCCTTAAAGTTTACTATACAAATAGTAGGAGTCTAAGAAATAAGATAGATGAGCTAAGATTACTTGCAAGTGTAGGTAATATAGATATTATTGGTATAACAGAGACCTGGTTCAACCTGAAAGATAGAGAAATGCCTTCTGAATGCAACATACAAGGTTATAAACTATTCCACACTGATAGGGTCAACAGGAAAGGTGGTGGAGTGGCGATGTATGTCAGAGAAAATTTAAATTGTTGTCTTAGACATGATATAAGATCAGAAACATCGAACACAGAATCTGTTTGCCTACAGTTTCTCGAGGGACGTGACAAATTAATTTTGGGTGCGATTCATAGGCACCCAAACCTTGATAGGGAGTGCAGTTAGCTGTTATGGGACGGAATTTATAAGACATCTAGATATGAAAATGTTGTGATAATGGGAGATTTTAACTTTAGACAAATTGATTGGAACAATATGACAGGATATCTTGAGTCTAGTGACTTTCTTGATATGGTTCAGGATTGCTTTTTAGAACAGGTTGTGACAGAACCAACTAGAGGAAACAAGTCTGCTTGGCTTGGCTCTTGCCAACAAAGAGTCACTAATTAATAATCTTGAGGTTAATGATGAGCTTGGGGAAAGTGATCACAAATCACTTAGTTTCAATATATCATGGAATTACCCAGATAACTGCAATCAAATCTCTGTCCCAGATTTTCGCTTGGTCGACTTCAAGGGACTGAAAAAATACCTGGGTGGGCTAAATTGGGATGTCCTGACTTTTGTTCCGAGTAGGGAAATTCGATCTAACAAAAATGATCCCAAATGGATGAACAATAGATTAAAACATCTCATTGGTCAAAAGAAGGGCATAAATAGGCTGTCTCCTTCCACCCGCAAACCACCCATTTCTCCGAAAATTTGCCACCTGGGTCATGTCTCCCTCACCTATTGCTTTCATGATACCTTCGATTGCTTTCTTCTCCCCTTGGTTTCCTTTAACCCTAGGTTTCCCCTTCGACTTCTTGGAGCCCCTAGACAAACACCGACCTCTCCCTCTGCTCCTCCCACTGTATCTCTTCTGCATCCTCTGAGGTGTGTGTGTGTGTGTGTGTGTGTGTGTGTGTGTGTGTGTGTGTGTGTGTGTGTGTGTGTGTGTGTGTGTGTGCATGTGTATGTGAGTATGTGTGTATGTACTCGCCTATTTGTACGAGTGTGTGTGTGTACTCACCTGTTTGTGGTTGCAGGGTTCGAGTCTTAGCTCCTGGCCCCGCCTCTTCACTGGTTGCTAATGGGTCCTCTCTCTCCCTGCTCCGTGAGCTTTATCAAACCTCGTCTTAAAACTATGTATGGTTCCCGCCTCCACTACGTCACTTTCTAAGCTATTCCACTGCCTGACAACTCTATGACTGAAGAAATACTTCCTAACATCCCTTAGACTCATCTGAGTCTTCAACTTCCAATTGCGACCTCTTGTTTCTGTGTCCCATCCCTGGAACATCCTGTGTTTGTCCACCTTGTCTATTCCACGCAGTATTTTATATGTCGTTATCATGTCACCCCTGACCCTTCTGTTTTCCAGTGTCGTCAGGCCGATTTCCCTTAACCTTTTTTCATAGGATATTCCCCTTAGCTCTGGAACTAACCTTGTCGCAAATCGTTGCACTTTCTCTAATTTCATGACGTGCTTGATCAAGTGCGGGTTCCAAACAGGTGCTTCATACTCCAGTATGGGCCTGACGTACACGGTGTACAGTGTCTTGAACGATTTCTTACTAAGGAATCGGAACGCTGTTCTCAGGTTTGCCAGGCGCCCATATGCTGCAGCAGTTATCTGGTTGATGTGTGCTTCCGGAGACGTACTCGGTGTTATACTCACCCCAAGATCTTTCTCCTTGAGCGAGGTTTGCAGTCTTTGGTCACCTAGCCTATACTCCGTCTGCGGTATTCTGTGCCATTCCCCGATCTTCATGAATTTGCATTTGGCGGGGTTAAATTTGAGAAGCCAGTTGCTAGACCAGGTGTCCAGTCTGTCCAGGTCTCTTTGAAGTCCTGCCTGATCCTTATCTGATTTAATTCTCCTCATTAACTTCACATCATCTGAGAACAGGGACACTTCTGAGTCTAACCCTTCCATCATGTCGTTCACATGTACCAAAAATTGCACTGGTCCAAGGACCGACCCCTCTGGGACCCCGCTCGCCACAGGTGCCCACTGTGATACCTCATCACGCACCGTGACTCATTGTTGCCTCCCTGTCAGGTATTCTCTGAACCATTGCAGTGCCCTTCCTGTTATATGCGCCTGATCCTCTAACTTCTGCACTAACCTCTTGTGAGGAACTGTGTCAAAGGCCTTCTTGCAGTCCAAGAAGATGCAATCAACCCACCCCTCTCTCTCGTGTCTTACTTCTGTTACTTTATCATAAAACTCCAGAAGGTTTGTGACACAGGATTTGTCTTCCATGAATCCGTGCTGGTTGGCATTTATACTCTTGTTCCGTTCCAGGTGCTCCACCACTCTCCTCATGATAATCTTCTTCATAACATTGCATACTATACACGTCATTGACACAGGTCTATAGTTATTGCCTCTTTTCTGTCTCCTGTTTTTAAAAATGGGAACTACATTTGCCGTCTTCCATACCTCAGGCAGTTGCCCAGATTCCAGGGACGTGTTGAAGATTATGCTAAGTGGTGTGTGTGCGTGTGTGTGTGTGCGTGGTGTGTGTGGTGTGTGTGTGTGTGTGGTGTGTGTGTGTGTGTGTGTGTGTGTGTGTGGTGTGTGTGTGTGTGTGGTGTGTATGTGTGTGTGTGTGTGTGTGTGTGTGTGTGTGTGCGTGTGTGTGTGTATGCGTGTGTGTGTGTATGTGTGTGTGTATGTGTGTGTGTATGTGTGCGTGAGTATGTATGTAAGTACTCACCTATTTGAATGTGTGTGTACTCACCTAGTTGTACTCACCTAGTTGAGGTTGCAGGGGTCGAGTCCGAGCTCCTGGCCCCGCCTCTTCACTGATCGCTACTAGGTCACTCTCCCTGAACCGTGAGCTTTATCATACCTCTGCTTAAATCTATGTATGGATCCTGCCTCCACTACATCGCTTCCCAAATTATTCCACTTACTGACTACTCTGTGGCTGAAGAAATACTTCCTAACATCCCTGTGATTCATCTGTGTCTTCAACTTCCAACTGTGTCCCCTTGTTACTGTGTCCAATCTCTGGAACATCCTGTCTTTGTCCACCTTGTCAATTCCTCTCAGTATTTTGTATGTCGTTGTCATGTCCCCTCTATCTCCCCTGTCCTCCAGTGTCGTCAGGTTGATTTCCCTTAACCTCTCCTCGTAGGACATACCTCTTAGCTCTGGGACTAGTCTTGTTGCAAACCTTTGCACTTTCTCTAGTTTCTTTACGTGCTTGGCTAGGTGTGGGTTCCAAACTGGTGCCGCATACTCCAATATGGGCCTAACGTACACGGTGTACAGGGTCCTGAACGATTCCTTATTAAGATGTCGGAATGCTGTTCTGAGGTTTGTTAGGCGCCCATATGCTGCAGCAGTTATTTGGTTGATGTGCGCTTCAGGAGATGTGCCTGGTGTTATACTCACCCCAAGATCTTTTTCCTTGAGTGAGGTTTGTAGTCTCTGGCCCCCTAGACTGTACTCCGTCTGCGGTCTTCATTGCCCTTCCCCAATCTTCATGACTTTGCACTTGGTGGGATTGAACTCCAGGAGCCAATTACTGGACCAGGTCTGCAGCCTGTTCAGATCCCTTTGTAGTTCTGCCTGGTCTTCGATCGAGTGAATTCTTCTCATCAACTTCACGTCATCTGCAAACAGGGACACCTCAGAGTCTATTCCGTCAGTCATATCGTTCACAAATACCAGAAACAGCACTGGTCCTAGGACTGACCCTTGTGGGATCCTGCTGGTCACAGGTGCCCACTCTGACACCTCGCCACGTACCATGACTCGCTGCTGTCTTCCTGACAAGTATTCCCTGATCCATTGTAGTGCATTCCCTGTTATACCTGCTTGGTCCTCCAGTTTTTGCACCAATCTCTTGTGAGGAACTGTGTCAAACGCCTTCTTGCAGTCCAAGAATATGCAATCCACCCACCCCTCTCTCTCTTGTCTTACTGCTGTCACCATATCATAGAACTCCAGTAGGTTTGTTACACAGGATTTCCCGTCCCTGAAACCATGTTGGCTGCTGTTGATGAGATCATTCCTTTCTAGGTGTTCCACCACTCTTCTCCTGATAATCTTCTCCATGATTTTGCATACTATACATGTCAGTGACACTGGTCTGTAGTTTAATACTTCATGTCTGTTTCCTTTTTTAAAGATTGGGACTACATTTGCTGTCTTCCATGCCTCAGGCAATCTTCCTGTTTCGATAGATGTATTGAATATTGTTGTTAGGGGTACACATAGCGCCTCTGCTCCCTCTCTCAATACCCATGGGGAGATGTTATCTGGCCCCATTGCCTTTGAAGTATCTAGCTCACTCAGAAGCCTCTTCACTTCTTCCTCGGTTGTGTGCATTGTGTCCAGCACATGGTGGTGTGCCCCACCTCTCAGTCTTTCTGGAGCCCCTTCTGTCTCCTCTGTGAACACTTCTTTGAATCTCTTGTTGAGTTCCTCACATACTTCACGGTCATTTCTTGTTGTCTCTCCTCCTTCCTTCCTTAGCCTGATTACCTGGTCCTTTACTGTTGTTTTCCTATTGATGTGGCTGTATAACAGTTTCGGGTCAGATTTGGCATTCGCTGCTATGTCATTTTCATATTGTCTTTGGTGTGTGTGTGTGTGTGTGTGTGTGTGTGTACTCACCTAATTGTACTCACCTAATTGCGGTTGCAGGGGTCGAGACTCAGTTCCTGGCCCCGCCTCTTCACTGATCGCTACTAGGTCGTCTCTCTTTCTACTTCCTGAGCTTTGTCATACCTCTTCTTAAAACTATGTACGGTTCCTGCCTCCACTACGTCACTTGCTAGGCTATTCCACTTCCTGACGACTCTATGACTGAAGAAATACTTCCTAACATCCCTGTGACTTTTTTGAGTCAGCTTCCAATTGTGACCTCTTGTTTCTGTGTCCCTTCTCTGGAACATCCAGTCTCTGTCCACCTTGTCTATTCCCCGCAGTATCTTGTATGTCGTTATCATGTCTCCCCTGACCCTTCTGTCCTCCAGTGTTGTCAGTCCGATTTCCCTCAACCTTTCCTCGTACATTTCCCTGAGCTCTGGAACTAGCCTTGTTGCAAACCTTTGTACTTTCTCTAACTTCTTGACGTGCTTGACCAGGTGTGGGTTCCAGACTGGTGCTGCATACTCCAGTATGAGCCTAACATACACAGTGTACAGTGTCTTGAACGATTCCTTATTAAGGTATCGGAACGCTGTTCTCAGGTTTGCCAGGCGCCCGAATGCTGCAGCAGTTATTTGGTTGATGTGTGCCTCCGGTGGCGTCCTCGGTGCTATGGTCACCTCAAGATCTTTCTCCCTGAGTCAGGTCTGTAGTCTTTATCCACTTAACCCATACTCTGCCTGCGGTCTTCTTTGCCCCTCCCCAATCTTCATGACTTTGCATTTGGCAGGGTTGAATTCGAGAAGCCAGTTTCTGGACCACGTGTCCAGTTTGTCCAGGTCTCTTTGAAGTCCTGCCTAATCCTCATCCGATTTAATTCTTCTCATCAGCTTCACATCATCTGCGAATAGGGACACTTCAGAGTCTATTCCTTCCATCATGTCATTCGCATATATCAAAAATAACGCTGGTCCTATAACTGACCCCTGTGGGACCCCGCTCGTCTCAGGCGCCCACTGTGATACCTCTTCACGTACCATGACTCGTTGTTGCCTCCCTGTCAGGTATTCCCTGATCCATTGCAGTGCCCTCCCTGTTATATGCGCCTGATCCTCCAGCTTCAGCACTAATCTCTTGTGAGGAACTGCGTCAAAGGCCTTACTGCAGTCCAGGAAAATGCAATCAACCCACCCCTCTCTCTCGTGTCTTACTTCTGTTACCTTGTCATAAAACTCAAGAAGGTTTGGGACACAGGATTTGCCTTCCATGAACCCATGCTGGTTTTCATATATAATCTTGTTCCGTTCCAGGTGTTCCACCACTCTCCTCCTGATAATCATCTCCATGACTTTGCATACTATACAAGTCAAAGACACAGGTCTGTAGTTTAGTGCCTCGTTTCTGTTTCCTTTCTTAAATATGGGGACTACATTTGCTGTCTTCCATTTCTCAGGTAGTTGCCCAGTTTCAAGGGTTAGGGGCATGCATAGCATCTCTGCTCCTTCTCTAAGGACCCACGGGGAGATGTTGTTTGGTCCCATCGCCTTTGAGGTATCAAGGTCACTTAGCAGCTTCTGCACCTCCTCCTCGGTTGTTTGTATGTCATCCAACATTTGTTGGTATATTCCCGCTTGATGTTTCCTTCTGTGCTGTCTTCCCAGAGCCCTTCCTGTCTCTACTGTAAAAACTTCCTTAAATCTCCTGTTTAGCTTCTCACATACCTCCTGATCTTTTCTTATGAGTTCTTCACCTTCTGACCTCAGTCTGTGTGTGTGTGTGTACTCACCTATTTGTACTCACCTATTTGTGGTTGCAGGGGTCGAGTCCTAGCTCCTGGCCCCGCCTCTTCACCGGTTGCTACTAGGCCCTCTCTCTCCCCGCTCCATGAGCTTTATCAAACCTCGTCTTAAAACTGTGTATGGTTCCTGCCTCCACTACGTCATTTTCTAGGCTATTCCACTGCCTTACAACTCTATGACTGAAGAAATACTTCCTACTATCTCTCTGACTCATTTGTGTCTTCAACTTCCAATTGTGGCCTCTTGTTTCTGTGTCCCCTCCCTGGAACATCCTGTCTTTGTCAACCTTGTCTATTCCACGCAGTATTTTATATGTCGTTATCATGTCTCCCCTGACCCTCCTGTCCTCCAGTGTCGTCAGGCCGATTTCCCTCAACCTTTCTTCGTAGGACAATCCCCGTAGCTCTGGGACTAGTCTTGTTGCAAACCTTTGCACTTTCTCTAATTTCGTGACGTGCTTGACTAGATGTGGATTCCAAACTGGTGCTGCTTACTCCAGTATGGGCCTGACGTAGATGGTATACAGAGTCTTAAACGAATCCTTACTGAGGTATCGGAACGCTATCCGTAGGTTTGCCTGGCGCTCGTATGCTGCAGCAGTTATCTGATTGATGTGTGCCTCAAGAGATATGCTCGGTGTTATACTCACCCCTACATCTTTTTCCTTGAGTGAGGTTTGCAGTTTTTGGTCATCTAAACTATATTGTGTCTGCGGTCTTCTTTGCCCTTCCCCAATCTTCATGACTTTGCATTTGGCAGGGTTAAATTCAAGGAGCCAGTTGCTGGACCAGGCTTGTAGCCTGTCCAGGTCTCTTTGTAGTCCTGCCTGATCCTCGTCCGATTCGATTCTTCTCATTAACTTCGCATCATCTGCAAACAAGGACACTTCTGAGTCTATCCCTTCCGTTATGTCGTTCACATATACCAAGAACAGAACAGGTCCTAGGACTGACCCTGTGGAACCCCGCTTGTCACAGGCGCCCACTCTGACACCTCGTCGCGTACCATGACTCGTTGTTGCCTCCATGTCAGATATTATCTGATCCATTGCAGTGCCCTTCCTGTTATGTGTGCCTGATACTCTAGCTTTTGCAGTAACCTCTTGTGAGGAACTGTGTCGAAGGCCTTCTTGCAGTCCAAAAATATGCAGTCGATCCACCCCTCTCTCTCTTGTCTTACTTCTGTCACCTTGTCATAAAACTCTAGTAGGTTTGTGACACAGGATTTTCCTTCCCTGAAACCGTGCTGGTTGTCAATTATACACTTGTTTCTTTCCAGGTGCCCCACCACTCTCCTCCTGATGATCTTCTCCATGACCTTGCATACTATATACGTTAGTGATATAGGTCTGTAGTTTAGTGCCTCATGTCTGTCTCCCTTTTTAAAAATTGGGACTACATTTGCCATTTTCCATACCTCAGGGAGTTGCCCAGTTTCAAATGATGTGTTGAAGATCTTTGTTAATGGCTCACACAATATCTCTGCTCCCTCTTTAAGGACCCATGGAGAGATGTTGTGTGTGTGTGTGTCAGTTTGTGTGCGCGCTCGCGCGCGCGCGTGTGTGTGTGTGTGTGTGGTGTGTGTGTGTGTGTGTGTGTGTGTGTGTGTGTGTGTAATCACCTATTTGTGGTTGCAGGGGTCGATTCATAGCTCCTGGCCCCCGCCTCTTCGCTGATTGCTACTAGGTCCTCTCTCTCCCTGCCGCATGAGCTTTATCATACCTCGCCTTAAAACTATGTATGGTTCCCGCCTCCACTACGTTACTTTCTAGGCTATTCCACGGCCTGACTACTCTATGACTGAAGAAATACTTCCTAACATCCCTTTGATTCTTATGAGTCTTCAACTTCCAATTGTGACCTCTTGTATGTGTGTGTGTGTGTGTGTGTGTGTGTGTGTGTGGGTGTGTGTGTGTGTGTGTGTGTATGTGTGTGTGTGTGAGTGTGTGTGTGTGTGTGTGTGCATGTGTGTATGTGTGTACTCATCTAATTGTACTCACCTAATTGTGGTTGCAGGGGTCGAGACTCAGCTCCTGGCCCCGCCTCTTCACTGATCGCTACTGGATCCTCTCTCTCTCTGCTTCCTGAGCTTTGTCATACCTCTTCTTAAAACTATGTATGGTTCCTGCCTCCACTACTTCACTTGCTAGGCTATTCCACTTGCTGACAACTCTATGACTGAAGAAATACTTCCTAACGTCCCTGTGACTCGTCTGAGTCTTCAGCTTCCAGTTGTGACCCCTTGTCCCTGTGTCCCCTCTCTGGAACATCCTATCTCTGTCCACCTTGTCTATTCCCGCAGTATCTTGTATGTCGTTATCATGTCTCCCCTGACCCTTCTGTCCTCCAGTGTCGTCAGTCCGATTTCCCTTAACCTTTCCTCGTACGACATTCCCTTGAGCTCTGGGACTAGCCTTGTTGCAAACCTTTGTACTTTCTCTAACTTCTTGACGTGCTTGACCAGGTGTGGGTTCCAGACTGGTGCTGCATACTCCAGTATGGGCCTAACATACACAGTGTACAGTGTCTTGAACGATTCCTTATTAAGGTATCGGAACGCTATTCTCAGGTTTGCCAGGCGCCCGTATGCTGCAGCGGTTATTTGGTTGATGTGTGCCTCCGTGATGTGCTCGGTGTTATGGTCACCCCAAGGTCTTTCTCCCTGAGTGAGGTCTGTAGTCTTTGTCCACCTAGCCTATACTCTGTCTGCGGTCTTCTTTTGCCCCTCCCCAATCTTCATGACTTTGCATTTGGCTGGATTGAATTCGAGAAGCCAGTTACTGGACCACATGTCCAGCCTCTCCAGGTCTCTTTGCAGTCCTGCCTCATCCTCGTCCGATTTAATTCTTCTCATCAACTTCACGTCATCTGCGAA
>NC_069468.1:27842530-27897530 GCF_026875155.1 Cherax quadricarinatus
TGGGGTCGAACCCTGGCCTGCCGCAGTTTGGTAAATGATTCAAAACCTCTTGTTTCGTGGTTTCACTGATATATATTATATATAATATATAAAATATATATATATATATATATATATATATATATATATATATATATATATATATATATATATATATATATAAACTATATATCTATATATATATATATATATATATATATTATATATATATATATATATATATATATATATATATATATATATATATATATATATATATTTTATATATATATATTATATATATATATATATATATGAATATATACATATATATATGTATATATATATATATTATATATATGTATATACATATATAAAAATATATATATATATATATATATATATATATATTTTTATAATATATATATATATATATTATATATATATATATATATATAATATATATATATATATATATATATATATATATATTATATATATATATATATATATATATATATTATATATATATATTATTTATATAATAATATTATATTATATATATATTATATATATATATTTTATATATATATATATGTATATAATATATATATTATATAATATATATGATATATAAATATAAATATTATATATATATATATATATATATATAATATATATATTTATAATATATATATATATTGTCGTGCGATTATGTAAACTGTCAATTAGCAGAACTCATTTAAAATTAGTCCTTATATAAATTTTCTCTTATACATTTAAGATATATTTTTTTCATTAATGCTGATGTAAAATTTATAATTTTGCACCAAAAGAATCTTAGAAAACTTACCTAACCTTATTATAACAAGAGCAATTTATTTTAAACCTAACCCAACTAAATATATTTTAGATTTGTTTACAATAATTTAATGCTAAAAAAACACAGTGAAATATATTTTTTTTTCGTTAGGTTCAGAATGATTTTGGCGAAATTATGCATACACAAATTTTCGCTTGTCCTATATGGCAAGATGAACGTTGCTATTTAAGCCAAGATTGCAAGTTCTGTCTATTTCGGCACGACATATATATATATATATATATATATATATATATATATATAATATATATATATATATATATATATATATATATATATATATTATATATATATAATATATATATATATATATATATATATATATATATACTATAATATATATATATATATATATATATATATATATATATATATATATATATATATATATATATATATATATATTTCTCACTAGGCTGGAATACTAACTGCTCCTTTCAAGGCAAGCATAACTGCTGACCTGGAGAACGCACAGAGAATTTTCGCGTACGCATAAGTACGATAAAGCACCTAAATTACTGGGAATGGTTGAAACCCCATGATTTATATTCCCTGGAATGCAGGTGAAAAAGAAAGATGATAATATACACTTGGAAAATCCTAGAGGGACTGGACCCAAATTTT
Source organism: Cherax quadricarinatus (assembly GCF_026875155.1). Lineage (NCBI taxonomy): Eukaryota > Metazoa > Arthropoda > Malacostraca > Decapoda > Parastacidae > Cherax > Cherax quadricarinatus. The sequence goes on from NC_069468.1 coordinate 27,844,017, forward strand.
CACACGAAAATCACTCCGTCTGAAAGCAAAAGACTGAACAGCAGATGCAACAACCCACATTGAAAAGCAGGGGTGCCACGAGTACGCTAGAGATAGCACAGTAAGTGTCAGGTGCCTAAGACTGTTCAACTGCCTCCCAGCATACATAAAGGAGATTGCCAATAGAACACTGGCTGTCTTCAGAGGAGCTGGACAGGCACCTAAAGTCACTACCTGATAATCCCGGCTGTGGTTCAAACGTCGGTTTGCATGCTGCCAGCAGTAATAGCCTGGTTGATCAGGCCCTGATCCACCGCGAGGCCTGGTCATAGACGGGGCCGCGGGGGCGTTGATCCCGAAACCCTCTCCAGGTATACTCTTTGTATACCATGAGAAGTTTCTTGAAATCTCTACTTGAGAATTTAAAAATCCAAGTTGCATTTAAAAATCCTACTACAGTAAAAAAAAAAAAACTTTAGAAAAAAAATTTCCTCAAATATTGAGACAGCAGTGTCTAGAAGATTCCCGGTAAAAATGTGATAAAGTTTACTACGGTCAAACTGGAAAAAATCTTGAATTAAGATTACAGCATCAAAAATAGAGGATTAGAAGTGGACAAGAGTCTAATGCTGTGTTTATATATGTGAGAGATTTTAACCATCCAATTGATTTTCAAAAGGCCGAGAAAGTTGCATGAAGCAAGTTCTCGCTTGAGAGAAGTGAAATAGAACCAAGTTTCATAAAAAAATAGTTTTGAAATTAATATGACTATTGTTTTAGGATTACACAAATTAATTTCATTTATAATAAATAAAATTTGGGAAGAATGTAAGATATATTCGAAAAGTTAAAAATCTTAAAGCTTCCATAGAATATAACCTGTGTTTGACAGATCCTTGACCTCTTTACCCGCAACATCATAAAAGGTCAGGTGTTATATGTTGACCTCGAGGTGTAGTCTCGCCATTATGTGCCATCTGCTGATCTTTCATTTTTACATTGTCTTAATAATGTGAGAAATCACGAAACGCTTGGAACTTCACTTATTTTATCAAAGTAGCTTTTCTGCATATTGTAATATCACCTGTTCAATCTTTTTACATTTATATAATATATGTCGTACCGAATAGGTAAAACTTGCAACTTTGGTTTAAATAGCAATGATCTTCTTGCCGAATAAGGCAAGTGAAAATTTGTGTATGCAATAATTTCGCAAAAATCATTCTGAACCTAAAGATAAAAAAATATTTCCTTGTGTTTATTATTAAATTATTGTAAACTTATCTAAAATATATTTAATTGGATTATGCTAAATTAAATTGCGCTTGTTATAATAAGGTTAGGGAAATTTTCTAAGGTTCTTTTGATGCAAAATTATTAATTTTTGCATTAACAAAAATTTGAAAAATATACATTTAAACGTATAAGAGAACATTTTAAAAAGGACTTAATTTTAAATGAGTTCTTGCTAATACAAATATATTAATTGATATTTCTTCAGCTGGGTCGTGGTTAGACTCATGATTGGCACACGTTGACACCTTAAGCTGACAGATTTTCTAACTCAGGTGAGTAAGACCTTAAATTTTCGATATTATATATATATATATATATATATATATTATTATATATATATATATATATATATATATATATATATATTTATATATATAATATTATTCCTGGAGATGGGAAGTACAGTGCCTGCACTCTGAAGGAGGGGTGTTAATGTTGCAGTTTAAAAACTGTAGTGTAAGCACCCGTCTGGCAAGATAGTGATGGAGTGAATGATGGTGAAAGTTTTTCTTTTTCGGGCCACCCTGCCTTGGTGGGAATCGGCCAGTGTGATAATATATATATATATATATTATATATATATATATATATATATAATATATATATATATATATATATATATTATATATATATATATATATATATATATATATATATATATATATATATATATATATATATATATATATATATATATATATATATATATATATATATATATATATATATATAATATTATATATATATATATATATATATATATTTATATATATATATATATATATATATATATATATTTTATATAATATATATATATATAATAATATATATTATTATATATATATATATATATATATATATATATATATATATATATATATATATATATATAAATATATGTATATATAATATATAATATATATATATATATAATATATATATATATATTTATATACATATTACAAGCATATGATAAAAAATATATATTATATATATTATATATTTTATTTAATTCAACAAACCGGTCATATCCCACCAAGGCAGGGTGACCTAAAAAGAATAGCGAAAGTTTCTCTTTATAAACTTTATTAATTTATACAGAAGAAGGGGTTACAAACTCCTTGCTCCCGACATACACATTACACATCAAACGAGGGCTAATGAAACAGTTTATTACAGCTGTTGACAAAGAGTCTGCAGCCTTCAAGTATCTTCAAGATTCTTTCCCAAGCTATCAGAAGGCTGACATCTTCACTGGTCCACCACCAGTCAGGAAAATCATGGAGTGCTCAGAATTTCCAAATAAGTTCACGGAGAAGGAAAAGAAAGCCTGGGAGAGTTTTGTTGCTGTAGCACAGGGCTTTCTGGGCAACAACAAGTCTGACAATTATGTGGAACGTGTTAAGACCTTGGTAAAAAGTATGATCAGATGGGCTGTAGGATGTCCGTTAAGGTCCATAACCTTGATGCTCATCTTGATAATTTCAAGTAGAATATGGGATCATGCTGACAGGAGCAAGGTGAGCGCTTCCACCAAGATATAATGGACTTTGAACACATATATCAAGGTTATTATAATGAAAACATGATGAAAGACTACATTTGGGAGCTTAAACGGGAAAGTGATTTGTTGCTGCTCGCAAATCATTTTTAATTTTGTAAATATGTTTCAGAAAGTTTAAAATAAAATTTGTGTAAATTTTATTTTATTTACGTAAATTTTATATATTTTTTATATGTTTTCGTTTTATATCCAAACAAAAAATATTGAAATTTAGCCATTTTTTTTAAATTCATCCTGTAAGCCACAAAAGCAAAGTTTAAAAGGAATAATGGGCATTTTATATTGTTTTGCAATAAAAGAGTTAGAAAACAACACATACTTGCCAGGAACAAAAATTGTGTTACTTAGTGTAATCAATCAACGTAGTAATATATGAAAAATAATTAATCGCTACAGTAAAAAAGTTAAAAAATGGGATGGTTGGAGTCCATGCCATAACTGGAGGAAGCTTCATATGATGATCTTCACGTTGTTATTGGATGGAGCAAGTCCCAAGTTTGTCAATTTTATTCAATAAACAATCATATTAATATTCAACAAGAAGAGATTGCTTCTTCTCATTGTCTTCTAAGCTATTTTGCTGAAGCATTCTAAGAAGGATCATGAAAAGGTGAAAATTTTTACTGAAATTGTTTAAAAACTGAAGTATTTTAATCAACTCTATTACTGGAAAATGCCTTTTCTGATTATCTAAAAATTATTATTATTATTATTATTATTATTATTATTATTATTATTATTATTATTATTATTATTATTATTATTATTATTATTATTATTATTATAATCAAATAAAGCGCTAAACCGTCAAGGGTCATACAGTGCTGCAGGCAGAAAATTGTGCTGGGGGTATAAACAGCTAGGTGCAGAAGGGATCAGGAGTGAGGGGAGAAAAGGGCTGGAAGGGACGCTAAGTGCTATGTGTCAAAGTTCGTGCAGTAAAGCAATTACTGACAAAAAGTCAAAAAGCGACTGTAAGTCAAGGGCAGGGCCATCTGCAAGAAGGGAAGATAAGATAAAAGTGGTAGGATGGTGGCGTCGTTGGAAGTAAATCCTGCGAGCTCGCTGGTAAACAGGAAATCTACAAGAAAGTGAAGAACAGAAATAGAGACCCGACAAACATCACAGAGAGGAATAGAGTGTTGTTTCATGAGATATCCATGGGTAAGGCGAGTATGGCCAATGAGGAGATGGGAGAATGCAGTCTCCCAAGTACGGCAACGGTCGTAAGAAGATGGCTACAAACCTGAAGGTGGTTTAATAGAGTTCAATTTGTTATGGTGCATGTCCGACCACCATTGTTTCCAACGGCCGTGAAGTCGGGCCGAGAAATGACTGAAAAATAATCTCTGAACGGAATACCTCTGTTGGAAACCAGAAGATCATGCACTGCTGACCGCGCAGCAGCATCCGCCTGTTCATTGCCCTGTACATCAACGTGTCCAGGGACCCAAATGAAAATGACGTCTTTGTTTTTCCTAGCCATACGGTGCGACCATAGTTGAATATGAAAGACTAATGGATGAGGGGAATAAAATTGTTTAATAGTTTGTAAAGCACTGTGGAATCTGAAATGATCACCAACGTTGAAGAAGACTTAATATGGAAATGCGCTTTGAGCATGGCATACAACTCGGCAGTGAAAATACTAGCCGAGTCTAACAAATGACCTCGGACAACATTGTCAGGGAACACCGCAACGAACCCACCACCGTCAGCAGATTTAGAACCATCTGTATAAACAGCGACGGCATAAACATGTGACCGGAAGTGATCGAGAAAAAGAGAGCAAGAAGCAGTCATAGGCAGGAGAGCTTTGGCGCATGACAGTAGGGGAGAACAGACACGAACTGTCAGAACTTCCCAAGGGGAAAGGGAAAAGGCAGACGCTAAATGAACATACAAGGGAGGTAACTGGAGAGAAGACCGAAGTGAGTGAAGATGAAGAGAAAACGGTTGGAGTAAGCAGGGGTGCCAAACAAATAATGGGCTTCTACTAACGTCTGAGTCCAACCTAAACGTAGAAAGAACACGAAGGTCATGAGCATGGACAAAGTAACAAAGACAATGAGCATCAAGACGATCAGCTGCATAGAGGTTTTCAACAGGGGATGAACGAAAGGCACCAAGACTTAAACATAGACCTTGATGATGAATGGGATCTAACTCAAAAAGAGTTGTAGGAGAATCCATAATCCAGCTTGGACAAGACTAAGGTGGAATGCAAACGGAGGAGAGTTCGGTGATCTGCTCCCCATGAATGATGCCAAGGATTTTAAGGAGATTCAGTCGACCATGGCAAGCTGCCTTCAAAGAGGAAATGTCAGGTTTCTATGTCAACCGGCGATCGAAGAGAAGGTCAAGAAACTTAACCGTATCACGTTCTGGAATACGAGAACCGTGTAAATACAATGGAATATCTGTGATAAGAGGATGTCTAGTGAAGGTGATGAAATGAGTTTTCGTACTAAAAAATTTAAATCTATGAGAAGTGGCCCAATGTGAAACTCAGTTGCATCGTGAAGGGAGGCTGCTACCAGTCTACAGTCAGCACCTGCGTAAGCTATAGTGAAGTCATCCGTATAAAGTGACGACCAAATATGCGATGGAAGAACGGAAGCTAGGTCATTTATAGCCAAAACAAAAAAGATAGTACTAAGGACACAACCTTGTGGGACTCCCTCGGCCTGAACAAAGTCTGCGGAAAACGAGGCGCCAATTTGGACACGAAAATGTCTGTCAGATAAGAAAGCAGTGAGGAAAGCTGCTAGATTACTGCAGAGGCCTCAGGAGTGGGCTTGCACTAAAATATTATACCTCCAAGTGGTGTCATATGCTTTCTCAAGATCAAAAAAGACTGCTAGGACAGAGTGTTTGTTAGCACAGGCATTTTGCACATATGTATCTAAGTGGAGTAAGATGTCCAAAGTAGAGTGGCCCATGCAAAAGCCATATTGGCGAGGAGAAAGACTATTGTGAGTCTCCAAATACCATATCAGACGTCTATTCACCAATCGTTCCATTATCTTGCAGACTACACTGGTCAGAGCAATGGGACGATAGTGAAAGGTATCAAGCCCCGTGGTGCCTGGTTTGCAAAATGGTAGTACAGTGGCAGATTTCCATTGTTGAGGGAGAACCCCTCGTGCCCAAATAAAATTGAAAAGATGCAAAAGGACTGTAAGGGCTGTAGAATGCAGATGCTCTAGCCTACTGATATGAATATTATCAGGCCCAACTGCCGATGACTGGCAAGCGTAAAGCGTGGACTCTAGCTCTAGACGAGTGAAAAGTACGTTATATGGCTCCATTCCATTAGAATATACCAAGGGCAATTGCTCCTTGGTAGACTTAGGCAAGAGAGAAGAGGGATAGAGGTGAAGCCCTTGGGATACATGGACAAGATAGTTCCCAATTTCCATGGCAACTTCAAGAGGTTCCACAACACTAAAACCAGCAACCCGCAAAATGGGAGCTGGGTCTGGAGTGTACTTGCCACACAACTTCCATAACTTCTTAAAAACCGCACACATAAGGGAAGTCAAGGTAATGATAGACACGTAGTCTTGCCAACAAGTGCGTTTCCCTTCATGTATGCCACGGCGAGCGACTACCCTTGCCTGCTTAAAATCCAAAAGACTATCCGAGGTCCGATTATATCGATAACGGCCCCACGCAGCACGTTTCAAATGCACTGCACGGGCACATGCAAGAGACCATCAAGACATGCATGTCTGAGAATGCCTGCCTAAAGTCTGAGGTATAGAACGTGACGCTGCACTCAAAACTAAGGTCGAAAACTGGTGCACCAGCTCATCAATGGGGACGAAGGAGAGTCCCCACAAAAGGTGGAAAGATGAAAGTATAAGTCTCAATTCACTTGTCCAAATCGCCAATGGGGGCTACGAGGCAGTCGGGAATATGTAGTAGAAGTAAGAAGAATAGGAAAGTGATCACTGTCGTGCAAATCTGGGAGAAGAGACCAAGCGTAATCAAGTGCAATTTACGAGGAGCAGATAGACAGATCAATGCAAGAGAGAGACTTAGTACGAGTCAAAATGGGTGAGAGCACCCGTATTTACAACATGAAGAGGATGAGAAGTGAGAAGAGTCTCCAACTGATCACCACGTGAGTCACAAAGAAACCCTTCCCAAAGATGATGGTGAGCCTTAAAATCACTTAACAACAAGATGGGTGGCATTAGAGAAGAGATCAAGAATGCAATATCCGAGATACAGAATGCACAGAAAGGGGAGAGATATAGAGAGCAAACTGTGTACCATCTGTGCAAATAAATACAGGCTGCAGTATAATACAGCAAAGAACGAACAAAGACCTGTTGATATGGTATTTTAACGTGCACAAGAACTGCACTCTCATTAAATGATTCATCAGGAAAGGGATCAGAAGAATGCAACAGCACATAGCACGAAATGGGACGAATAACAGCCGAACGAATTTTGGGCTCTTGTAACCTGACACATACTGGGGAAAAACTGAGAGAGCAACACCTTGAGCTCTCCCCAGTTACTCCTGAGGCCATGAATATTCTACTGTAAATAAAGTCATTACTCACAAAGACAGGTATGTCAACAATAAGAAACAATAAAATCTTTGGGTTATTAGGGACAGTGAAGTCAATGTGTGGAGGAAACGGAAAGCATGTAAGCGAGGAGGAATCAGAATGCTATGAAGGAAAAGAGTGCTGTGAGGGTTGTGAAAAAATATGAAGGAGAAAGGGGCACGCCAGTGTCCATCGAGTGTTTTGTCTACACAATATAGTCAGAGACAGCGTCAAGTGTCTCAGTGGTAGAGCAAGTAGAGATCAGGGAGAAGTCTGAGAGGGGAGGGGAGTAGGAACCTGGAGAGATGTGCCGGTGGGGACAGAAGAGTCCTGCGGTGGAACAGGAGAGGAAGGAGGTTGGAAGTTAACTGGGGAAGAAGTCTGGGGGAAGAACAGGAGAGGAGGGGACCACATGGGGGGTGAACCTCCACCTCTGTGTGAGAGTTAGAAAGAGGGTGAGAACTAGGCACCGAGGCCGAATAGGAAAACTGTTGGGGAATTGTAAGTACTGGAGGAATGCGAAGAGACTTGGGCTTATAAGACAGGTTCATTTTCACAGAAGATGCAGGCGTGTGAGGCTTTGCAGACGAGAAACTAGCAAGCGAGAAGAAGTAGAGGTAGGAGTAGGTAAGGAGGTGGGGTAAAACCACAAAAGAATTAGAGATGGGGGTGACCTCAGAAGACACGACACCAGAGGAGCTGGTAGGCAGGGGGACCACCAAGGTTGGAGATCTCCTAGCTAATCGCGAATAAGGGATACAAGGAAGATTCCCCTGGTGGCAGAGCCAAGAGACAGCCATAGCTAAGGCCTTTGCTCTCCATAAGAAAATGGATTTTTTGACCATTACGATAGACCTGACAACGGCAGGAAAAAGAAGGACGATGTTCATTACAATTGAGACAAGTGTGGGGAAGACTGCAAGATGTATCAGAATGATCTGCGGCACCATAGACCGGGCATTCCGCAGCAGATCTGCAGTATTTAGAGAGGTGTCCAAAGTGCCAGCAATTTCGACACTGTTGGGGAGTAGGGACCACTTTACGGACCTCTAGGCGATGGCTCGCAATGCAAACAGAGGACAGGAGTTCATAGCAGTCAGAGGTTAAGTTGGCGATGTTACTGGGAAAGCGCCTCCACCCACGAGCAGGCAGGATATATGTATCCACTTTGAGAATAGGAAGATGCTGAAGGGCTAATTGTTCCAAAATATCATCACTGCAAGACAGAAAATCACACTGTAGAATGGTATGCAGAAAAACCACCATATCACTGCAAGAACTGAGAGTAGCATGCTTATGAACTGTGAGTGCGATGTTATCAATGGAAGTAATATAGAAAAGATCATGAGCTTGTTCTGCATTCTGAACTGTAACGGTGCGTCACCGATTTGAAGAGTGTGAAAGGATATATTTTGAGTAATGATGTCGGTTGTAGGGAAAAGAATTTAGTCCACTGCATACTTGTAAACATGGTGCTTAAAGGAAGTGGGTGTCACATAGGTCATTTTTGAGTAGAATGAGTAGACATCAAAGAACCATCGTCGGTAAATGGTCTGGAACATTTAGGCGTAGTACCGCGGGCGGCCCGACTCGAGGTACGTGGGCTATCCGAAAACTGTCGCACATATTCAGGGAAGCCAGACGCATAGTTAAAGGCATGCAAGAAGCAGAGGCACTAAAAGAAATGGGTGGAGCCTCAGCACCAGGAGTGGGTGACGAAGCATCAAGAGCAGAAGGTACAGGGGTACATGAAGAGTCTGGAGAATGGGCCAATAATGAAGCCGGGTCAGAACAGGATGTGGTAACAAAAAGGGGCCTGGGAGGAGGAATGTTATCACAGAATGATAACTCCATGATGATGGGACTTCTTTCTTATTATTATTAAGATTAAAAAGAAAGAAGGAAAAGAAGAAAAAGAGGGACAGCAGAGGGACAGTCACTAGAAGGCTATGAAAGGGCCGTAAGTTCCTCCTCTCATCTGAGAGGACCTCGAGATCACAAACAATGCAGATGCAGCATGGAACCTGTGCCATATGCTACCCTTCACGCCAGTAAACTAGCTCTCCAGGACAACCACCTTGGCAGACAAAAGAGAGTGCAGTTAGAAACCCACCACAAAACATACCTCCATCGGCTGCCACCTCCCAGAACCGACAGGCAGCCTCTGGAGATATACCCATCACTTGCAGGACACCTCGCCTACTTCTCGGAAATCCGGGAAGGGAGCAGGGCACCTCCAGATAACCCGGATTCCACGGTAAACTACACCACACCCGAGGAACCTCATGAAGTGAGGTGAACCCCAGCATGCTTCCCCCTAAATAGAAACAGTAATGCCAGAGGGGAGGATCCCAGACGCTACAAACGGGAAGGGGAAAAGGGAGAGTTGGGAGGGGGGAGGAAACGGAAAAAAGGGGGAATGGGGACGATGGAAGAGGGAAGGGAGGACTGGGGGGTAATTAGGTTCGGTCTGAGGAAGGACACTGAAGGGTCTAATTCCCTAGACCACGAGCCTCTTCACAGCGTCAAGGAGTCCCCCTTGAAGAGGTGAAATTTTTTAAAAATTTAAATATTTTAATCAGCTCTATTACTGGAAAATGCCTTTTCTGAGTATCTTCAAAGTTTTACCATTGGATGTCTTTGTTGAAATAAAGTTAGGCGCTCCATTTCAACTGTGTAATTTGACAATTTTATTAAATATATTGTTTCTCGAGTAATTAGATAAAACCTCCTCTGATCGCCTTCAGACCCTAAACGATACCGTAACTTAATTGAAATTATTAATTTTGAGTTGTGCAAGTGCCAATTTACTATTTTTTTTAACCAATTTTATCATAATGATTTTCTTAACAACAACAACAAAAAAAAAAGAAAGCTATTAAAGGAATGCATATAATTTTAAATAAAATATAAATAAGGAAATTAAAAAAAAATGCATTTTCAAGTTTAAAGAAGGTAGGCTTTCATATTTTGAGAACAGTCTCAACAAAATCCTTTTCTTTCTCCAAAATCATCGTTTATGACTAGAAACTTTGTATTCGATTGGCTTAAAATTTTCAATCCCTTTAAAAAGTTTGTTCCACTTCATTACTATTTTTATGTTGAGTGATTTTTTTAAAATTCCGAGGATTATTACGAATTTCGTATTAATTTTTGAGTTTGAGGTATATAACTGAGATCTTCGTCAAGTTCATAGTAGTTTTTAGGAGTAATTCTATGGATAACTGGAAAATTATTATTAAAAATTATGTATCTTGTATTTCTGTAATTTGTAAAAATTACATTAACTATTTTTCTCTCATTTTCAGCCCACATTAAAAGCACCGTCCTCGTCCCTTCTGCTGCTTCTGCTGCTGCTGCTACTGCTCTTCCTTCTCCTGCTGCTGCTACGTCTGCTGCCACTGATATTTCACCTGCTGCTGGAACCTCCGCTGCTGATGTTCCTTCTGTTATATTCATTACTGCGGCGCATGTATCACTGTTCGCTCAACACTCCGTTACTCTTTCTCCTGTTGCTACTCCTGCAGGAGTCCCATGGACTCTTCACGGACTCTCTACTCCTGCAGGAGTCCCATGAACTCTTCACGGACTCGCTACTCCTGCAGGAGCTCCATGGGCTCTTCACGGGCTCCAGCACCGTCAGTCTTGTCTCAACCTATGTCTGACCCTTTGACAGCCATTGTTGAAAGTCTTCTTCAGACTCACTGACTTCTTCCGTTTCTGTCTGCCTGTCTGTCTGTCTGTCTGTCTGTCTGTCTGTCTCTCTCTCTCTCTCTCTCTCTCTCTCTCTCTCTCTCTCTCTCTCTCTCTCTCTCTCTCTCTCTCTCTCTCCCTCTCTTCTCTCTCTCTCTCTCTCTCTCTCTCTCTCTCTCTCTCTCTCTCTCGCTTTCTTTTTCTTCAGCATCAATCTTATACACAGCAAACACAAGCAACTATAAAAATTTCCTCGGTGACATGTGAAGTGTTTGTTTAAACACGTGAGATACTAAGAATTTCATTGCTGTACAGATTTCGTAAACTGGATGATGACAGTGGCACTAGTGCCAGCCTGTAACACTGGTGCCGGTCTTTGGTAAGAATGCCAGACTGTGGCACTAGTAATAGTCTGTGGCAATAGTAGCAGTTTGTTACACTAGCACCAGCCTGTGACACTAGTACCAGCCTGTGACACTAGCACCAGCCTGTGACACTAGTACCAGCCTGAGGCACTAGCACCAGCCTGTGACACTAGTACCAGCCTGAGGCACTAGCACCAGCCTGTGACACTAGTACCAGCCTGAGGCACAAGTAACAGTCTTTGACACCAGTAACGGCCTTTGGCACCAGTAATGGCCTTTGGCACTAGTACCAGCCTGTGGCACTAGTACCAGCCTGTGGTAGAAGTACAAGCCTGTGGTACTACTACCAGCCTGTGGCACTAGTACCAGCCTGTGGCACTAGTATCAGCCTATAGCTCGTGTACTACCCTGTTGCATGGGTGCTTACCACTGCTAACATCGTGAATAATAATAATAATAATAATAATAATAATAATAATAATAATAATAATAATAATAATAATAAAGGTAATAAAATAAAAATAATAATTATATTATTATTATTATTAGTATTAGTATTAATATTAATATTATTATTATGACAAGGCTATTTTCACCAGTATCTAAGATAGTTAAGTGTATTTTGTGTGTGTATTTGCCATTTGCATTTTTACCTTGTTGAAACTGTCAACTTCTAGGTTTTGGTATCTAATAATTCTGAACATGTATAGAAGCACCCAGTTGCTAATTAACAAAAAGGTCATTAACCTCAAGACGGTAATTAACGTTTAGAAACTCTCAATTTCTCTTAAATTTAATTACCTGTATTTTTCATCAATTGCTTGTACAATAGTCGTTAACTATCTTCTAGGGCGCAATTAACGTGTAGCAGCTAAACACAGTCTAGGAAACAAGGTTATCTAGGGAGTTACAATATAGCTAGATATAATGAGGAAGAGAGAGGCTGTGCTTGGTCACTTCATGGTGAGACCCGCACCGTGACCATACCGGGTCACCTCATGGTAAGACCTGCACCGGGACCATACCGGGTCAGCTCATGGTAAGACCCGCACCGGGACCATACCGGGTCAGCTCATGGTAAGACCCGCACCGGGACTATACCAGTGATCAACTTGGAACTCGAGTGAGAGGCTGAAGTGTGACGACATTGATTTTTGTAACATCCTCCTTGTAAAGTTGCTAATGAATCCATAGTGATAATTTGGATGGTTGGTGTTGAAACAACAGTGATACGCTGGATGACTGGTGTTGAAACAACAGTGATACGCTGGATGACTGGTGTTGAAACAACAGTGATACGCTGGATGACTGGTGTTGAAACAACAGTGATACGCTGGATGACTGGTGTTAAAACAACAGTGATACGCTGGATGACTGGTGTTGAAACAACAGTGATACGCTGGATGACTGGTGTTGAAACAACAGTAATATGCTGGATGACTGGTGTTAAAACAACATTGATACGCTGGATGACTGGTGTTGAAACAACAGTAATACGCTGGATGACCGGTGTTGAAACAACAGTAATACGCTGGATGACTGGTGTTGAAACAATAGTGATACGCTGGATGACCGGTGTTGAAACAACAGTAATACGCTGGATGACTGGTGTTAAAACAACAGTGATACGCTGGATGACTGGTGCTGAAACAACAGTAATACGCTGGATGACTGGTGTTGAAACAACAGTAATACGCTGGATGACTGGTGTTGAAACAACAGTAATACGCTGGATGACTGGTGTTAAAACAACAGTGATACACTGGATGACTGGTGTTGAAACAGTAATACGCTGGATGACTGGTGTTAAAACAACAGTGATACGCTGGATGACTGGTGTTAAAACAACAGTAATACGCTGGATGACTGGTGTTAAAACAACAGTAATACGCTGGATGACTGGTGTTAAAACAACAGTGATACGCTGGATGACTGGTGTTTAAACAAATAGTGAGACGAGAGATTGCTAGTGTTGACCCTCAGTAACACGAATAATAGTTGGTACAGAACCCACAGCCACAACTATTATGTCTGGTATTAATCCCAAATATTCACTCAAGGATTATGTTTTCGTGGTGCAGCAAAATATCAGTGATGATTTTTTTGAGTGAGACAACCAGTTGTGGTGATGAAAGTTCCTTCCTCAGTCTCATAACATACTAACCAACTAGAAGGAACATTAGAAATCTTTGACATCATATCTCGAGTTTTTTTTGGACCTCCTACTTGCCATCACTGATGAGCGAAGCTGTTGACATTACTCCCAACCCCCTCCACAGTGTGTGTGTGTGTGTGTGTGTGTGTGTGTGTGTGTGTGTGTGTGTGTGTGTGTGTGTGCTCACGTAGTTGTACTAACCTAGTTGTGGTTGCAGGGGTCGAGTCACAGCTCCTGGCCCTGCCTCTTTACTGATCGCTAGTAGATCACTCTTCCTGCTCCATGAGCTTTATTATACCTCTCCTTAAAGTGTTTTCTATATGATTATGTGTGTACTTGGTAGCGGAATGAATGATAAGGCTTTGGAGGCTTATACTTTGTTTGCGAGATCGTGGGTACAAAGGCAGTGTGTTTAAGTTTCCCTGGCCCAGGAGGGCCATGCCCAGCGAGGAAGAGAGGAGTAGGCCTGTTGACCCTATGATGCCTGGGCACCATGTGGGAGGGAGGCAGGGTGATGTGGGTTGAGGTGGCATGCCCACCAGGCTTGCCCTCTGGTGGCAACTATAAAAACTAGCTATGTAGGCTTAGTCTATATTTTGCTCGGCCACCTACCCATAGTCGTCCTCGACCATGACTGGCTGAAAAAAAATCACGGTCTCTCCCTCGCAGGAACAGGGCACAGAACACAGAATAAACATGTATATGTACCTGTGGACATGGGAAAAAATAAACTTCTTACAGGGAGGGAAGAAAAAAAGGGTGTGCTTATATACCGTGGTCCAAGGCAGTGAGCGTCGACGGGTATCACTGCACGCCTTCCTGCGTCTGGACAGATAATGCAACGCAGAAGACACTGCTGCGGCTGAGCTGTGACGTAACAGGGTACAGTCTCCTCTGGAGCAGTAAACCAGTCATCGTGGTAGTCGTTGCAGGGTTCACTCATCCTGGGGCACAACCTACTGGTGCCCTCGAGTCAGCCATTGTCAGTACTTGGCAACAGGGAAGGACTTCTTCAGGAAAGCGACTTAGAAAAACATTTCTCGACTGGTACTGTCACTGGGGCTGTCACTGCCAGTGAGTGTGGAGTGATTCGTGGCAGTGACGACTCAGGCAAAACATCTGGGAATCATAACAGAATACAATGTATTGCAGTGAGCGGGCTAGCAGGCTGCTCACTAAATCTATGACACGAGATAGACAGTTGCGTATCTGCAGGGCTACTGCATCTGGACGAGTGTCATTCTCTTGACAGTTGGAGTTATAGCAGAGGCTAGTCTAAGCATCCTCAGACTGGTTCTCTACATATAACTGCACTCTGACGATCAGGAGGTGAAGTGGAGCGAGCCTCGACGGGGAATCATAGCAGGTATGACTCAGCAGGACGTCTATGAGCGGTGAACATGAAGAGCTTTCTGTACAAGAACACTGACTGAGAGGAAAATAACATGAGACATATAGCTTCTCTCAATCTTCTCGACAACACTGAACAATTTGCTCACTGAGAAACTATAACACTCAATGTGATATCATGTGACGTCAGGCATGCCATAGTGAGGTGATGTCATGGAGTGACATCACGAGGTGATGTCAGGCAGCATGGTGACGTCAGGCAGACGCCTTGGAGTGAGGTCAAGCAGCATGGTGATTTCAGCAGACATCGTGAGGGGACGTCGGCAACGTCCTGGACTGACGTCAGGCAGCATGGTGACATCAGTGGAGTAAAGTCGGGCAGCATCGTGAGTGATGTCGTAAAGTTGGGCAGCACTGTGACGTCAGGGGAGTGGTGGGAGCAGCATGGAGATGTCAAAAGGTGATGCAGGCAGCAGACCACGGCGTGGCTTGGGAGCTGTCTTGCTAATCCATGTAGCTTTTAGATCCACGTGGCTCATGGATACATGTGGCTTGTAGCTCTGGCAAAGAATTCACACTGAATTCACAGAGAAAGAGCAGAGAGGGAGAGAGTAGCTTGAGTGGTGTATGGTGGTGTGAGGCGAGTGTGGGGGAGGTATTGGCGAGGGAGGATCTGACCGCTTCCTCCTCTCCCACCCACAAACACTGGGAGAAACACTCACACTGGACGCCGAAATCCAAAGCAACTTATCTCTGACTAGCTGAAATAGCCGTTCTAGGCTGAAAACAACAGCAGCAACATACAAGTGACGCGACTGAGAAACAGCGTGGGGTGCTGTGAAGTTCCAGGTGACACCACAAACATTTCTCGAAGAAAATTCAGCAAATTTCCACGTAGATCCTGCTGATCCTGTGTCTGAATGATGGAACTTGCAGACATGACTTCAGGATAATGCATAGAGAGACGGATGCCTGTTGTATGGGGTGATGAAGTGAAGACATCTTTCCCCTCTTCCCTCTCAGGCAACACAGCTGCTGCGACCACCGCTGTCACCAATTATAATGGAATAATTGTGTAGGGTGATCAAGTGGAGGCTCAGTGATACTCTTCAGAGGCTTCTTACTTTATTTGCGAGATCGTGGGAACACAGGCAGTATGTTTAAGTTGCCCTGGCCCAGGAGGGCCATGTCCGGCAAGGGAGAGAGGAGTAGGCCTGTTGACTCTATGCTGCCTGGACACCAAGTGAGAGCGAGGCAAGGTGATGCAGGTTGAGGTGGCATGCCCACCAGGCTTGCCCTCAGGTGGCAACTATAAAAACTAGCTATGTAGGCTTACCGATTACATTTATATGGATCCTGCCTTTACTACATCCCTGTGATTCATCTGCATCTTCAGCTTGCAACTGTGACCCCTTGTTGTTGTGTCCCATCTCTGGAACATGCTGTCTCTGTCCCCCTTGTCGATTCCTCTCAGTATTTTATATGTCGTTATCATATTATCCCCCTATCTCTTCTGCCCTTCAATGTAGTCAGGTCGATTTCCCTAACCTGTCCTCGTAGGACATGCCCCTATGCTCCAGGACTAGTCTTGTTGCAAACCTATGCACTTTCTCTAATTCCTTACTTGTTTGGCTAGGTGTGGGTTCCAAAATGGTACTACATACTCCAATACAGGCATAACGAAAATGGTTAACAGAGTCCTCAACGATTCCTGATTGAGATGTCAGAATGCTGTTCTTAGGTTTGCTAGGCACCCGAATGCTGCAGCAGTTATTTGGTTGATGTGCGCCTCAGGAGATGTGCCCAATGTTATACTCACCCCAGGATCCTTTTCCTTGAATGAGATTTTTAGTCTCTGGTCCCCAAGACTGTACTCCATCTGCGGTCTTCTTTGCCTTTCTCAAATCTTCATGACATTGCACTTGGTAGGGTTGAACTCCAGGAGCCAGTTGCTAAACCACGCTTTCAACCTGTGAAGATCCCTTTGTAGTTCTACCTGGTCCTTGTATGATTGACTTATCATCTGCAAACGGGGACACTTCGGAATCTATTCCTTCTGTCATGTCTTTCACAAATACCAGAAACAGCACCGGTTCTCGGACTGACCCCTGTGAAACCCTGTTCATCACAGATGCCCACTTTGACACCTTGTCACGTACCATGACTCGCTGTTGTTTTCCTGACAGGTATTCCCTGATCCACTGTAGTGCCTTCCATGTTATCCCTGCCTGATCCTCCAGTTTTTGCACTAATCTTCTGTGTGGAACTACGTCAAACGCCTTCTTACAGTCCAAGAGAAAGCAATCTACCCACCCCTCTCTTGTCTTACTGCTGTCACCCTGTCATAGATCTCCAGTAGGTTTGTGACACAGAATTTCCTGTCCCTGAAACCATCTGGCTGTCGTTGATAAGCTCATTTCTTTCTATGTGCTCCATCACTCTTCTCCTGATAATCTTCTCCATGACTTACTATACATGTCAGTGTCACTGGTGTGTAGTTTAATGTTTCGTGTCTGTCTCCTTTTTTAAAATTGGGACAATATTTGTTGTCTTTCATACCTCAGGTAGTCGCCCTGTTTCGATAGATGTGTTGAAGATTATTGTTAGTGGTACACATAGTGCCTCTGCTCCCTCAGTATGCATGGAGAGATGTTATCTGGCTCCATCGCATTTGAGGTATCTAGCTCGCTTAGCACCCTCTTCACTTCCTCCATGGTAGTGTATTGTGTCCAACAGTTGAAGGTGTACCCCACTTCTCCGTATTTCTGGAGTCCCTTCTTTATTCTCTGTGTACACTTTGAATCTCATGTTGAGCTCCTCACACATTTCGCAGTTGTTTCTTGTGATCTCCCCTCCTTCCTTCCTCAGCCTGATTACCTGGTCTTTGACTGTTGTTTTCCTCCTGATGTGGCTGTACAACAGCTTCAGGTCAGATTTAGCTTTTGCTGCTATGTCATTGTCGTATTGTCGTTGGGCCTCCATTCTTACCTGTGCATATTCATTTCTGGCTCTATAAATGCTCTCCATATTCTCCTGTGTTCTTCGCCTTCTATACTTCTTCCATTCTCTAGAACACATAGGGGCCATGATGAGCCCTTGGTTAACCTTAGGGTAAACCAAGGGGTCATCATGGTTTCCTCGTTATTTCTGTTACCCTTGGGTAAAACCTCTTCTCAGCTTCCCTGCATATTGTTGTCATATTCTATCATCTCGTTTACTGACTTCTCAACCAGTTCTCTATCCTACTGAGCCCTGAGCAGGAAATTCTTCATGCCTGGCCTGTGTAATCCCCTCTCTTGTAGTCTGGCTTCGTTCGTCCTCCTCTTCCTGCTTCCTTCTCCATTTGTAACTCTACTATGTATTTGTAGCTCAGAACCACGCGATCACTCTCCAAGAGGGGTCTTTCATATATGATATATGATGTCCTCGGTATCTGCACTACTCAAGGAGAATACTAGGTCTTGCTGGTTCATACATTCCTCTCTCTCTGGTAATGTCCCTATCGTTGCTGGTCCCTCATTACGCTCCTGGTTTCCCCAATCGATTTCCTTGTGAAAGAAGTCAACCATAATCAGCAGCTTTGCCCTCCGGCATGAGCCCTTCTCGCCACTTCAGCCAGTGTCTCTCTACCTGCTCCTTGAGCTTTGTCATACCTCGTCTTAAAGCTATGTATGGTTCTTGCCTTCACTACATCGTTTGCCAGACTGTTCCACTTCCTGACCACTCCATGACTGAAGAAATGCTTCCTAACATCCCTGTGGTTCATCTGAGTTTTCAACTTCCAAGAGTGACCCCTTGTTTCTGTGTCCCCTCTGTGGAACATATTGTCTCTGTCCACTTTGTCTATTCCATGCAGTGTTTTGCATGTCGTTATCATATCTCCCCTAACCCTCCTGTCCTCCAGTGTCGTCAGGCCGATTTCCCTTAACCTTTCTTCGTAGGACATTTCCCTTAGCTCTGGAACTAACCTTTGCGCTTTCTCTAATTTCGTGACATGCTTGATCAAGTGTGGGTTCCAAACAGGTGCTGCATACTCCGGTATGGGCCTGACGTGCACAGTGTACAGTGTCTTGAACGATTCCTTACTTAGGTATCGGGACGCTATTCTCAGATTTGCCAGGTGCCCATGTGCTTGAGCAGTTATCTGGTTGATGTGTGCTTCCGGAGACGTGCTCGGTGTTATACTCACCCCAAGATCTTTCTCCTTGAGCGAGGTTTGCAGTCTTTGGTCACCTAGGCTATACTCTGTCTTCGGTCTTCTTTGCCCTTCCCCGATCTTAATGACTTCGCATTTGGCGGAGTTAAATTCGAGAAGCCAGTTCCTGGACCAGGTGTCCAGCCTGTGCAGGTCTCTTTGAAGTTCTACCTGATCCTCATCTGATTTAATTCTCCTCATTAACTTCACAGCATCTGCGAACAGGGACACTTCTGAGTCTAACCCTTCCGTCATGTCATTCACATATATCAGAAATAGCACTGGGCCTAAGACCGACCCCCGTGGGGACCCCTCTCGTCACAGATGCCCACTCTGATACCTCATCACGTACCATGACTCGTTGTTTCCTCCCTGTCAGGTATTCTGATCCATTGCAGTGCCCTTCCTGTTATACGTGCCTGATCCTCTAGCTTCTGCACTAATCTTCTGTGAGGAACTGTGTCGAAGGCTTCCTTGCAGTCTAAGAAGATGCAATCAACCCACCCCTCTCTCTCGTGTATGACTTCTGTTACTTAATCATAAAACTCCAGTAGGGTTATGACACAGGATTTGCCTTCCATAAATTCGTGCTGGTTGGCGTTTATACTCTAGTTCCATTCCAGGTGCTCCACCACTTTCCTCCTGATAATCTTCTCCATGACATTGCATACTATACACGTCAGTGACACTGGTCTATAGTTTAGTGCCTATTTTCTCTTTTTTTAAATATGGTTACTACATTTACTGTCTTCCATACCTCAAGTAGTTGCTCAGTTTCAAAGGATGTTTTGAAGATTGTGGTTAGTGGCATACACAGCATTTCTGCTCCCTCTCTAAGGACCCACGGGGAGTTGTTGTCTGGTCCCACCGCCTTTGAGGTATCAAGGTCCCTTAGCAGCTTCTTCAACTCCTCTTCAGTTGTGTATGTCATCCAACACTTGTTGGTATATTCTTTGTTGGTGTCCCCCTTTGTTCTCTCTACCCAGAGTGCTTTCTGTCTCCTGTGTGTGTGTGTGTGTGTTTGAAAGAGTAATAAATGGTGAGTTGACAGCGTAGTTACTTACTAAATATGCGACAGGAATCAGATTTCCTTTCGTGTGAAAAATACATCCTCTTATGCATCTTGCAGACCTACTTACAAATGTCTCATAGGCCTCCTTGTGTGGGCTTCGTATGTCTACTTGTATTCCTTTCGTAACCCTTTGCTAATATATCATTCAAACGAAAACTCGTCTTCCAAGCTCTCTCACAAGGGATGACTTGTTGTACTGACATCTCACATCTCACAGACAAATCCCATAACTCACAGACGATTATCATGCCTTACATACAACTCTCACAGAAGACCCCTCACATCTCACAGACGACTCTCGCAACTCAGACACGACGCTAATATTTCACACATGTTTTTCATATCTAACAAATGACTCTCATAGGACAGTGACGACTCTCATAGGACAGTGACGACTCTCATTTCCAACAGATGACTCTAATAGTTCCCAAACAGCTCTCATAGCAGTAAGACAACCATAATAGCTCACAGAAGATCTTTACATTTTATAAACGACTCTCATTTCTTACAAATTACTTAAGGTTTACTATGCAAATAGTAGGAGTCTAAGAAATAAGATAGATGAGCTAAGATTACTTGCAAGTGTAGGTAATATAGATATTATTGGTATAACAGAGACCTGGTTCAACCTGAAAGATAGAGAAATGCCTTCTGAATGCAACATACAGGGTTATAAACTATTCCACACTGATAGGGTCAACAGGAAGGGTGGTGGAATGGCGATGTATGACAGAGAAAATTTAAATTGTTGTCTTTGACATGATATAAGATTAGAAACATCGAACACAGAATCTGTTTGGCTACAGTTTCTCGAGGGTCGTGACAAATTAATTTTGGGTGTGATTTATAGGCCCCCAAACCTTGATAGGGAGTGCAGTAAGCTGTTATGGGACGAAATTCATAAGGCATCTAGATATGAAAATGTGGTGATAATGGGAGATTTTAACTTTAGACAAATTGATTGGAACAATATGCCAGGAAATCTTGAGTCTAGTGACTTTCTTGATATGGTTCAGGATTGCTTTTTGAAACAAGTTGTGACAGAACCAACTAGAGGAAACAATCTGCTTGACTTTACTCCTGCCATCAAAGAGTCACTAATTAATAATCTTGAGGTTAATGATGAGCTTGGGGAAAGTGACCACAAATCACTTACTTTCAATATATCATGGAATTACCCAGATAACTGCAATCAAATCTCTGTCCCAGATTTTCACTTGGCCGACTTCATGGGACTGAAAAATTACCTGGGTGGGCTAAATTAGGATGTCCTGACTATGGGTCAGGTAGGTGATCTTGGTTGCCAGTATGACGTTTTTCAGAGCATAGTTCTAGCTGCCCAGACAACTTTTGCTCCGAGTAGGGAAATTAGATCAAACAAAATTGATCCCAAATGGATGAACAATAGATTAAAACAGAGAGGCATATATAGGTGTATCAAAAGAGGGGATAGGCAGTTAAAAAATCAATATATTTAATTAAAGAGAGGAATAAAGAAAGGAATAAGAAAAGCAAAAAGGGATTATGAGCTAAGGTCGCAAGGGTTTCAAAGAGTAACCGAAAAGGGTTCTTTCAGGAATACAGAAGTAAGATTAAGGACAAGATTGGCCCACTTAAGAGTAACTCTGGTCAGATCACTGACAGTGATAGGGATATGCGTGAAATTCTCAATACCTACTGCCTCTCACTTTTCACTCAGGAAAATACTAGCGATATTCCTGAAATAATAGATTATGTAGAACAGGACGATAATAAACTATGTACGATAGCGGTAACTAGTGACATGGTCCTGATCAAATAGAGAAACTAAAACCTAACAAATCCCCAGGTCCTGATGAACTGTTCGCAAGGGTGTTAAAGCAATGTAAAGAGGAACTTAGCATACCTTTGGCTAATCTTTTTAACATATCACTACGAACTGGCATAGTGCCTGATAAGTGGAAAATGACAAATGTAATACCTATTTACAAGGCAGGTGACAGGTCCTTGGCTTCGAACTATAGACCAATAAGCCTTACCTCCATAGTGGGAAAATTTATGGAATCAATAATTGCCGAAGCAATTCGTAGCCATCTTGACAGACACAGATTGATTAATGAATCTCAACACGGTTTTACAAAGTGGCGTTCCTGTCTTACGAATTTACTAACATTTTTCACTAAGGTGTTTGAGGAGGTAGATCATGGTAATGAATATGATATTGTGTATATGGACTTCAGTAAGGCTTTCGATAGAGTTCCACATCAGAGGCTATTGAGGAAACTTAAGGCGCACGGAATAGGAGGAGAAATTTTTTTCTGGGTGGAGGCATGGCTGACAAATAGGCAGCAGAGAGTTTGCATAAATGGGGAGAAATCAGAATGGGGGCACGTCACAAGCGGTGTTCCACAGGGGTCAGTGTTGGGCCCGTTGTTGTTCACAATTTACATAAACGACGTAGATGAGGGAATAAATAGCGACATAAGCAAATTTGCTGATGACACCAAAATAGGCCGTCCAATTAATTCTAATGAGGACACTAAAGCACTCCAGGATGATTTGAATAGACTGATGCAATGGTCAGAGAAGTGGCAGATGCAGTTTAATATTGACAAATGAAAAGTTCTAAATGTTGGACAGTTAAATAACCATGCCACATATAAACAAAATAATGTAGAAATTAATACTACTGATTGCGAAAAGGATTTAGGAGTTCTGGTTAGCAGTAATCTGAAACCAAGATAACAGTGCATTAGTGTTTGCAATAAAGCTAACAGAATTCTTGGCTTCATATCTAGAAGTGTAAATAATAGAAGTCCTCAGGTTGTTCTTCAACTCTTGTGGCTAGCTGGTCTAGTGGCTAACGCGACGGGCTGGAGTTTTGAGACTCTATGACCGCGGGTTCAATCCCGGCCGGGGTATGGCTCATTTAGACTATGCTGCTCAATTCTGGTCTCCATATTACAGAATGGATATAAATGCTCTGGAAAACGTACAGAGGAGGATGACAAGGATGATCCCATGTATCAGAAATCTTCCCTATGAGGATAGACTGAGGGTCCTGAATCTGCACTCTCTCGAAAGGCGTAGAATTAGGGGGTTATGATCGAGGTGTATAAATTGAAAACAGGAATAAATAAAGGGGATGTAAATAGCGTGCTGAAAATTTCCAGCCAAGACAGGACTTGCAGCAATGGTTTCAAGTTGGAAAAATTTAGATTCAGGAAGGATATAGGAAAGCACTGGTTTGGTAATAGAGTTGTGGATGAGTGGAACAAACTCCCGAGTACAGTTATTCAGGCCAAAACGTTGTGTAGTTTTAAAAATAGGTTAGATAAATACATGAGTGGGTGTGGGTGGATGTGAGTTGGACCTGACTAGCTTGTGCTACTGGGTTTGGTGCAGTGCTCCTTCCTTGAGTGGAGGTGACCAGACTGGGTAGGTCATTGGTCTACTCCGGGGGGGGGGACATATATCTGCTCAACATGGGTCAGTAGGCCTGTTGCAGTGTTCCTTCTTTCTAATGTTCTTATATCTTACAAACAACTCTCGCAGCTGGAACACCACCCCTATGTCACACACTACGATTTTCATTAGTCACAGACGAATTTCAAGACTGTTAGAAAGCTAGCAATCTTTAAATTGGGTTGTACTCGGTGTTGGGATAGTTTTTCCAATCTGTACATCTTATAATTAAGCGAGTGGACCACAAAACTGGTGTCAGATATCGGCTCTACACGACTAAAATCGGGTCTCTCCTGTTCGCTTTCTCTGACAGCAAATAGTAGTCCAGGCAGCTCCGCATCCCAGTGTCTAGAAAAATGTTCACAGTAAATCCTTGATCAGACTGAATCTCTTGTGGTAGACTGACCTAGGAGAAATAAATTATTAGAGCTCGGACTGTTGCACGTGAACCAATGTTTCTCACAGGAATTGCTTAGGGACTGTTGAGTCGTTGCATCTATTATATTGAAAGATATTAGTTTCCTAACTTAGTACTTGAGCACCATCACAGTCTATTATAAGCCATGAAAATGGCTCATCAAAAACTGGAATAGGTATGAGCGGTACTTGTAATGGTGAGTGTGAAGATTTACAAATCACCTGACAGGTGATTACAGCATTTCATATGTTCTATTGCAGTATCTTTCATGTTAGGCCACGTGAAGTGGTTAGCAATTTAAATAGTGTTTAACACCCAAATGTCTTTCTAAAGGACTGTTATGAGTAAAGTCGATGACCTTATCATGAAATATATTTGACAAAATTACACGATGGTTCACGGTGGTGGCAACACCGTGAACTGAAGACGTGGCAGGTACATTTTTTTTCCCTAAAAAATATCATTGCTACAGTAATATCAACATATCTCAGTCTCTCTAGAAACTGGTTAACAAACTGATCTTTGATCAAGTCATCAAGAGTGAGAACTTTCAACTCTGTAGTGTTGTGACTCGATATACATTTTGAATTCTCCAGCAAACATGCAGGGCGAAGTACGTCGCTAAATAGCATGTTAAAGGGATAAAAAGGCACAATACAGTAACTGGAACAATACACAAATAATACGCTTGGCTGTTCGAAGTTTATCAACAAGTACCTTTCCTGACTCTGTTCATCTAGATTGACTGTCAATCTGAGATAAATCAACTGGTGAAGTTGTAGTTTCTGGCGAGTTCTCGGAACTCGTGGAGTGTCCTTGTTGCACTGAAGGAGAATAAATGGGCGGACCTAATGTGGCAGCCACACGATGCTGCCTCGAGTCGCTCTCTCTGCAAGGTTCCCCAGAGTGGTCAATATTGACCCTGAAGGGTCGATGGCGATGTCGAAGAGGTCAGTAAATGGGGGTCGATAAATCTTTGGGGAGGTGCTTTACATTATGTATCTATGACCTTCCACCCTCCCCCACGTCTCTCTTACCTCTCCTGTCCCAGGAAAGATATATTGTTCACTTCACTTCAGTACGCTTTGAGGAGCTGGAGAAAATTCACATGCCGACTGGATTCTTACCCCATTTGATTTGGAAATACAAAATGTAGACATTGATTCCCAACTGCGGGAAGAACTCACTGGTATGACTATGGATCTCGAAGCAAAAGCATTGTTCAGGAAAGCTACTTGCTACTGGAGCAATGTAAAGACTGTTTATAAATACTCCCGGCTTCGTGCAGTGGTTGAATCATTTTTTACTTGATTTCCAAAATTTGTACATAGCTGAAGCTGGTTTTAACCATGCAAATGCAATTCTAACTTAACAGAGGAACAGACTGAACCTGGAAAAACGTGGTAACTTACGACTAAAACTCACCAATCACCTACCAAATATCAGTGACATTGTTGAGACTCATCGGATCCATCCTTCCCATTAATATCAACAGTTTCGATAAACAAGGGTATGTTAAATCTTATATTTTTCATAATTTAAATATTACCTTTTTAAAGAAGTCATTATTGCAATTATTGTCTATTTGTATTATTGGTCGTAGTACTATTAGTTAAAACTGCTATTTATTAAATTATTTTCATATAATAAATGTTTTAGGATTGATGGACAACCTGACACTTCGTGAAGGTGTTGATGAGCTGAAGAGTCTGGGCCCCTGAGCTAGGGTGAAACAAATATTCTCTAGCGTGTCTTTTTTCATGGCAATATTAGCATTTCATTTTGGTTTACCAGACTTCTTTCTCTCACCTGAGAGAAAATTTGAAGTGTCCGCTTCACAAGGCTGGCTAGAAGAAATTACCAGCACATCAGATAAGCTGTAATGTAAGCTCTTTTGTTGGCAAACAGTGAAAGCTTACCAGATTTATTGTTTACGTTCTCAATGTGTGCTTTAACAGGTGCTGTTTTGTGAATTATTTCATACATATCAGTTAGAGCTCTTCTCTCTAGGATATCTGAATTTGTATGATGTGCTACATATTCCTGTATAGCATATAATTGAGCATAAGCAGATCTAACTCAATGCTCTATAGCAATTTGCTTTTCACTAACAAACATTACTCAGGTTTGACCTGGCTATCGTTGCATGCTACGAAATGTTCGCTCATAAATCATAGATATTAAATTATATGATTCAAGGAAAGTTTCCTTAACTTTATTTACTGTTCAGATAAAAAGCTTGCTGTACAACTCTGTTCACTGTCAATACATTATGTAATAAAGCTGTACAATGCTTACTTGACCACATAAGCATGAGATTAATTTTCGATTACATTCAGGTAATTATCTAAATTATTTTCAATGAATTTAGGAAACAGTGACCAGCAGACTGTCTTTCAAAACATATAGTTTCCCTTTGAAACTCGCCATTGTTACTTAGGAGTTGGGTCATCAAATTATTTGCGCGCTCTCAAAAAAAAAAAAAATCGAAAAATTATGGAAATTGAGTTATTCATAAAGAAAAATAGCTTAACTCTTTGGCAACACAATGGTACAAGAATCAATGTTCTACGACGTTTCTACAAGAAATTATAGTCATTTATATCAGGTATGGTGACGTTGATGTGGGTAGCACGTCTGCTCACAGCCCATGATCATGGATCAGACTGCTTATGCAAACTTTCATCCCACTGACTTCATCTGGCTCAGAACTAGCGTCTATGGTAACAGATGGGGGTGAGACTCATTAAATGTTTTAATTTAATTGGTAGATCTTACTCTCATTCCCCACACTGAATTGGCAAGATGACACCACATAATTAAGGCCAGTCTTCGCCCCGACAACTGCTTGGGGGCAACAAAGTGCACCTTCAGGGTATGACTAACAAGATTTGGAAGCTTCATCATATCTCTGTTTCACGCAGCCCTGTTTTTTCTTTAGGTTGTCTCTGGCCATTGCCTTATTAGGTAAAGCCTTTCTTTAAAATCTCGTAGAAGAGTTACGGTTGATGCTTCCTTCCAGCCTGCAAGAGCTCTCTCACATTGCGTCCAAATATCACCTCGAAGGGGCTGTAATCAGTGGACTCTTAAAACATTTTCTCTTATAGCAAAGAGCAGCAAAGGTTTCATTCTGGTCTGTAGGAAAATACTGGTATGAAGTTTGCATCATAGTTTCCGAGGTTTGAAGGAACCTTTCAAGTACTTCCTAAGACTGGTGGCAGTAGAACCTCAGAACCTCAAGAAAAACATTGGCTTTGATATTTTTCCCTTGGTCACTCTCAGTAAACTAAAGGATTCCTATTTGGGATTTAAAGTGAACAAAGAATTTAAGAATAGCCAGTGAATTATTGGTGTGCGTAGGCAATACTTCAGGAAATTAGGTGATTTTATCCCGAGTCATGAAAATAAAATGCTCACCTAATTTGGCTTCACACAGTTGGTTATCAGATTAGCAAAAGGCTCCACATCAGCCGGTATAGAACACGAACGTGCCAGTTAATGTAGTGTACCAGTGTTCCCATTAGCCTGCAGTAATATCCCAAACCTGAGATCCTGCAACGTGTATTGGTCAAGCCTAAATATCCTTCCCTCCGCCATAAAAGAACTGTGGGCATTCCTAAGATATTGGTGCCAAAACATTCCGGGAACTATTAACTTCTCTGTCGTTCAGCCTAACTTAACTGCCTTACCTGTAGGGATTTTTTTTCTCATGATGCCTTTCTTGGCAAAGAAACAGGCATAAAGTGTAGTTGCTTCAGTTACCAATACCACCAAATTCAACGAATAGGTCAGAAAAAGGATCAGTTTGTTGGTCTTTTCTGAAGGTTATTCCATCGAGCATGGAAACTGGAGCATCTGGAAGTCCATGGGAGCTTCACTCAAATTGCGTGGCCCTGCCCAGCTGCCATTGCAAAACAAATTGTCCAACCCAATGTCGGAGTCCCTCAAGAGTTTACGGCCACTACTGGGTCACAACACAGCCTAGAAAGGAAGACATCATTACTGATGTGCAGTCAGTCTTTCATCGGGGTTTTCCTGAGACTCCTTCCGTTTGGTATTCCCTGTATTTAGTTTTCATGTATATTTTATGGAGTGGGATGAAAATCCTCTTCTAGCAGCACTTTTTGCTTAAGATGTCTTCTGAGGTGGAAAGTACTCCGCCACTCAAAAAAACAGTTGGCCATGATGTTCCTAAATATCCTAAGTCACAGGTATGTCTGACTCCAGAAATGAAACTTGATTTTCACTTTAAGAAGCCATGCATTCCTCCACTTTTAACTGGAAAGGACTTTATATGCTTTAGTAAAGATAAATCACCGAATGGGTGAGGTCTGAACCCATGGCAATTGAATCCTAAAACTCACAGTCCAGTGTATTAGCCACTCTGCTAGCTGGGTCTAATAAGATTTGTGGTCACATTGGTGGCCCATGCTAACTTTCCTATGGTGTACAGAAATATGCCTAGGTAGATGAATCTTATTAGACCCAGCTGACCGAGTGGTTAACACACTGGCCTTTGAGTTTTAGGACTCATTTGCCATGAATTAAACCACTACCCGTTCCCTGATTTGTCTGCAATTGTGTTGTTACGATTACGTGAGTCATACAGTGAAGATGTTGCCAACAGACTTCTGATTACACTGATCTACAGACTAAATGACTCAGAAATAAAACCAGTCATTCTTTACTAATTTTTGGATACTGAATAAGGAATTGAATAAAGTTGCAAATTGGCTCTATCCATAGAGATATGGACTCAAGCTGGGTGCTATTATCCTTGGCAGGAGAAGAGAAGAATGCAAATAAACTGTACAATAGGAAAAGTTCTGGATTCAAATCCACTGGACAGTTCTTTAAAACAAAAATAATTTCCTATATTTCTCATCAGTAGCTCTTTTTTCTGAGGAGGGAAATGGGACAGCCTTCTTCTGAATGGACCATTAATTATGCAACTTACTTCTCTTTGGGCCCTTTATTTGTCAACTGTGATGACAGAAAAAGGATAATTCAATCGAACTTCAGGTATTGCATCGCCCTACTAACTGGAAGGCATGAGTTCATTCTTGGAAGTCATATAGTACACACGTGTAAAATTCTTTGTAAGTGCTGCTACTGACTATTCTTTGTCAGCAAGATTCAGACAAAGAAGACTCATAATTACATGAACAGTGCAGATATTTTTATGTTTGTGGAGAACTGATTTTTATATCGCAAAAGTGTGCAATGAATGCTGTGATATCGAAAACCTATCACTTTCATTTTGGCTGTAAGACCGGGGATCAGACAAAGAGCTGGGCCCTATATATATGCTGCAATACCTATGCAACAAACCCTCACCAATGGTTGCATATGAGAAGAAAATCTGTCTTTTACAGTGCCGATAGGGAGCTAACAGGTCATGTAAGTGACTGTTACTTCTGAATGGTACCTCCACTCGGGGATGTTATTTGAAAAAAAAAAATGGACTCCACACACTTGTAATATATCCTCTGCCAGACACCCGATACCTCAGAGTGAAGGATTGCCCATCCCTGAGGGAGAGTTGGTGAGAACTTCTCATTACAGCAAATGGAGCAGTCACCGATAACCATTTCAGTCATAGAGAAACGCTTCCAGGGGATAATAGAATCCATCACTGTTAGACGATTACTACTGGACAATACATGTAATCCTCCAGAAATGGAGTACAAGAGATAAGTAAAGTGTCGGGTTGAATCAATAAAAGTAAATTCACTGTGCAGGTATCTTACTAACAACTGTATACATATATTCAAAATGTATAAATAAATTTCTCTAGAGCCATTAGACAATCGATTCCTGTTAAGGTCATATTTGTTTTAAGTACTCAAAAACATAAAAGTAAATCATCATTTTTCCTATATACATAGGTTTTCAAAATTTGTAGAGCAAATCCGTGTTTCCAGATTTACCATCTCCTGGGTACTGCCTCTGGAGCTAAAAAGTTTTCAATTTCCAGTTGTGTCCCCTTGTTCCTGTGTCTCATTTCCTAAACGTTCTAACCCTGTCCACCTTGTCAATTCCTCTCAGTATTTTATATGTCGTTATCATGTCCTCCGTATCCCTCCTATCCTCTAGTGTCATCAGGTTGAGTTCCTTTAACCTCTCCTCATAAGACATACCCGTTATCTCCGAGACTGGTCTTCTTACAAACTGTTGCATTTTCTCCAGTTTCTTGACGTGTTAGACCAGGTGTGGGTTCCATACTGGTGCTACACACTCCAAAATGGGCCTGACGTACACGTTATAAAGTGTCGTGATTGACTCCTTACTTAGATATCGAAACGCTTTTCTTATGTATACTAAGGCACCCATATGCTGCAGCTGTTATTTGGTTGATGTACGCCTCAAGGGATGTACTCGGTATAATGCTCGCTCCAAGATCCTTTTTCTTAGTGAGATCTGCAGCCTTCGATTCCTTAACCTATGCTCCGTCTGCGGTCTTTTTTTGTCCTTTCCCACGCTTCGTGACTTTGGTGGGGTTAAACTCCAAGGGCCATTTGCCAGACAAAGTTTGCAGCCTGTCCAGGTCCGTTTCTAATCTTACTCGATTCTTGTCGGCATGTGTTCTCCGCAATAGCTTCACATCGTCTGCGACCAGAACCTCTGACTTTCTACCTTCTGTCATATCAATCACATATACAAGAAACAGCACCAGACATAGGACTGACCCTTGTGGAACCCCATTCGGCACATGCGCCCATTCTGACACCTCGTAACGTATCATCACTTGTTTCCTTCCTGTCAGGTATACCTGATCCAATGCAGTAATTTTCTTGCTATTCCTGTCTGCTACTCTAGCTTCTTTCGTACGAGTCTCTTGTGCGGTACTGTGTCGAAAGCCTTCTTACAGTCCAAGCAAATGCATTCTACCCACCCTGCTCTTTCCTGTATTATTTATGTTACCTGGTCGTAGAACTTCAGTAGGTTTGTGGCATAGGATTTCCCATCCCTGAAACCGTGCTGGTTGTCATGTATGATCCCTTTCCTGTCTAGGTACTCCACCACTCTGATAATCTTCTCCATGACTTTTTATACTATACATGTCAGTGACACTGGTCTGTAGTTTAATGGTGCCTGTATGTCTCCTTTCTTAAATTGGGTACTACTTTTGTTTTTCCACACCTCAGGTAGTTGCCCTGTTTAGATAAATTTGCTGAAGATTGTTGTTAGCAACACACACAGCGTGTCTGCTCCCTCTCTGCTCCAACTCTCCTCGAGTTGTCTAGTTCACATAGCAGTTTCTTCACCTTCTCCTTAGTAGTGTGTAGTGTGTCCTATTACTTAGGTTTGCTGGAAACCTTTCTTTCTCTACTAAGAATACCTCCCTAAATATCTTGAGCTCTCCACATACTTCCTGGTCACTCTTTGTGAGCTCCCCTCCTTCATTTCTCAGCCTGATTACCTGGTCCTAGACTGTTGTTTTCCTCCTTATGTGGCTGTATAACAACTTTGGGTCATTTCTGGCTTTCGATGCTATGTCATTCTCATATTGCAGCTGGGCCTCCTTCCTTATGTATGCATATTCGTTTCTTTGGCTCCTTTCCTTATTTTTCTGAGTCCTTTGCGTTCTATACATTTTCTATGTTCTAGCACACTCAGCTTTAGCCTCTCTACACCTTCAGATAAATCACTTCGATCTTCCCAATGTTTCTGTTGCCCCTGGATACAAACTTCTCCGCTTCCCTGCACTTTGTGGTCCAGTGTTTCATCATTTCATTTATTGAGTTTCCCTCTAGTTCTCTTCACCACTGCGCCTCATACAGGAATTGCCTCATGCCTGTGTAGTCCCCTCTTTTGAAGTCTGGCTTCTCGTTTCCTCGTGCTGCTTCACTCTCCACTGTTAACTCTAGTGTATTTAGAATTCAGAACCACGTGATCACTAGCGAAGAGGGACCTTTCGTATGTAATATTCCCAGTGTTGAACTCCTCAAGGTGAATACGAGTTCCAGAGTTGCTGGTTCATCCTCACGTCTCCTCTTCCTCTGGTTGTGTTTCTAACCTGTTGGAGCATGAAGTTTTCCAGTACCTCCTCCTCCAGCATCTTAGCCCTCCATGTTTCTGGTCACCCATGTTGCTCCAGGTTATCCCAGTAAATCCCCCATGGCGAGAAACTTTGCCCTGCCAATGTGGGCCCTTCTGGCCACCTCGGCTTGCACCATTTCTCTGTTGCTCTCATCGTACACTTGTGTGAGTGAATGTGTGTGTATTTATTCGCCTATAAAAGAGACATGTAATAACGACAGCACCCGCCATCATAATGACCCTAGATTCCATCACCACTACCGCTACCACCGCCACCGGTACCACGACAATTACTATTACAGTTATCACTAGTACTCTTACCACCGCTATTACCTCCACCACTATCACCAGCTCCAATACAACTACCATTAACTCTACGATAAATACTACAGGTCCCCGCTACCATCAAAACACCATCATCACCAGTTCACCACTACAATCACTACTACCACTACCACAACCACCAATACTACTATCACCCCTATCACCTCTACCACGGATACCATAACTTCCAATACCCCCATTACAACCACCACCACTACCGCCCTGTCATTACAACACATACCATCACTACAACCATCGCAACCAATTTTGCTTCCCGGGTCTTCTTCTACAGCGACGTTAGTGTCTTTACCTCCTCTCCAACCAACAACCATTACAAAGTGTTTCCTGCTTCTCCACTGCTCCTCCCAAATCCATCATCGCAGTACCTATTCCCACTTTGCCCCACTCCTGCTGCGCCCATCTCTTCCTCGCTCCCCTTGCTAGACCCCACGCTACAAGACGAAAGTGGAAATGCATGATAATGTTAAGTAGAGTGTCTAAACAGAGTGCATATCATTAGCATATCTATAAGTATTTAAGTGTGTGTGTGTGTGTGTGTGTGTATTCACCTAATTGTACTCACCTAATTGTGGTTGCAGGGTCGAGTCACAGCTCCTGGCCTCGTCTCTTCACTGGTCGTTACTTGGTCACTCCCTGTGTGTGTGTTAGTGTGTGTTAGTGTGTGTTTGTGCGTGTGTGTGTGTGTGCGTGTGTGTGTGTGTGTGTTAGTTACCATTTTGTCCTAGGCACATGTCGATTAGACACTAGGCCTGTAGTATATGCGTTGCTGTGTGTGTGTGTTGTGTGTGTGTGTGTGTGTGTGTGTGTGTGTGTGTGTGTGTGTGTGTGCGTGCGTGTGTGTTGTGTGTGTGTGTGTGTGTGTGTGTGTGTGTGTGTGTGTGTGTGTGTGTGTGTGTGTGTGTGTCCCCAGTAGTGTGGAGAAGCTTCTAAGTCTGGGTACTGTGGACGTATTGTGGTAGTGGTGAGGGGAAGTGAGGGGTGAGGGAGTGGGGAAGCGGCAGAGAGCACCCCACTCCACAAGAACAGTCTTCCCTCTAATAACTCCTCTCTGCACTTCCCCTCCCAGCCATCATGGCCGCCACCAGCCATCATGGCCGCCACCCACTACAATGTACCTACAGTATATGAAATAAACTTCGAGTAAACTTTGATTTTTACCTGACTTTTCATTGACCATCCTTGTAGTTTTATGAGGTTCACTTTACTGATTAAGAATGTTAATGTTATTTTATTCTTCGGAAGTGCTACACACATAGGGATCATACATCACCTGGGGTTTGAGGTTAATCAGATCACACCCGAAGAAATAAGAGTAGCTTTAATTCTTAGGTTGAAGAGCTTTCTAACAGAATCAAGGCAACTATCAGGAATGTCACATATAGAGAAATGTTGCTCTACCTCAGCTCATTTTAGAGCTCAGTCACATCTATGGTACACTGCGCTGTGTGACCCTCTACAGGTCTGTACTTTCATATGATAATGACTTATTACCTTCCCCCTTTCCCAGAGTGCCAACATGTGTTGAGTGACTATACATACACCTCGGTGTTAGAATGTATATGCACCTCAGTGTATATACCTCGGTGTTAGAATCTATATACACTGAGGTGTGTATAGATGCCAACTCAGCACGTTAACAAACCAACTCAGCACGTTGGTTTGCTAATGAGGTTTAAAACCTTTCGACTACACGATAGTCATTAATAAGGCTGCATGCAACTTGTGCATCACCAATCAAGAATTCTTTAATATACAAAACTGGGATAAAATTAACCTCTCACTGTATACAGTATATAGACATACATCTCTCTGTGCATATATTTTGTGACTCATGGTTGATTTCTTAGCTAAAATATTATCAACTACACGAGGGTCATTGAATCTGTGTTTCACTTGTATACTGCTAAGAGATTCTAGGTGTAGGAAGAGAATGTACACTAGTCGTGTTGAGAAATGGTTTACCAGCTAAGTTTATAGTTTAAATATTGGGAAAACTTAGCTTAGAAAGACAGCTCATCACCTGCACAGCCGCCCCTGCAGACGAGGTCTTGAGAAGCTGTCAAAGATCACTTTTCAACGGGCTGAAATGAATTATAATTTGTAAGATTATAAATTACCCCTAGGGGGTGCTATGTCAGCATATTTCATTCACTGATGGCTGACTTACATACTTGTGTGGACTCAAAAGTCCACACCTCACTGCCGACTATAGGTTGATTACAAACTCCTTGTGACTCAAGAACTGCACAGTCCCCCGTACTACAAGAAATCTATAACCCACCTTGCTCTTGTAGCATGAGCTATGGTGTTCACACCGACAGGTATCGGTGACTTGATAGAAGCTGATGTGTCCTTGGATGTACACTATGTTCCACAAGATTTGTTATTATTGTTCACAATCTTATCACTAAAGAAGCTGATCACACTTCTCTGTAAGTTTTTATTGTGTTTTGTGAGACACTTTGTTCACACTAATGCATGAATCAGTGTTCTTTGTTGGTTATCCTGGCATCAATGTGACTCTCAGTAGAGTCAAAAGTAATCTGAAGATGTCACAGCATCCTACACCGTCACTACCCCTAGCACATAAAGGAAAAGCTGACCTAGTACCTTTTGCTTCCTTGCCACTTCCTCCATGAAACAAAGCAGAATGTTTGATTCTTGCTGTCTTAAGCATAGACAACAATGTACACTATCTTTACCATGGTAATAAAGTGAGAGCAGGATTTTCCTTAATTCTCCTGCTAAGGTAAGAGATGGACTGTCTTTTATTGAAATACACTTTACAACACTGGACTGCAAGGAGCGTTGGTCGCTTGACCACGTCGCATACTCGTACTGCATCTGGGATCAATTACTTGTTGTAGCAGAAAACAAGATGCTTGCCCCTTCTGAGAGGGCTGGGCCCCTCAGGGCTGAAAGGGGCTGAAAGGGGCTGAAGGGGGCTGATACCCCCTCCTGGAGAAAATTTCTCCACAAGTCGATTAAATATTTCTGACCAGATAAATATTAGACACGTTGTAGGTATGAAGAGACTTCTAACTGGTAGCTTTGTTGGCAACGCTCTCACCTCATAAATGAGTGTCCGTGGTTCAATCTCCGGCAGGGATGGAAATGTTGAGCATGTTTCCTTATACATGCAGTCCCCGTTCACCCAGAAGTAAATAGTTACTTGGGTGTTAGTCCTTTGGTGTGGGTAGCATCCAAGGGAACAAGACTGAAGATTGTATTTATCTACATTGAACTGCATCTACCACTTTTCTGACCACGAATTGAGTTTGTCTAAATCCTCATTACGTTCAGTGACATCTACGTCTGAATCAATAATCCTATCTATCTTCGTGTCATCAGCGAATTTACTCATATCACTAGTGGCTCCCTCGTCAAAGTCATTGACATATATTATAAATAACAATGGACCTAGAACTGATTCCTGTGGTACGCCACTTGGTACAGATCCCTACCCACATTCTACCCCATTTATGCACACTCTCTTACTTTCTGTTCGTGAGCCATGACTCTATCCATGACAGCACTTTTTTCCCCAGCGCCTTGAGCTACCACTTTCTTTAACAGTCTCTGGTGCGAAACTCTGTCAAAAGCCATACTAAATCCAAATAAACAATATCGAATTCTTTATCGTGATCAACAGCCTCAAAAGCTTTACTGAAGAAAGTTCCCTTCGTGAATCCATGCTGAGTATCATTAATCAAATTATGCTCATAATATCAGCTATAATTGACTCTATTTGCCTATAATTGAGGTCAGGCTTATTGGGCGGTAATTTGACGGCAACGACTTGTCCCTTGATTTAAAAACAGGAATTACATTGGCCATCTTCGACATATCAGACACTACACCTATTTTAAGAGATATATTAAAATTGTTAGTTAATGGTTCACAAAGTTCGATTTTGCACTCCTTAAGAACCCTTCAAAAAAAATCATTTGGGCCCAGACATTTATTTTGTTTCAACATAATCTATCTTCTTCAGGCCCACTGTAAAAATTTATTATTGAGATATTGTTAGTGTCTTTCTGTGTGAAAACCGAGAGAAAATAATTATTAAAAACTGAGCACATTTCATTCTCCTTGTCAGTAAGATGCCCAGAGTTATTTCTAAGGCGACCTATTTTATCCCCATCTTTTGTTTTATAAACGCGGAAAAAAACCTTTCGGGTTAGTTTTCGAATCCCTAGCAACTTTAATTTCATAGTCCCATTTAACTTTTCTTATCCCCTCTTTAACTCCCCTCGTAATGTGAATATATTGATTCATAGATGACCCTCACCTCTTTTGATGTGAGTATAAATTCCTTTCTTCTGCCCTAAAAGATATTTGAACCTAATATTCATCCATTTCGAGCCATTTCTATTCGATCTTATTTCTTTATCAGGAATAAATGTTCTTTGGACACTAATTATAGTGTTTATAAAGCTGTCATATTGATAGCTCTCTTCGTTACACAAGTCCACAGATGATAGCTATTCTCCAAGCCCACTGTATTCTGCTAAGCAAAAATCTGGAACTGTTACTGAGTTATCCCTACTATCATACGTCCATTCAGTGCTACAGGTAATTGATTTGTGGTCGTTTGAGCCATGTTCCTCCGTAATTTCTAATTTAGTAACAAGGGTTTCATTGTTTGCCAGAACCAAGTGAAGCAGGTTATTTTTTCCTTTTAGCTTCTGTAATAAACTGCTTTAAAAAACAATTCTGAACTACATCTAAGAAGTCATTAGACTCTAAATTCCCAGTCAAGAAATTCCAATCAATCTGACCAAAGTTAAAGCCCCCTTAGAATTACTGCGTTATCGTTTCCTCCCACGGTAGTCTTCCTAGGCCCATATCCAAGTTTAGTGGACGGTATTTCACGCCTATAATCAATTTTTTCGTGCCCTACTGAAAATTCTACCCAGACATACTTTGTGTGCGTTATTATCCATTTTTATGCAATAATTCAAGCAATATTTTACATACAGTGCCACCCTACCCCTCTCTCCGTTACTTCGAATAATTTAAAACCTTGAATACCTGGAGTATACCTGGAGTGGGTTTCGGGAGTCAGTGCCCCTGCGGCCCGGTCTGTGACCAGTCCTTATGGTGGAGCATGGCCTGATCAACGAGGCTGAAATTAAGACACTTGTGCAACATGACAGTGGAACTATATACAGAAGATGAGGTAATCTGTCCCTCAGCCTTGGAGTTGGTAATGAAGAGCACCATAGTCGTGGAAGCTCTGGAGCAGAGGCAAGGAGGCTGGAGCTTATATACTAACGTCAGGTGGAAAGGGGACGCTTAGCAGACGAGGGAATAGTCGCTGGCAGGCGGAATTCCCCAGTGGAAGTAGGTCATGCACATGACCTCAGAATCAAGATTCCATGGTGTTGCAGTGTCTGACAAAATGTACAAGAATGGTATACAATACCGACAAGATGAATTTGTATTGATAAAGCCACTGGATGGCAAAACATCTACAATAAAAGATACCCAGATGTTGCACATGTGTCTTAATTTCATCTTGTCGGTATTGAATACCATTCTTATCAACGAGGCTGTTACTGTTGGCTGCACGTAAATTGACGTACGAACCATAGCCCGACTGGTCAGAAACTGACTTAAGGTGCCTGTCCAAAGCCTTTTTGAAGACAGCCAGGGGTCTATTTGTAAACCCCCTTACATATGCTGGGAGGCAGTTGAACAATCTTGGACCCCTGACACTTATTGTGTTGTCTCTTATCATGTCTCTTTTCGTTGCGAGGATGCTGCATCGTCTGCCAAGTCTTGTATTCATAGGGAGTGATTTTCATGTGCAGTCTTCATAGGATTTTCCAAGTGTATATAATCATGTATCTCTTCAGCCTGCATTCCAGGGAGTACAGGTTGAGGAACTTCAAGTTGTCCCAGTAATTGAGGTGTTTTATCACACTTTGTGTGTCGTGATCAACAATTTCACCTGCCTTGAAAGGTGCTGCTAGTGTGCAGCAATATTCCAGCTTAACAGAACAAGCGACCTGAAGTGTCATCATGGGCTTGGCATCCCTAGTTTTGAAGGTTCTCATTATCCATCCTGTCAATTTTCTAGCAGATTCGATTGATACAATGTTGTGATCTTTGAAAGTGAGATCCTCTGACATTATCACCCCCAGGTTTTTACATTAGTTTTTCGA
Source organism: Cherax quadricarinatus (assembly GCF_026875155.1). Classification (NCBI taxonomy): domain Eukaryota; kingdom Metazoa; phylum Arthropoda; class Malacostraca; order Decapoda; family Parastacidae; genus Cherax; species Cherax quadricarinatus. Next base: position 27,882,671 of record NC_069468.1, read on the forward strand.
TCTATTGTGTGGTTGGAATTTATTTTTTCCATATAGGAATAATTGAAATTCCTCATTATTGAACTTTAAATTGTTTTCTGCTGCCCATTTAAAGATTTGGTTGATGTCCGCCTGGAGTCTTGCAGTGTCTTCAATGGAGGACTCTGTCATGCAAATTCGGGTGTCATCTGCAAAGCAAGGTATGGTGCTGTGGCTTACATCTCTGTCTATGTCAGATATGAGGATGAGGAACAGGATGGGAGCAAGTAGGCCTACTGTGCCTTGTGGAACAGCTTTTCAAAGCAGCTGCCTCAGGCTTTACTCTGTTTACTAGTACTCTGTTCTATTCGTTAGGAAATTATAGGTCCATCTACCAACTTTTCCTGTTATTCCTTTATCACGCATTTTGTGTGCTATTGCACCATGGTCACACTTGTCAAAGACTTTTGCAAAGTCTGTGTATACTACATCTGCATTTTGTTTGTCTTCTAGAGCATCCAGGAGCTTATCAGAGTGGTCCAGTAGCTGGGACAGGCAGGAGTGACCTGCTCTAAACCCATGTTGTCCTGGTTTGTGTAAATAATGGGCATCTAGGTGAGTTGCGATCTTGCTTCTTAGAACCCTTTCAAAGATTTTCATGATATGGGATGTTAGGGATATCGGTCTGTAGTTCTTTGCTATTGCTTTACTGCCTCCTTTGTAGAGTGGGGCTATGTCTGTTGTTTATAACATCTGTGAGAAAACCCCTGTGTCCATGTTCCCTCTCCATAGAATGTTAAAAGCACATAATAGGGGTTCTTGCGGTTCTTGATGAACACAGAGTTCCACGAGTCTGGGCCTGGGGCACAGTGCATGGGCATGTCATTTATCACCTTTTCGAAGTCATTTGGTGTTAGGATAATATCAGATAGGTTTGAATCTACGAAGTTCTGAGTCTCGCTCATAAAAAATTCATTTACGTCTTCGACTCTTAATCTGATTAGCGGCTCACTAAAAATTGAGCCATATTGGAATTTGTGTAGCTCACTCATTTCCTTGCTGTCATATGTGTAGGACCCATCTCGTCTATGTAGGGACCTAATACCGGATGTTGTTCTCGACTTAGATTTGGCATGAGAAAAGTTCGATGTTTGGTATTTCCCTGACCAGTGCCTCCCTTCGTATATCAGATATATTGGCCTCTTTCAGTCGCTTTGTTATTCTTTGCCTTTGTCTGTGTAAGGAGCGCCTCTTTCTATCTAGTTTACATCTTCTCTTTCTTTTTCTTAAAGGAATATGCCTTGAGCATATCTCGTGTGCCACAGAGTTATTTTTTTCTATGCATAGGTTTGGATTCTTGTTGCTTAGGATATCATCTTAGTTTATATAATTTAGAACCTGGTTGACTTGGTCCACCTTTTGTTTTTGTTACTGAAGTTGACTTTGGTGAAGGCTCCCTCATGACTGATAACATTTTGTTGGTCTAGTGCTCCTCGCATTCATGTCTTAACTTCTATTATGTTGTGATCCGAGTATATTGTTTTTGATATGGTAATATTTCGTATCAGATCATCATTGTTAGTGAAGATGAGGTCCAGTGTATTCTCCAATCATGTTGGCTCTAATATTTGCTGGTTTAAGGTGAATTTGAAGCAGAGATTTAAAAGCTAGTGTGTGTGCGAGTTTTCATCTGAGCTGCCTCCTGGGTTATCTCTGCTACAACATTTGCTACATTCCTCCATTTTGGGTGTCTTAGGTTGAAATCCACCAGGAACAAGATGTTTTGGGCAGGAGCTGGAAGATATTCTAGACAGTGGTCTATTTTCAAAAGCTGTTCCAGGAATTGTTGGGAAGTTGCATCTGGAGGCTTGTATACAACCCCACAATGACCAGGTTTTGGTTCTTGATCTTTACTGCCAAAACATCAACAACACCATTTGAGCTGTTTAGTAGTTCCGAGCATATCAGTGACTGCGACGTGCAGGCCAGCCCCCCTTCCCCTTTTGCCTGTTCACTCTGTCGCATCTGTGTTAATGGCTTTAGACACTGTATATTTGCAAAGATGAATGTCGTCGTATTGATGGTATGTGGGAGTCTTTTTTTACCTGACACTAATATCTGTTGTTTTGGAGTGGAGGCCACTGACTGATTCCACTCCAGAAGTGATCTGAGTTGGTGTACGATTTCTGTCATTTCCTACCAGCTTTTTTTTCCTTTCTGGTGCTAAAGAAAACTCTCTGGAATGGTTGTGGCTACCCTGGTTTTCCCATGGTCTGGATGTTCTGTATCTTCTTGTCCACTTTAGGTGGTGTGCCTGAAAATTTAAGTTATAACATTGTCTTTCTTGAATTGAAGAGCAACACAAGGTGGAAAAACTTACAGGAAGAAAGGCTACATTTTTCTGTTGTCATATGGGTACAGCATTTTCTGGGGTGGTCAAAGTTGCACGTCCCATGCGTTTTTCCAGATATTCCATGAATGCAGATACCCCAGGCATAGAATATGCGTAGGTTTGATTTCTCTTTGTCTTGGTTTCTCGTGATTGCATTCCCTATGGTGCGTGTTTTTCTGTCTCTTTACTATCCTCAGCACCTGTATTTTCTGGTATTTTATCTTCACTATTTGTTTACTATCTCCAGTAGTATTACTAGTTTGTAACTTTAGGGCTTGCATGTCCTTGTCTACGCCTGTTTTCCCAGTACTAAAGCTCCTGTCTCCCTCCAGGCCACCAACTTTCATTTCTGCATTCTTACATATACTACCTACCAGGACAGCTGTCTGCACCAGGGGCGATAGCACCATGTGGCCCAGTCTTATAATTTTCTCATCTGTTATAGAATGCTGTCAGATTTTCCATGAATGACGTTTTGATGTTTCTGTCTTTTAATACCGATATGATGTTTTTTCCACAGTTGGTTCTCATTTGGGCATACCCAAATACATTTCCCTGGTTTAATATCTCTTGTAGATGATTCTTGAACTTCTGCACAAGATGCATGGGCCAGTTCTGACAGAAGTTGCACGTAATCCATTCAGAAGCCCATTTATTGCTGAGGTTGCAGGCTACACGGAATTTGATGATGTAGTTTTTGGTTGTTATACTGTATATTTGATTAATAACCTCCTTAAAGTGTAGATCTATATTTTTTTATGTGTATCTATTTGTATTTGAATGTGTATGAAATAATCTTTCTGTTACTAGCAGTAACTGTTGCTTGGCTGTTTGATAAGGGTGTCTAAAAAGAACTGTCAGCTTATAAATCCAGTCAGAAGATCACTTATTTTTCAACAAATCTGGTTGGGTATCAAGGGCACCTAGAAACTCTGTCAGCTTTAGAATCTGGTCGGTGATTCACTTATATTCTTTTTAATGAATCTGGTCAGTGATTTTTCACATTAAACCACGATATTTCATATTAAACCACATCTCAGTTATGTCAAATATATCAATGTTACCCACGCTTGCAACTAATCTCAACTCGTCAATCTTATTTCTAGCACTACGACTATAAGTATAATATAAACCCTCCTCTCTCTTTTTCCATGCTGCCCATTTCTGTTTTTCAACTATTCCTATTACTTTCATTGTCACTAGTGCCACTGGCTTTCCAATATCCCCCAGTAACTCTGCCTCATTCTGCCTATAAATGGTTTCCCTTAAACTCACAATATTTCTACACTGAGACTTTACTGGTTTCCCACAAAAACCCACAACACTGTTTCTAGTTTTAAGCCCTAACAGCTCCCTCCACTGCATTGGCCAGTGTCCCCACCCAAGACCTAGATAAGTGAGCCCCATTCCTGCATACATGTCATTTCTGCCATAGAAGAGGTCCCTGATGTCTATGACTCAAGTTCGGCTAACCAGTTTCCCTGAGTTCTTTCATAAATGTTACATTAATCACACTCCAGCAGCACGTCAAATCACAAAAACCACTTGCCTCCAATTATTCCTATCTAACATGCACACACAAGCTTGCTGCATGTCCAAGCCACAAGCACTCGAAACCTCCCATACCCTCTCCCTCCTACCTTTCCCAGACGATCCCTATCTCGCTTTCTGTCCATTTCCAGATTTATGCGCCTTTTATTCATCCTGTCTTATGCCAACGTCTGTAAATAGGCAAACTACCTAAATATCCCTCTCAACTCAGCCCTCTGAATAATACTTATGTTGAATTCACACCTTCTCCCAATACTTACTCTCCAAATTATTTGCTTCCTTCATACTCCTTCCCTCTAATCTAATATCCAATCTCTCATTGCCTATATTTTTTTGTTTCATCATCTTCCTCTTTCCTAAGTTTACTTTTAATTTCCTTCTTCTAAGTACTGTTACAAATTTGTTTTCCAATCATTTCAAGTTCTCTGAAACCGTGTCACTGGCAAAGAGCAACTGTAACAACTCCCACTCATTGACAGATTCACTATCTTTCAATACCACACCTCTCCATAACACCCTAGAGCTCATCTCTTTTAGAACCCATCTCTATATGTACAACAACCATGATGACATTACACATGACTGTGTAAGACCTACATAAACTGCAAACTAATTTCCCTCCCTCCTTCATACTCTAACTTAAGCCTCACTATGCACATAAAAGCTCTTTACTGCTTTAAGTAACCTACCACCTATTCCATATATTTGCAATATCTATCACATTGCTCCCCTATACACCGCATCATATCCCTATAATTCATACACTCTATTTTATTAAGTTTTCCCTTAAGCAGAAAAACTATTCATGCTTTCTAGCAAGCCCTAGAAACCTTACCCCTTGTCATGCATTTACTAAACAGTGTACTTACCACTCCAAAACTATATCCATCCCCCCTGTTTATGACATTTCCTTTTTAATAAATTTTACCCAAGCTGCTTCACCCCTTTTCATTCTATCCACTGTCTCATGCACCTTTCCCAGATTCGTATTTTGTTCTTCCTCACTTTTAGAAGGTGTTAAATCTCCCTGTGAAATGGATGAAATCATTGCTTCACTCTCTTCATCAACATTCAACGGTTTCTCAAAATATTACCTCTATCTTCTCATTATCTTTATCTCCCCATCTAATGGCTACTCTACGTTTTCTCACCATCTTACTTCAAAACTTTTTATTCTCTATAAAAATTGCATAAAAACATCTCTCACACTCTCTTTAGCTCTCCTTTTGCACTCCCTCACCACTCTTTTAACTTCTTCTTTACTCTCCATATACCTCTCTCAATAAATCACTTCTAAATTTAAAAATCTTACAAGTACCAACCTTTCTGTTTCTTACCCCTCCCTCTTTTTCTCGTCATTGCAACAATAGCTGTTCTTTTATTCTTCACCCACCCTACAATACTTACAAACTTATGTTCCACACTCTAACATTGCATTCTTAAATTTACCCCATACCATTCGTCTACCTCTCCTCATTACCTGTACCCTCTCTAGACCATATTTCTTTCAATAGTTGCCGATAGTTTAACCTGACTATCTCCTGTTTTAATTTATAAACTTTTGCTTTTGTTTCGCCTACCGATGATAATCTTCTTGTTGCCAATCTACCTCTTACTCTCACTCTTAAAAGGAGTGCATCCAGAAGTCTACCCATCATCCTCTTATATAATAATACAAAATCCAACAAACTGCTGTCATCACGCCTTGTGCATCTCAAATACTCATTTATCCTCCTTTTCTTAAAATACGCATTAACTATTATCAAACTTCTTTCTTTACATAGTTCATTAACGACCCCCACTATTACTTACCCATGGCACTTAAAAGCTTACCTACTACATCCACTACAACTGTTTCTTCCGCTGTAGCATTTAGTTTACCCACATCAATTATTTTCCAATTGGTTCAAAACTCCTTAAACACTCACTTAACGCATTCCAAAGTCTCTCTCTAGCTCTCCTCTTGACTTCTCTTCCTCAGCTGCATAAACACGTACTATTATCCACCTCTCACATCCCACCCTCATTTTAATTCACAGAATTCTTGAATTAATACTCTTATATTGCCTCTTTAACAGTATTTAACATCACTGCTTCTCATTCCTTAGCACTAATTCCCTCAGATACTCCTAACCTAATCCCATTTACTCCTCCACAATGAAATTCTCCTGCTCCCTTTTACTTTGTTTCACTTAGAACTAGGACTTCCAGCTTCTTGTTATTCATAATATTCACAGTCAGTTCTTACTTCACGTCCACACTGCACCAGATGACATTCAAACAACCCACCTTAAGAATTTTCTCCTTACTCCTTTATTACTCTGTACAGAAGGGGTTACCAGCCCATTGCTTCCGGCATTTTTAAACGCCTTTTAAATATAAAAGAAATTAAGCAACAGGATTATGTTTCACCACAAAAAAACACAATAATCAACAGAAGTATATATTCACCAGACGTATATATTCACTGCAGAGGCAAACAACTGGAAGCTAACAAATATCCATGGAATATTCACTGAATATCCACCTACGGAGTGCAGTGGTACAAGACCAGAATATCACCAGAGATAAGAGTGAAGCAAGAGTCGTGACTCAGCGACACTAGGTTATACAGGAAATTCCTTCAGAGGTGAACGAAGTATGCCAGATACGTCGGTCAAGAGTCAAGAAGATTTTTTCTCGCCACACGTCCGAAACATTCTAAAAAAAGAGTAACAATCCCAAAATCGTCTTAGGAGAGGTCAGCCTGGCGGGAGAACAGCTCCTACATCAGCATCTGGGTACGTCCAACCATGATACTGTTAGCTTTTATGAGGCCGCTAGCAGTCATGATACTACCTATGTGACCTGATCTCATGACTACACATTACATCACATATCTTATTATAGCATCACATGATGACACATTTGGATCACTTTAGTATTATCTCACACTGCAGTGTTTAAATCCACTCTTGTTTCCAAATAAGTGGATATATAAATTAATTCAGTTACTACTTCTACTGATTTAATCCTAAACAATAAGAGATATAATAATTTTTTTTACGCGTATCAAATTTACAGGTTAAGAAAAGTTAGACACATGTGCAAGAGTTGCACATGTGTCTAATTTATCAACATGTCGGTTCTCTGAACCATTCATCTACAAAAGGTTAAGAAAAGTTATCCTACCTCAACTCCTCTCAATACCCAACCCTGTCTGAGGTATACTACCACCCCTAGGGATGCCTCCCATACCAGCTGGCTAACAATCTAGTAACTACTTGCTGCTAGGTGAACAGAGGCAGCAAGTGTAAAGAAACATGCCCAGTGTTTCACCCTTACCGGGGATCGAACCACGGACACTCAGTATGAGCTGAGTACCCTACGAACCGAGCTACGAGTCAACATTTATTATAACCAGTTTAAGTACTCTGGCAAAAGTTTGTTCAGTGATTATTTATGATTTATTCTAAATTCTCATGTGGTTATTGATAGTTTAATCTATTCTCACTTAACACCGTAATCTCAACTATTGCAGTCGCAGGCACTGATGCGCGAGGGACTGGGGCTATGGAATACTGAAAAATCTTTCTAATGCATCTAGTTCTTTAAACATTTACCTGATGCCAATTCTGAAACACTTGAATTTGGTATATTTTGGTCTATTTTCAGGATTACTGGCATTCTCAGTATGTTTATGAGTTTGGAAGTCAATGTTATCACATGATAGATGGAATGCAATACTGAGACAACTCTATGAATAGGATTGATTTCTCTTATTCACCTGAAAATTTTATCATCTCGTTCTACATTTAAGGTAGACACGGATGAGGGTTTGAATGTACAGCAATAGTCCTGCCAGAAGGGGAGTGTTTCCAGAGCTTCAGTGAGTATTGTGTATGGCTTCGCATGTCTGGGATCTGCACTGCTTTACTCCCGACAACAGTGAGGATACGACACTGGTTGCACAAGAATCACTTGTGACGACCTTTTGCTGTGTGATACACTTAATCACGTTATACTTAGACGTACACTACAGAGCGAATCATGCCTTGATACAGCTGTACACACCAAGACATGACTAAATGAAGCTTTACACAGAGCGAAACGCAACTTAATAAAGCTCTTAACAGATCGAAATATATTTTGATACGGCTCTACAGATATCGGAACACTGCTTGATAAAGCTCTACACGCATTGATACTTATCCTGATACAGATTTTGACACAGCGATTCATGATATGATCAAGCTCTACGCAGAGTGATATATGGCTTGAGAAAGATCTACACACAATGAAACTAGACTTAATAGAACTCAGAACGATAGGCGCAAGTGCGTGCGTGTATGTGTACTCACCTAACTGTGGTTGCATGGGTTGAGACTCAGCTCCTGGCGCCGTCACTTCAATGATGGCTACTAGGTTCTCTCTCTCTCTCCTTCTCTCTCTCTCTCTCTCTCTCTCTCTCTGCTTCCTGAGATTTGTAATACCTCGTCTTAAAGATATGTATGGTTCCTGCCTCCACTACACCACTTGCTAGGCTATTCCACTTCCTGACGACTTTGTAACTGAAGAAGTACTTCCAAACATCCCTGACTTGTCTGAGTCTTCAGCTTCCAATTGTGACCCCTCGTTTGTGTGTCCCCTCTCTGGAACATCCTGTCTCTGTCCACCTTGACTATTCCACGCACTATTTTGTATGTCGTTATCATGTCTCCCATGACCCTCCTGTGTACTCACCTAATTGTGACTGCAGGGGTCGAAACTCAGCTAATGGCCCAGCCTCTTCATTGAGTGCTACTAGGTCCTCTCTCTCCCTGCTCCATGAGCTTTATCATACCTCTGCTTAAAGCTATGCATGGATCATGCCTCCACAACATCCCTTCCCAAACTATTCCACTTCCTGACTACTCTGTGGCTGAAGAAATACTTCCTAACATCCCTGTGATTCATCTGTATCTTCAGCTTCCAACTGTGTCCCCGTGTTGCTGTGTCCAGTCTCTGGAACATCCTGTCTTTGTCCACCTTGTCAATTCCTCTCAGTATTTTGTAAGTCGTTATCATGTCCCCCTTATCTCACCTGTCCTCCAGTGTCGTCATGTTGATTTCCCTTACCCTCTTCTCGTAGGACATACCTCTTAACTCTGGGACTAGTCTTGTTGGGACTAGTCTTGTTGCAAACCTTTGCACTTTCTCTAGTTTCTTTACATGCTTGGCTAGGTGTGGGTTCCAAACTGGTGCCGCATACTCCAATATGGGCCTAACGTACACGGTGTATAGGGTCCTGAACGATTCCTTATTAAGATGTCGGAATGCTGTTCTGAGGTTTGCCAGGCGCCCATATGCTGCAGCAGTTATTTGGTTGATGTGCGCTTCAGGAGATGTGCCTGGTGTTATAATCACTCCAAGATCTTTTTCCTTGAGTAAGGTTTGTAGTCTCTGGCCCCCTAGACTGTACTCTGTCTGCGGTCTTCTTTGCCCTTCCCCAATCCTCATGACTTTGCACTTAGTGGGATTGAACTCCAGGAGCCAATTGCTGGACCAGGTCTGCAGCTTGTCCAGATCGCTTTGTAGTTCTGCCTGGTCTTCGATCGAATGAATTCTTCTCGTCAACTTCACGTCATCTGCAAACAGGACCCCTTTGGGAGTTTATTCCTTCCGTCATTTCGTTCACAAATACCAGAAAACAGCACTAGTCCTAGGACTGCCCCCTGTGGGACCCCGCTGGTCACAGGTGCCCACTCTGACACCTCCCCACTTTCCAATTACTCGCTGCTGTTTTCCTGACAAGTATTCCCTGATCCATTGCAGTGCCTTCCCTGTTATCCCTGCTTGGTCCTCCAGTTTTTGCACTAATCTCTTGTGAGGTGCTGTGTCAAACGCCTTCTTGCAGTCCAAGAAAATGCAATCCACCCACCTCTCTCTCTCTTGTCTTACTGCTGTCACCATGTCATAGAACTCCAGTAGGTTTGTTACACAGGATTTGTCGTCTCTGAAACCATGTTGGCTGCTGGTGATGAGATCATTCATTTCTAGAAGTTCCACCACTCTTCTGACAATCTTTTCCATGACTTTGCATGCTAAACATGTCAGTGACACTGGTCTGTAGTTTAGTGCTTCATGTCTGTCTCCTTTTTTAAAGATTAGGACTACATTTGCTGTCTTCCATGCCTCAGGCAATCTCCGTGTTTCGATAGATGTATTGAATATTGTTGTTAGGGGTACACATAGGCCTCTGTCCCTCTCTCAGGACCATGGAGAGATGGTTATCGGGCCCCCATTGCCTTTGAGGTATCTAGCTCACTCAGAAGCATCTTCACTTCTTCCTCGGTTGTGTGTACTGTGTCCAGCACATGGTGGTGTATCCCACCTCTCTGTCTTTCTGGGGGCCCTTCTGTCTCCTCTGTGAACACTTCTTTCAATCTCTTGTTGAGTTCCTCACATACTTCACTGTCATTTCTTGTTGTCTCCCCTTTCCTTCCTTCCTTAGCCTAAATTACCTGGTCCTTGACGGTTGTTTTCTTCCTGATGTGGCTGTATAACAGCTTCAGGTCAGATTTGGCTTTTGCTGCTATGTCATTTTCATATTGACGTTGGGCCTCCTTTCTTATCTGTGCATATTCGTTTTCTGGCTCAAACGATTTGCTCTCCTTATTCTCCTGGGTCCTTTTGCCTTCTATTTTCTTCCTTTCCCCTGGCACACTTGGTTTTAGCCTCCTTGCCTCTTTTGGGTGAACCATGGGCTCTCCTGGCTTTTTCATTATTCCCTTGTTTCCCTTGGGTACAAACCTCTCCTCAGCCCCCTTGCAATTTTTTGCTACATATTCCATCATCTCATTAACTGGCTTCCCTGCCAGTTCTCTGTCCCACTGAACCTCATTCAGGAAGTTCCTCATTCCTGTGTAGTCCCGTTTCCTGTAATTTGGTTTCATTTGTCTTGGCCTTCCTGCTTCCCCCTCCACTTGTAGCTCTACTGTGTATTCGAAGCTCAAAACCACATCATCGCTGGCCCCAAGGGGTCTTTCATATGTGATGTCCTCAATATATGCAATACTCAAGGCGAATACTAAGTCCAGTCTTGCTGGTTTATCCTCTCCTCTCTCTCTTGTAGTGTCCCTTACGTGTTGGTACATGAAGTTTTCCAGTACCACCTCTATCATCTTAGCCCTCCATGTATTTTGGCCCCCATGTGGCTCCAAGTTCTCCCATTCGATCTCCTTGTGGTTAAAGTCGCCCATGATCAGGAGCTTTGCCCTGCATGCATGAGCTCTTCTGGCCACTGCAGCCAGTGTGTCAACCGCTCTATTGCCTTGGCCTTCTGCTGTTCTGTGGTGGGTTATACATCACTGCAATTATCACCTTGGGACCTCTAGAGTGAAGCGTTCCCGCTATGCAATCACTTTCTTCTCCGCTGTGTCGTCTCTCCAGCTCATCAAAATTCCATCGGTGTTTGATCAGCAATGCCACTCTTCAACCCCCCCTGTTCCTTCTGTCTTTCCTCAGGATCTGATATCCCGTTGGAAAGATGGCATCTGTTATCATACCTGTAAGCTTGGTTTCTGTGATCGCTATGATGTCTGGTGATGCCTCTTTGACTCTTTCGTGCCACTCCTCCCACTTGTTTGTTATTCCATCAGCGTTTGTGTACCATACCTTCAGTTTCCTTTCCAACACTGTGGTTTGGGGGGCCTGTGGGGGTGGGAGACCTGGTAGCATACTGTGGGATTATATGATTGGGGGTTGGGTGGAAGCTGTGGGTATGGATTGTATTGTGTGTTGGGATGGTTTAATAGGTTGTGGGGTTCTGAGGATAGTTGCATGTGTGCTTGCCCTTGCTGCTCTGTTCTGCTCTGACTGACCTCTGCTGGTTCCATCCTTGTCTCCTTTCCTAGCTCCTTTCGCTTTTTTGTCCTCTCCCTCAGCTGCTGTCTCTCTGTTTGTGTTCTGTCTCTGTCTAGGAGCACCTTCTTGTACTCTTCTGAGCTTTTCATCCATGGTTTCTCTTGGAGGATCCTGTTGCGCACTGTTTCTGTCCTGAGAATCAGCTTGATCGGTCGGTTTCTCCCCTTCAAGTACCCCCCTATTCTCTGAAAATTTACAATCTCGTCCATGACTTCTCCCCCTATTTCTGTGATGTTTTCTCAATCTCCTTTCTTTCTTCCTGCCGTCTTTCAGTGTGTGTCCTTTCCTCTGTCTCCCGAAGCCCATGGATAAACACTGATTTTGCCCTTTCCTCCTCCCATTGCCTCTCCCTCTGTGACTCTGGTCCCTGTCTGTATATGGTCATTTTCTCCCTTGATTTTTCCAGTAGCTCTTGGTAGCATGGTTGTGCCTCAGCATTCGACCTATCTCCCTCTCCATCTGCACCCATCTGCTCTTCCCTTCCACTCCCTGGCCCTTCTTTGCAGGCTGATATGACCTTAGCATAATTCATATCTCCTTCCTTCCTGTTCAGCCTCTCATCTTCGTATGATGTGTCTTCTCTCGTCACTGCCCCTGAGACTTGCTTCAGCCAGTTTACCTCAAATTCTAGGACTTTACCCTGGCTACTGCAGTTTCGACTTGTGCCTCCCAATTCTTCGTCTCCTTCTCCAACCTCTTTTCCCATTTCACAGAGAGCTCTTTCTCCATTTTTTCAGAAAGCTCTCCTAATTTTCTCTCCCATTCTTGCTCAATCCTTTTCCACTGCTCCTCCATCCATTCCTCCCTACCATTGTCATCTGATCCCTGATTCCTGCGAGTCCCAACCATTTTTTTTTTTGTGAAAGAGAGAGAGAGAAAGAGAAAAAGAAAAAAGGGTGAGAGAGAGGGAGAAAGAGAGAGAAGGGGAGGGTAAAAGGAGAGAGGGGGAAAGAAGGGAAAAGGGGGGAAAGAGAAAGTGAGAGATAGGGAAAAGGTAAGAGAGAGAGAGAAAGGAAAGGAGAGAAGGGGAGAGAGAGGGGGAGAGAGGGGGAGAGAGAGAAGAGAGAGAAAAGAGAGAGAGAGAGAGAGAGAGAGAGAAAAGAGAGGAGAGAGAGAAAAGAAGAGAGGAAGAGAGAGGAGTAAGAGAGGAAGAGAGAGAGGAAAAAGAGGGAGAGAGAGAAGAGGAGGAAGAGAGATAGGAAGAGAGAGAGGAAGAGAGAGAGAGAGGAAGAGAGAGAGAAAGAGCGAGAGGAAGAGAGAGAGGAAGAGAGACATGAAGAGAAGAAATGCCAGCTGCTTTAAGCTACATCAATCACCAGCTGAGAGCTATATCAGCTTGGGAAATAATGGCAAGTAACATTTGCACCTGAGAAAAAGCAAATGATGATCGTCTCCCAGGCACCATGATGGTAATGCTGGTGCAGTAGTAAGGATGAATGGGACGATGTTGGCACCTGGAGAAGAAGTTGATATCCTTGGGGTGAAATTTGACTCCAAACTAACCATGAAGAACCATGTTGTAAATCTTGCAAACAAGGCAGCCAGGAAGCTTACAGCACTTCGCCGTATCTCGCATTGCCTTGGACAGTAGGGGTTGCAAGACCCTGTACGAGGCAAAAGTACGCTCACACCTTGAGTATGCCCACTTTCTTGGTTTGCCTGCCCCCCCTTCTCATCTGCGACTGCTTGACAGAGTAGAGAACAGAGCAAGACGTCTCATCTCTCGCCTGGACCCATCTGGAAGATCTGTCATTTCAGCAGAGCCTTCAACATAGGAGGGATGTGGGTGGCCTTATGTTATGTACAAGGCCAATATTGTCAAAATCCCACACTTGGATCCACTTCGAGGACAGCTTTGAAACAAGCTTTTTATGCCACAAGACGGGCAAAAAGGGCACAACCCTTCACTCTGGCTGTACCCTTCTCCAGAACATCACTCCATCTGAGATCATACATACCCAGGATGACTCGAGTATGGAACACATTCATACAGCATAATGATGTCAACGAGATTTAAAATCAGTTGATCAAATGAAAATGCTGGCCCACAGATGGCTCCCAAATTCATCCTGTCCCGTACTTGTATGTCTCATAACATAAAAATGCTTTCAAATGAGCTGATGTAGGTAACAGCTCTTAGCTTGCCAATAAAATTAGGAATCCTTTAAACCTGTAATATAGCTGTCAATAAAGCTAGGGAAACCTTAACCTTGTCAAACCCTGTGTAAAAAAAAAAAAAAAAAAAAAGGAGAGAGAAGAAGGGGAGGAGAGGAGAGAGAGAGAGAGAGAAGAGAGAGAGAGAGAGAGAAGAGAGAGAGTGAGAGAGAGAGGAGAAGAGAGGACAAAGAGAGAGAGAGAGGGAAGAGAGAGGAGGAGAGGGAAAAGAGAACGGGGGGGGGGGGAAGGAAAGGGTTAGAGGGTCACTTCACATGACGGTGTGAAATCCTGTATGTGTGTGTGTGTGTGTGTGTGTGTGTGTGTGTGTGTGTGTGTGTGTGTGTTTGTGTGTGTATGTGTGCGTGCTACAGCTATTCAAGTGCCTAACAGCACATCCTGTACTCACCTAGAGTGTGTGTGTGTACTCACCTAATTGTACTCACCTAATTGTGGTTGCAGGATTCGAGACTCAGTTCCTGGCCCTGCCTCTTCACTGATCGCTACTGGGTCCTCTCTCTCTCTGCTTCTTGAGCTTTGTCATACCTCTTCTTAAAACTGTGTATGGTTCCTGCCTCCACTACTTCACTTGCTAGGCTATTCCACTTCCTGACAACTCTATGACTGAAGAAATACTTCCTAACGTCCCTGTGACTCGTCTGTGTCTTCAGCTTCCAGTTGTGACCCCTTGTCCCTGTGTCCCCTCTCTGGAGCATCCTATCTCTGTTCCACCTTGTCTATTCCCCCCGCAGTCTCTTGTATGTCGTTATCATGTCTCCCCTGCCCCCTTCTGTCCTCCAGTGTCGTCCAGTCCGATTTCCCTTAACCTTTCCTCGTACGACATTCCCTTGAGCTCTGGGACTAGCCTTTGTTGCAAACCTTTGTACTTTCTCTAACTTCTTGACGTGTTTGCCCAGGTGT
>NC_069468.1:27902530-27920030 GCF_026875155.1 Cherax quadricarinatus
TAAAACCTGCTTGCTTATCCTCAATCCTACATTCTGTCTTACCTCTAATTCTTTTAATTATAACCCTGCCGTACACTTTTCCTGGTATACTCAGTAAACTTATTCCTCTATAATTTTTACAATCTCTTTTGTCCCCCTTCCCTTTATATAAAGGGACTATACATGCTCTCCGCCATTCCATAGGTACCTTCCTCTCTTTCATACATTTATTAAACAAAAATACCAACCACTCCAACACTATGTCCCCCCCCCCCTACTTTTAACATTTCTGTCATGATCCCGTCAGTTCCAGCTGCTTTACTTATAAATCTTTTAAAATTTCTAAAAATACTTTTTACAATTCAGAAAAGGACAACCAACCTTAATCAACTAAAAATATGTTGATTCTCCCTTACTACAAAAACTTGCTTAATATGCATTCTCTCCTTAGGAATTTTAATATATATGTTGTATTTCAAAATCTTGATACAGTAAAAAAAATTTGTTAAAAAATTTCACAAAACTTGTTGACATGTGTCTATGATTAAAATAACGTATAGCATTTAAATCAGACAAGATTCTAATGCTCTGTTTTAACCATCCAACTGATTTTCAAAAGGCTGAGAAAGTTATATCATGCAAGTCTATGGTCGAGAGAAACAGAATCAAATTTCATAAAAAGTAATTTTGTAAATAAAATGAATATTGTTTTAGGATTATACAAATTAGATTAATTTATAATTAATAAAATTTGGGAAGAATTTAAGAAACATTAGACAAGTTAAAATCTTAAAGCTTTGGTAAAATATAAGCTGTATTTGACAGATCCTTGACTACCTACATCATCAAGAAAATGTCAGGTGTAAGGTGACAGCGAGGTGTAGTATCGTCCTTTTATGTATTCCTGCACGTCTATTAATTTTACAGTTCCCTTGATAACGTGAGAAATCACATCAAGGGATCTGTAAAAGTAAACTATGTACAGGGATACATACAAGGACAAGACTACACCTGGCAGTCACCTTTCAAAACCTGACCTTTTTTTTCTGTCTCATAAACACGCTGGATAACAGGTACATCTTGCTTCTACTACTTTCACTTGTCACACTACATAGGCATGCACATGCATGCCTATGTAGTGTGATGTTATCAACAAATTTTGTTGAAAATAAGAAAAAGTTTTGGAGTGAAATTAATATATAGAGGAAGCCTAGGGAACAAATAGATTTGACAGTTAAAAAAGGAGAGGAGAGTTATTAAATGTAGAGTTAGAGACATCTGGAATCTCAAGGGAATAATTTGAGGAATTGCTAAATGTTGATGAAGAGAGGAAAGCTGTGATTTTGTGTATAGAGCAAGGAGGAATAACATATTGTAGGAGTGAGGAAGAACCAGTTGTGAGTGTTGGGGAAGTTCGTGAGGCAGTGGTTAGAATGAAAGGGGATAAGGCAGCTGGGATTGAATGTTAAAAGCAGGCGGGGATATAGTTTTTGAGTGGTTGGTGCTTTTATTTAATAAATTAATGGAAGAGGGTAAGATACCTAGGAATTGGCAGAGAGCATGCATAGTTCCTTTGTTAAAGGCAAAGGGACAAAAGAGAGTGCAAAACTTATAGGAAAATAAAGTTATTGAGTATACCAAGTCAAGTGTATGGCAGAGTTATTACTGAAAGAATTAAGAGTAAGACGAAGAGTAGCATAGCATATGAACACGGAGGCTTTAGGAAGGGTAGGGAGTATGTAGATTAAGTGTTTACAGTGAAACATGTAAGTGAATTGTATTTAGATAAGGGTGAAGAGGTTTTTCTGGCATTTATGGATTTGGAAAAGGCGTATAATAGGGTGAATAGGGGGGAACAATATGGCAGATGTTGCAAATGTACAGAATAGGAGGTAGGTCACTAAAAGCAGTGAAGAGTTTTCACGAGGATAGGGAAGCTCAGGTTAGAGTATGTAGAAGAGAGGGAGATTATTTCCCAGTAAAAGTCTTAGACAAGGATGTGTGATGTCACCATGGTTGCTCAATATATTTACAGATGGTGTTGTAAGAGAACTGAATGCTCGGGTGTTTCCAAGAGGTGTGGGATTAAAAGATATAGAATCTAACACAAAGTAGGAGTTGTCACAGTTGCTCTTTGCTGATGAATCTGCTTTTGGGAGATTCTGAAAAGAAGCTGCAGAGGTTGGTAGATGAGTTTGGTAGTACATGTAAAAGAAAAAAACTAAGAGTGAATATATTAAAGAGTAAGGTGATGAGGATAAAAAATAGATAACGATAGATTGGATATCTGATAGAGTATGAAGGAGGTGAATGTATTCTGATATTTAGGAGTGGACTTGTCAGTAGATGGCTCTATGAAAGATGAGGGTTGATGAGGGGAAAAGGTGAGTGGTGCACTTAGGAGTCTGTGGAAGCAAAGAGGGGTATGTATGAGAGTATAGTTATACCTACTCTCTTATATGGGTGTGAAGCATGGGTGGTGAATGTTGCAACAAGGAGAAGGCTGGAGGCAGTGGACACGTCGTGTCTGAGTGCAATGTATGGTGTGAATATAGTGCAAAGAATTCATAGTTTGGAAATTAGGAGGAGATGCAGGATTACCAGAGAGGTGAGGAAGGGTTGTTGAGATGGTTCGGACATGTAGAGTGGGTGCAACAAAATAGAATGACTTATAGTGTATAAGTCTATAGTGGAGGGAAGGCGGGATAGGGGTCGGCCTAGGAAAGGTTGGAAGGAGGGGGTAAAGGAGGTTTTGTTTGCAAGGGGCTTGGACTTCCAACAAGCATGCGTGAGCCTGTTACACAGCATCGAATGGAGACAAATGGTTTTTAGGACTTGATGTGCTGTTGGAGTGTAAGCAAGGTAACATTTATGAAGGGATTCAGGAAAAAATTTTTTTTATAGCATAGGTCAATTTATAGCATAGGTCAATTGATTTCCGCCGATTAATGGCAAATATATACTGATATGTACTTGTGCAAAATAGGCAAATATGTACATTAAGTTTGCTTTTCGTGTAAATAAACCTTGTAATATGATTTATATGTCTCTGAGACTTAATAATAATAATAATAATAATAATAATAATAATAATTATAATAATAAAAATAATAATAAAAACAATCTTTACTTTTTGAAGTACATGTATATACATGTCTGTCATCAATGACATACTGCTATATAAAAAGTCTGCCTCGTATTTAAGGCGAAGAATAAATATAAGACGAGATGTTGATGGTTATTGTAATAAATGTAAGTGAACTGGGGATTGGCGAAGGTATGAGAGAGAAAGAGTGAGAGAAAGAGAGAGATAAAGACAGTGACAGACAGAAACTCCTGATTGAATAATTTTTGTACCATTACCTACAACCTGCTCTTTCCTGCTTTGCATGAGCAGCCTGCTGTTCCCCAGCTCTCTCCTTCTCCAGCGTCCTTCCTCAGCCTCATAACCACAGGCTCGTGTGGCAGCAAACTTTTTCTGACGTATTTGCAAGAGAATGTTTGCAATTAGCAGCTGCAGCTTGTTTAATTCCGTTGCTGAGACCCCCCCCCCCACACACACACACTGTAGTCGGCCCTGCTTCCAAATTTGAGGCTTCCCGTTTTCTTTGTTAGTGAGATTTTCGTTTTCTTCGTTGCATGTAAATGTCTTTTTTTCATATGTACTTAATGCATATATTTGGGCAGTGTATCACAAGCACTTTAGTAATAAAGAATTTTAGGCTTGTGTTTCCATTATGGAGGTAACTTATAAAGTTAAAAAGGAAAGGACATATTTAAACTTTTAGGAATTTACTCAATATGAATGTTTTAAAAATTAAAACAATAATTTATAAAGGTTTAGTGATATCAAGAGAGTATCTTAAGAGTCCTAAATTATTATTATTATTATAATCATGGGAAGCGCTAGAACCAGAGGATTATACAGCGTATGTGGGGGGGGATGGGAGGAATTCAGGCTTAATTAAGGGAGCTGGAGCACAAATCCAATTCCCTAGATCAAGTTGAGGATGCCCTTGATACAAAGAGTTGGTCCTATCATCTCAACTCCAAGGTTATAATTATAACCATTAATGTATGTTTGAGAGTGCGGGTATGAGAGTGCTCGGTATGTCAAGGATTGACTCAACTTACACTTAGAATGTTACTGACAACAATAAGTCTGGATCATCAAGACATTCAAACAGCTTGCTTGAACAATATGACGACCCATTTGCCAAGCAGCAACAACACTCGAAACAGCAGTGAACAGCAATGTTAGGCAAGGAATCAGACCAAAACGACCCTAACACAAAACGATCCTACTACAACCTAAAACAACGACCCTACCACGACCTTAACACAAAACGACCCTACGCAAAAGACTTTGAACTTCTGTATTTCTAAAACTGGGTTCAGCAACTCCAAATTCTCGACTACGACAGTGCACAGATACCAAAGCAATGTAGATCGAGAGATGAACTAGGGACCAGAGATACAGACTGTATCTTATGACACATGACCTCTGAAAACGTAAAATATCACTAAATATCACGAATGATTTGTGACGGAGTTGCATGAAGTTGTGAGATATGTGTCCCGGCTCACCAACGTAGACGTATTCTACCAAAAACAATCTAAATAACACGAGCTGAGGAGAAAAGCATTCTCCCAGACAGAGCAGAGATAATGTGGTGTTTCCTTTATGAGTAGTAGCCGGAGAGAGAAGTAGGGCCTGCAGATGCAGCGTCTGGTGATTTGTACCAGCTTACCCCTGGCACCAAGTGTGAAACAAGTGGCTAGGTAGTTTCCAGTGTGCTGGCAACCAATCAAAACTCTCCTTCAAACAGCACAATGGGAGGTGTAATATTTACAAATACTTCAAGTCAAATAATAATATAAATCATGAAATTTTCGTTTTAGCTATTAACGAATATAAAATTATGTGAAAAATAAATATATACATTATTACTGTGTCTTTTTTTTTTTGAGGTCACTAAAATTATTATTTTTCTTTATTAACACATTTCCAGTTTTCCACCAAGGCAAGGGGACCCGATAAAGAAGAAACACTTTCACCATCATTCACCCCATCAATGTCCTGCCAGAAGCGTGCTGACTCTGCAGTTGAAAGACTGCAACATATCTCCACCCTTCAGAGCGCAGGCACTATACTTTCCAACTCCAGGACTCATGTCTACCTAACCAGTTTTCATGAATCCCTTCATAAATGTTACACTGCTCACACTCCAGCAGCACATCAGGTCATAAAAGCCATTTGCCTCCATTCGCACCTAACTTGCTCATGCAGATTTATACTCCCTCCAAGTCATTCTATTTCGTTCTATCTTCTCTAAATGTCGGAACCACCTCAACAACCCTTCCTCAACCTTCTGATTAATACTTTTAGAAACCCTGCACCTCATAATCTCCAAGCTACGAATTCTCTGCATTATATTCACACCACACACTGCCCTCAGACATGACATCTCCACTGCCTCCAGCCTTCTCCCTGTTGCAACATTCACCACCCATGCTTCACACCCATATAAGAGAGTTGGTACCACTACTTTTATACATTCTCCTCTCTGCATCCAAAGATTTCATTTTTTTGTAGCCAAAAACTCCTCAGTGCACCATTCTCCTTTTTTCCCCTCGTTAAATCAATGATTCACCTCGTCTTTCATAAACCCATCTGATGACAAGTCCACTCCCAAATATCTGAACACATTCATTTCCACCATACTACTTCTAATCTGATATCCAATATGTCATTTCCTAACTTTTTATCCTCATCACCTTGCTTTTTCCTACGTTCATTTTAAATCCCTTCTTATACATACCCTTCCAAATTCGTCCACCAAAATTTTTCAGAATTTCCCAAAAGCAGAGTGTCATCAGCAACAAGCAACTGTTACAACTCCCACTTTGTGTTAAATTCTTTATCTTTTAACCCCACACCTCTTGCCAACACCCGAGCATTCACCTCTCTTACAACCCCATCTATAAATATATATTTTTAACAACCATGGTGACATCACCATGGTTATATATTTTTGGTATTATTAATATTATTTTCATTATTATCATAATAATGAAGGGGTTCGCTTGTTATTATTATCATAATAATGAAGGGATTCGCCTTTTCCTGATTTGGAAAGTGTAAAGAGTTGTTACTGGGCGGGTATGGCCGTAAGTGGGTGTGGGTGGGTATCGGTGAGTTGTCATTGTGGATTGGTACTGGGTTGTGGGTGTGGGTGGATTATGGGTCTGATGAGGTTGTGGATCGAAACACACAAACGAAATAATATTTTTTTTATAATCAGTCACGTGATAGTATACAGACAAACCACGCCCATTTGAAGATAACTACGCCCACTTGTAGCTAATCACAACCGCTTGAAACCTCCTCCAGTGGGTTCAACGTTCACTGAAGCTGAGTTTCCGTTTGTGTTCAAGAACTTAATTAAAACTTTTTAAAGACAAGGAGTTTAAATGAGACAAAATATTATACAGTTTAATCAACAAGTGGAATGATTTAGGAATGACAGTGAAAAAGTGGAATGCATTAGAAATGAGGGGAACAAACAAGTGAAATGCAATGTTAATTTGGGAAATGAACTAGTATTAAGAATAAGGGGAATAACAGGTGAAATGCATTGGGAATGAGGGAAGTAGACATGTGGAATGCATTATGTATGATGGAAGAGAATATGTGGAATAGATTAGAAATGAGGCAGTGACGAAGTAAAAAGTTTCAGTAATGAAGAGAGTTAGCAAGTGAAATGCATCAGTAATGAGGATAGTGAAATGTGGAATGCATTAAGAATGAGGATAACAAGTAAAAAAATGGAATACATTAGAAATGATGGGAGTGAATAAGTGGAATGCTTTGGGAATAATGAAAGTGAGCATGCATTATGTTTTAATGATGAGCAATGCATTAGGAATGAGTATAGTGAAGATGTTAAAAGTATTTGTAATGAGAAGAGTAAACATGTGGAATGCATTAGGAATGAGGGTAGTGAAAACGAAGATTCCATTAGGAATAAAAGAAGCTAACATTAGGAATAAGTTAGGAATGAGAATACTAAGCATGTGGAATACATAAGAAATTATGGGGAAAAAAATATGGAATGCATTAGGAATTAAGAACATGAACGGGAATGAGGGCATTAAACATGTAACAAACATAATGAATGAGGAAAGTGAATATATTAAATGCATCACAAATGAGGGTAGTGAACGTGTATAATGCAATAGGAATGAGGACAGTGAACGTGCATAATGCAATATGAATGAGGACAGTGAACGTGTATAATGCAATAGGAATGAGGACAGTGAACGTGTATAATGCAATATGAATGAGGACAGTGAACGTGTATAATGCAATAGGAATGAGGACAGTGAACGTGTATAATGCAATAGGAATGAGGACAGTGAACGTGTATAATGCAATAGGAATGAGGACAGTGAACGTGTATAATGCAATAGGAATGAGGACAGTGAACGTGTATAATGCAATAGGAATGAGGAAAGTGAACGTGTATAATGCAATAGGAATGAGGACAGTGAACGTGTATAATGCAATAGGAATGAGACAGTGAACGTGTATAATGCAATAGGAATGAGGACAGTGAACGTGTATAATGCAATAGGAAAGAGGACAGTGAACGTACATAATGCAATATGAATGAGATCAGTGAACGTGTATAATGCAATAGGAATGAGGACAATGAACGTGTATAATGCAATAGGAATGAGGACAGTGAACGTGTATAATGCAATAGGAATGAGGACAGTGAACGTGTGTAATGCAATAGGAATGAGGACAGTGAACGTGTTACAAAAAACGCGATTCTAAAAGCTTAGAGATCTCCAGTGAATACTAGAAAGGACTGCCCTTCTAGCATCCAGCCTGTTACTGGGTTTTCGTAACAAGTAGTCAGTATCCTTGTCCAATTATCCATTAAAATCAGTAATATTCAATAGCGCTTTAGGATTACAACTGGTAGGCTACTAACTAGATAAATTAAAATTTAATAAATTTATTAAGTCTATAAGTTGTCTAGAGGTATATTATCAAATTAATTACAGCAATCAAAATAAAATCAATCTCTCGAGTTCAATATTATTGTGCTGAAAGCACATATCACATTTATAATTCTTAAGTACCGTCTGGTACATTAACATTTAATAAGATATTACAAATATGTACAAGTAAGTGTGTATGTGTGTAAGTGCTCTTAATTTAGTTAGCTGTGTCTAAAGGGCTCGAAAAAGCCCTTTAAAAAAAAGTGACTGACAAAGTCCTCAAATAAACTAATTCTTGACCGATGGAAACCCCCCGAACAGTCTGCGGGAACAAATAAAATTTCTAACCCCAATAGAAAAGAAATTTATAAAAGCGACTAACGAAACAGAATCAGGAACGGGGGAAATAATATAACGACACAAAATGGGGAAACCACCCAGCAGATCCTCCAAAAAAACTCCCAAAAATTTTAAATCTATTTTCAGCATAGGAAAAACACGACTGTGACAATACACAAAAACCAGTAAAAATTTAGGTCAGAAGCTTAGCTAAGGCCCTAATATTCAGAGTGTTATTAAACACAAACCTCAGTACAACGTCGAAAATCACAAAGTCTATACAATGTTCTGTGAACAGAGTTCTACAAACTAACAAGAATAAGGGAGACAACAATTTTCCCAAACTAGCAAGGGGGTCCCCCCAGCAGACTGTCAGACAAAACAGCTTCCAACCAGCAAGCGAGTCCCAGCAAAAATGTCAGACAGACAAGCTGCCCCAACCCCAGAAAACCCGAGTCTCTAGCAGACTGTAAACAGACAAGTTTGCCCAAAACCAGGCAAGCGAGTCTCTAGCAGACTGACCCCTTCACGGGAGGGGGAAGACCCCCCCCCCCTCGATAAAAGTGTTAGCTACGGGGACAACTGAAGCTCAGAAGCCGGGCAGTATAACGACGACAACGTTTAATTACAGTTTTTGGGAAAATTCAACCCAAAATTGAGAAAATTTTAATAAACCTAACAACAAAAAGCAAAAAATAACAAAAAAACCCATAAAATAATAATATAAAGGCATCTTTTACGATTTAGCAAATTTACGAAAATATAAGCAATATAAAATTATTGAAAAGAAAATAAAACTTTAAACATATATCATAATAATAATTGTTACCCATTCGGGGGTTTTTGCAACACCCCCCCCAACACGACAGGGGTGGGCACTGGGGAGTTGCATGAATGTCTTCACTTATTTCTGATTACTCATATCAATTTTTTATTATCAAAAAAAAAATTAATTCGAGTTTTCCCCCTTGCCAACCCACTTCTAAAATTTTCACAGCGTCTTTCACTAGGATATCCCCCCAAACTGGGGCCCAGTACACAGTATCGTATTTCTGTTTTCCCGGGGGTTATATCCCAACCCGTGTAGAGACAGGATAGCGCGGGAAAAGGAGGGCACGTTGAGGCTCGATCATAGTAGAGGAGACTGAAATTCCCAAACTCTTAAGTAGTGGTTGTGGAATGGAGCAGTATAAAACATCTGAGTAAAAAAACAGTTTAAAAGGTGTGAAAGTGAGGGGGGGGGGCTGCGACGGGGACAGTGTTGCGTCACCCCGCGAAACATCACCCGCACCACATACTCATTTCAACACTCAGTTTGTCTCCTCCTCACAAAACATTATGTGAATATATAATTTTAAAAATTTTAGAAAAATGAAAATGAGTATTTATGGGTTAAAAAGGGCTGAGGGTTTAAAAATTACTTTACTGAATTTGCATAGAAAGTAAAAAAAGGTTTTTGGGGCAAAAATTTACTTTTAATTTAAATTGTAATTGATAATTATTAAGGACAAAGGACAGAGCGTCAGCAATTACATTACAATAAACCCCACTTATTTGTTTTAAACAATAAAAAATAAGGTTGGATTCTGGGGGCCCACCTCATAAACCTAGCTTTTTTACTTTTCATGGGTGTTTATATGGGTGAGTGGTTTGTGGTCAAAAAAAACTTTAAATTTTAAATGGGGAATGCCCAAATACACGTCAAAAGTTCCAAGGACACCACAAGAGTTAAGCCTTTTTTCCCTCAATAGTGGGCAAATTTTTTTTGGTGCCCGTTTAAGCTTAGATGAAAGTAACAATTAGGATGGAGAATTTAAAAGGGGATTTTAACTGTTGGAGCAGGACAGCACCCACTGCATGGGCCCTCCCCATTTTTAAAAGTAAAAAAAAAGGGGAAAGGGTTGAAATTAGGACTTTTTTTAAACACAGGAGAAAGAGGAAAGAAAAGCCTTCAAACCTTTTGAACGATTCTGAACAACCCCTTTAGTCCAGGTAACTGAATTTTGCTACTAGTAAGCTCAGTGGAGGAGCTGCAATCTGAGAAAAGTTTGGACAGAACCTGCGATAATACCCTTTCCCATACCCAGGAATCTCTTTTACCCCTTTTCCCATCCGGGGGCACGGGAAATTCAAAAAATTGCACAACCTTGGGCCCAATGGGAGCAACCTCCCCTTGGCCGATAAAAAAGCCTAGATAGGTTAAATTTTGGTTTTACCAAAACACTTTTTGGCTAATTTAACCAGTGAAAGTTGTATGCGCCAGTCTCTCAAACAATGCCTAAAGACGCGTCAAGGGGCTTTTCCCCCCACTCGTCTTTTGTACACCACAAATTCGTCAAGGAAGGCTTCTATTTCCTTCTAAGTTGTGGGTCAAAATCGTTCCCTTATCGTTGAATGAAGAAGCCCGCGTTACATGGCCGAAGGGGGTACGAGGGATTAAAAAATCCCTCTTAACAAATAAAAGCAGATAAATTTTTTGAAACACGTTCAGTAAGCGGGGACTTGTAATAGGGCCCCGTAAGAGAAATTTAAAAGGCTTACAAACTGGGCTCCTGACACACGGGTCAATAAGGTCGTCAATGGAGGGAGAGGGGTAAAACCCTCAGGCAAAGGGGAAAAGGTTTACTTTCCTTTTAATTTAATGCCCAACCTGAAACTACCCGTCAGGGTTTTGGACTAAAAAACAGGGAATGCCCCTGGAACTTTTACTGCGTTCAATAAGTCCGTGAGGAAAAAACAGAAAAAATCAACCTTTTTCTCTCAATGGGTTTATGCTTTGTTGGGCCCCATCCCATATGGTTTAAATTTTCTAAAAGGGGGGATGCCCCCGGGACATCAACGTCCTGTTTCACCCAAAAATTTCAACGTTTGGAACATCACCGAACAAATTTAGGAAATGCAAAATCATGTTTTTAAAATCCCAGCTTTATCAATCCCCAAAGGGTTTCTAAAAAAATCGTTTTAGTTTATTGAAGAGCCCCTAAATTTTTTAAAAGAACCCTATACCTCTTTGAGATTGTCAGGTAGACTGACGTTTTTTTTTCCTCTGTCCCCAGGAAAAAATAGGGAAATAGGGTTGGGTAGAGGGAAAATAGCGTAGTATGCCCGGGGTCTGGGTTAACCCTGGTACACATGATTAGATTTCTTTTTTCCCAAAGGGGTACGGAAACCAAATTTAAATTTTTTTTCGCCCAAGCCCTTTTTTTTCTTCTTCCAGGGGACCATCATACCTGGGGTTTGTAGAGCATGACCCGGTACTAAAATTTTCCCAGGGCCCTCCCCCTTTCTTTCCCGCTTTAAAAAAGAAAGAGAGACAGCAGCTTTCATAATGTTGCTTCATTCTAGGGTTGGGCTGAAAAAGGTTTTTTTCCCAAGCTAGCTCTCTAAACGGCTTTTTCCCAAAAGTTTGCTGGGATTAATGAAGGTTTTAAGTACTCAATTATGGGTTTTATTTTCCTTTTTCCACACGTTTTTTAAAACTGCAGAGGACCCCGCCCTTTGGGGCCGAATATTTAAATTTAAAAGGGGCAAAACCCCAGACTTTCCCCTTTCCCTTTTTTCTCATAGCGAACAGAAGAAAAGGAAAACCTTTATCCCCGTCTCTAGAAAAATGTTCCAATAAACTCCTTTATTGACTTCAGTGTTGAGAAATCTCTCTAGAGGGCCCCTTGGGGACTGTGGAATTTAAAACTGGTTGAAAGTACAGACTTTATTCCTGGTGGGATAATGCTTTCAAAGATCTTAGGGAAATGGGAAATTAATCCCCGATCTGACTGTATCTCCCCGTGGGAAACCCCAAAACCCCGGGAGAAAAATTTTTATCCCGCGCTCTCACAATAGACGACATTAATTTTTCTCATAAATAGCTTTGGGGGTAGGGTGTTGCAGGGGTCCATAATAGTAAATAAGTTTGGTTTCCTAGTTTTTGGGTTCTGGCAAAGGACCAACCCCAAACCAAAAAAAAGACGTGAGAAAGGTTTTACCATGCAGGGATAGGAAAGAGAGGTACCCGGTGGAAAGGGGTTGCGCTGGCCCGCCCGTCACTTGACACACGTGGCAAAAGTTTTCCCCTTTAACACTACGTTTCCTTCATCTTTGGCCCAAATTAAAAAGTTTTGGCCCAAATTCCCCGGGGTCCTTTTTGACACCCAAATGTCTTCCTAAAGGGAAATAAAGTGGGGCAAAAACAATGGCTTTTTCACCAAATTAAAAAGGGTTTAACCCCTACTAATTCCTTTACTGTGGTAGAAAAAACTATCAGCTGACAACTTAATGTATTTTTCCATCAAACCGTTTTCCATAATGAAAAAATTATCGAGATTCCCTTTTCCCTTTCCCCTCCCGTAAATGTTTTATCTTTCCCGTCTTTTCCCCCGACTTAACAACAAACTATCCCTTTATTAAAACATCTTTAGTTTTGAAATTTAAAGCAGTTGTGTCCTGATAGGTTATGACCGGGGGGGGGTCAGTGGGTTTAAAGATCCTTGGGCGCAGAGGTCACCCAAAAAAATATTTAAGCCCCAAAAAAATTGCATCAACTAACTCAACAGGGGACAAAGGGTGGTTGTTTGAATCTTTGGGCATGCTCTAGTTAAATTTCGCTGAGGAGGAAATAAAAAAGGGTTTTTCTTTGGGATACTTTCCCAAAAAAAATTTTTATACGAAGGGGAGTGGTTAAAAGGGGGAAAATATAACTTAATAGGAATTTTAGTGTTGGGTTTTCTTAAAAAGCTTTGAGCCAAAACAGTAATTTTTCCCTTCCCCTTTGGGCAAGAGACTCAGTTTAGGGACATACATCCCCCCCTGGTATGGGTTTTACAAGACAAAAATCAAAATCTTCAGATTAGGAAAATACTCAAAGGGGTTTGGGCCCTTGAAGTTCCCAGTATGTCAAAAAATGGACAATTTCTCCAACACCCTTTGGGTCAAAAATCCCGGACAGGCCCCCATTTGTTACCAAAAAAAAAGCGATTCTAAAAAACTTAGAGATCTCCATTTAATACTAGAAAGGACTGCCCCTTTTAGCATCCACCCGTTACTGGGGGTTTTTGGTAAAAAGTGGCAGTTTTCCTTGCCAATTATCCCTTAAAATCATAATATTCAATAGGCTTTTTGGATTACAAACTTTTGGGAGGGAAATAACTAGATAAATTAAAAAAAATTTAAAAAATTTTTTTAAGTCTATAAGTTTTCTAGAGGAAAAATTTTCAAATTAATTACAGCAAACAAAATAAAATTTAATCTCTCAGTTCAATATTTTGTTCGAAAGCACTATCACATTTATAATCTTAAGTACCGTCTGGGACATTAACATTTTTAAAAAGATATTACAAATATGTACAGTAAAATGTGTATGTGTGTAAAATGCCCTTTAAATATTTTTTCTTGCTCCCAAAACCTTTTGAAAAAGCTTAAAAAAAAAGTATTTACAAAAATTTCCCCAAAAAAAATAACTTCTTGAACCCACTGGGAACCCCCAAACCATCTGTTGAACAACAAAAAAATGCTAAGCCCCAAAAAGGGAATGCAATTTTCAAGCGACTACGACACAGAATAGGGAATGGGAAAAAAATATTAAAAGACACTAAGTAGGGACCATCAGCATCCTCCACAAAACCCCATTTAAATTTGAATCCCATTTTTAGCATAGGAAAAACACACTGTGACAAATACACAGAAAACCTAAAAAAAATTTGAAAAAGCTATACTTTAAGGAAACCCGAGATATTCAGAGTGTCTATGTGACACACAACCCAGTACAAACCCTCGAAAATCAAAAAAGTCTATACAATGTTCGTGAACAAGTTTAAAAAACTAACAAGAAAATGAGACAGACAATCTGTCCCAACTAGCAACGGGGTCCCCCAGCAGACTTTTCGAAGACAAAAATGCCAACCAGCAAGGACTCCAGCAGACTGTCAGCAGACAAGCTGTCCCAAACCCCAACGAGTCCTACAGAATGTCAGACAGACAAGCTGTCCAACCAGCAAGCGAGTTCTAGCAGACTGACCCTTCACGAAGGGGTTTAAAACAACCCCCCCCCTTTGATCACTTGGTTTGCTAAGTGGAAACTGCAATTGAACCGGCAGTTTTAACGAGCGACAAGCGATAATTACCGTAGTTTTTACAAACAAGCCCAACTGGCACATTTTAATACATCCCAAAAACATAAGCTAAATAACAATTAACAGTCAATAATAATTTTTAAAGGCCCCTACATTTACGATTTAGCTATTATGCAAATATAACAATATAAAATTATAAAGAAAAGTTAAAATACAAATTTAAAATATACATAATTTTTCATTGTAACCCATTCAGGGGTTGCAACCCGAAAAGTGTATAATGCAATAGGAATGGGACATGAAGTTTTTAAAAGCAATAGGAATGAGGGTAAATGAACGTGTAAAAAATGCATTTAAGGGGAAAGAGGGTAGGGGAACGTGTATAATGCAATTTGGAAAAGAGGGTAATGAAAAGTGTTTTATGCATTTTGGAATGAGGGTAGTGAAAGTGTTTAATGCATTAAGAATGAGGGTAGTTAACGTGTATAATGCATTAGGAATGAGGGTAGTGAACGTGTATAATGCATTAGGAATGAGGGTAATGAACGTGTATAATGCATTAGGAATGAGGGTAGTGAACGTGTATAATGCATTAGGAATGAGGGCAGTGAACGTGTATACTACTTTAGGAAAGACAGTAGTGAACCTGTATAAAGCATTAGGAATGAGGGTAGTGAACGTGTGTAATGCATTATGAATGAGGGTAGTGAACGTGTATAATGCATTATGAGTTAGGGTAGTGAACGTGAATAATGCATTAAGAATGAGTGCGTGAGCATTTTAAATGTAAAGAAAGAATAGAGTGAACAGTTGTAATGCATTAGGAAAGAGAGGAGTGAGCAAATAGAATGTATTAGGAATGAGGGGAGTAAACATGGAAAACATTAAGAATGAAGGGAATGAGAAAGAAAGCATTAGGAATGAGGGAAAGAGACAAACAGAATGCATTATTAAAGTAGTGACATGTGAAATGAATAAGGAATGAAGGAGGTGAATAAGCGGAACGCATTGGGAAGAAGGGAGTAAACATATTTAATGCATTATAAGTGAAGGAAGTGACTAAACGGAATACATTAAGAATAAAAGTAGAAAACAACTAGATTGCACAAGGAGATAATTAACTGAACCGAATGCATAAGGAAAGAGGAAGCGGATAAGTTTAATGTAGTAACAGTGAAGGCCAGAAGACGTGAAATTGATTAGGAATGAAATGAGTAAGAGGAATGCGTTAATAATAGATAGTAAATATTCGAAATGCATTAATGAAAAAAACGAACTAGTGGATGCACAAAAATCCATGATAGTGAACATGTGAAATACATTGGGAATAATGGAATGTCTGATTATATGAAGAGTTTTTTCAAGTTCTTTGTCTCTCTGTATTAGTCCAGTCAATCTAGAGTTGAAACTTAAAAAAAAACTGCAACTTAATTTTTTCTCCAAAATCCCCTTCAAACACTATCCAGAAAATAAGAAAAAAGTGTAGAGTGATATAGTTGGGAAAGCTTGCTAAATGATGGCTAATAAGAAGTAATTTTTCTCCTTATTCTTGATGGATAAGATCATACAAACAACTATTATAACTTTTGTTGGATAAAAATCGGGTAAAAAAAAAAAAGCAATCTTCAAACTTTTATTTTAGAAAGAATGTTTATTATAGTATACCGTTAGGAAGTATATAGTTAGTATACCGTTAGGAAGTATATAGTTAGTATACCGTTAGGAAGTATATAGTTAGTATACCGTTAGGAAGTATATAGTTAGTATACCGTTAGGAAGTATATAGTTAGTATACCGTTAGGAAGTATATAGTTAGTATACCGTTAGGAATATATAGTTAGATACCGTTAGGAAGTATATAGTTAGTATACCGTTAGGAAGTATATAGTTAGTATATCGTTAGGAAGTATATAGTTTAGTATACCGTTAGGAAGTATATAGTTAGTATAACCGTTAGGAAGTATATAGTTAGTATACCGTTAGGAAGTATATAGTTAGTATACCGTTAGAAGTATATAGTTAGTATACCGTTAGGAAGTATATAGTTAGTATACTGCTAGGAAGTATATAGTTAGTATACCGTTAGGAAGTATATAGTTAGTATACCGTTAGGAAGTATATAGTTAGTATACTGCTAGGAAGTATATAGTTAGTATACCGTTAGGAAGTATATAGTTAGTATACTGCTAGGAAGTATATAGTTAGTATAACCGTTAGGAAGTATATAGTTAGTATACTGCTAGGAAGTATATAGTTAGTATACCGTTAGGAAGTATATAGTTAGTATACTGCTAGGAAGTATATAGTTAGTATACCGTTAGGAAGTATATAGTTAGTATACTGCTAGGAAGTATATAGTTAGTATACTGCTAGGAAGTATATAGTTAGTATACCGTTAGGAAGTATATAGTTAGTATACCGTTAGGAAGTATATAGTTAGTATACTGCTAGGAAGTATATAGTTAGTATACCGTTAGGAAGTATATAGTTAGTATACTGCTAGGAAGTATATATTAGTATACCGTTAGGAAGTATATAGTTAGTATACTGCTAGGAAGTATATAGTTAGTATACCGTTAGGAAGTATATAGTTAGTATACTGCTAGGAAGTATATAGTTAGTATACCGTTAGGAAGTATATAGTTAGTATACTGCTAGGAAGTATATAGTTAGTATACCGTTAGGAAGTATATAGTTAGTATACTGCTAGGAATATATAGTTAGTATACCGTTAGGAAGTATATAGTTTAGTATACTGCTAGGAAGTATATAGTTAGTATACCGTTAGGAGTATATAGTTAGTATACTGCTAGGAAGTATATAGTTAGTATACCGTTTAGGAAGTATATAGTTAGTATACTGCTAGGAAGTATATAGTTAGTATACTGCTAGGAAGTATATAGTTAGATATACCGTAGGAAGTATATAGTTAGTATACTGCTAGGAAGTATATAGTTAGTATAACCGTTAGGAAGTATATAGTTAGTATACTGCTAGGAAGTATATAGTTAGTATACCGTTAGGAAGTATATAGTTAGTATACTGCTAGGAAGTATATAGTTAGTATACCGTTAGGAAGTATATAGTTTAGTATACTGCTAGGA
>NC_069468.1:27925030-27933984 GCF_026875155.1 Cherax quadricarinatus
GCCGCTGGGCCAGCTAGTTTTAATAAGCGAGTCATGTTGACGGCTTTGAGGGGACTTGAGCTAGAGTTCGTCACGGCCATACTAGCGGGAGATTCGTCTGTAAAAACTTTCATTTGTGGTCACAGTGGTGCCTATGCTAACCTTCCTATGGTGTAGAAATATACCTAGTTGGACGAATCTATCAAAGTTCGCTGGTCTAGTGGCTAACGTGACGGTCTGGAGTTTTGAGACTCTCTGACCGCGGGTTCAAACCCCACCCGTGTTATGGTTTGTTTGCAATTGTGTCATTACGATTTCGTGATTCAAAAAACACATGTGCATCTAATGTGAAATTTTATTGTGCGAACGTTTTACTCTCCAGGAGCTTCGTCCAACTGTTACAAACAATACAGTGATACAAGATATATGCAGATACCAATGTGAGGTGAAAAAAAATGCCTTAAGTCATTTTTAATCGCTATTTCAAACAGAATGAAAGCAGTTTCACCATCTCTGAAGTATTAGTGAGAGTTAATCTCAAAATAATGAACCTGCCGTCATATAGCACCCAAGAGTTTCCTCCAGTACTTCTGCTACTATTACTGCTACTGCTACTACATTAAGCATGGTTCAGTTAGGATATTGCAGTGACTTAAGAAATCGTAATGACACGATTGCAAATAAACCATACCCCCGGCCGGGATTGAACCCGCGGTCATAGAGTCTCAAAACTCCAGCCCGTCGCGCTAACCACTAGACCAGCTAGCCACAATAAGATTCATCCAACTAGGTATATTTCTACACCATAGGAAGGTTAGCACAGGCACCTCTGTGACCACAAATGCAAGTTTTTACAGACGAATCTCCAGCTAGCGTGGCCGTGACGAACTCTAGCTCAAGTCCCTTCACTGCCGTCAACATGACTTAAGAAATCGTAATGACACGATTGCAAATAAAACCATACCCCCGGCCGGGATTGAACCCGCGGTCATAGAGTCTCAAAACTCCAGCCCGTCGCGCTAACCACTAGACCAGCTAGCCACAATAAGATTCACCAACAAGGGATATTTCTACACCATAGGAAAGGGTTTGCACAGGCACCTCTGTGACCACAAATGCAAGTTTTACAGACGAATCTCCAGCTAGCGTGGCCGTGACGAACTCTAGCTCAAGTCTCTTCACTGCCGTCAACATGACTTAAGAAATCGTAATGACACGATTGCAAATAAACCATACCCCCGGGCCCGGGGGGATGGTTAGCGCGACGGGCTGGAGTTTTGAGACTCTATGACCGCGGGTTCAATCCCGGCCGGGGGTATTGTTTATATTGCAGTGTTTTCACCTCATATTGTTACCTATTCAAACATATAAATTTTATTCCTTTGCAAAGGTTACAATGTGTGATTTAATCTTTAGTGTTGTCAAGTACAAAATTTGGCACTAACATGCCGGGGGATGTCAAGTTCTCATCCTAATGTATCTTCCACTACCAGTGTTAACATAAAGAACGCTTGTAACTCTTTCCTTAATGCAAGGGAATTGTGGGATACGCCCCTTTTATTTTTGTATAATTTCGGGTTTTCTTAAGGTCCCCTTCCTTAAAATCAAAAGTCTATAAAAGACAAATTCGACTTTCTAAAAACAGTTCAGGGGCTTTTTAACACTCGGCCCCCGTTTTTACCTTTTAAAAGTAAGATAAAAAGAACAGGAGGATTTTATGAAGGGGGCGCAACGATATGATATTAGTGGGGGTGGGGCGGGGGAAGCTGCGGGGTGTCGCTTCTTTCTTGTTGTGTTTGGTGGTAGAGAGGTGGGGGTTGAGGGGTTCATGAAAATTTGTGTTTGGGTTCCCCCTGAGGATCAGTTTTCCCTGTCTGTTGCTGCCTGCCCTGTCTCTTTCATTTTCCTTCCGTTTGTGTTTCTTACACCCCCTTTTAATTTTTTGTGTTTTGTGTTGGGTGGGGTACACCCCTGATATTCGGGAATTTTTTTAAATTGTGGTTTCGTTGTAGACCCTTTGTTCCATACCACTTCTGTCTTGACGTCAATCTGACGGGCATTTTCTCCCCCTGAATACCTCACTGTAAAACTTGTCACGGGGACATGTCCCTCTCCTTTATTTCAAGTATTCTAATCCTTTTTTCCTCCCAGTGTTTTTTTCATCATAAATAGCCCCCTTCAGCCTCCTGAACCCCATAACAATTAGACCTCCCCTCTCCTTCTTTTCCCCATGTCTCGGGACCAATTTAAGCATCTTCTTTGTTATCCTTATCATATTCTGGACATCCTGGTGATTTGATATCACTTCTGCGCTGGACTTGTTAGCTCCTCTTTCAGTCCCTTCATTGTCCTCTGATAATCCTGTTTCCATCACTTTGCTACTTTCGATCACTGGATTTTGCTTCAACATTTCCAGTTCCTCCACTAGGCTCTACATCTTTACCTCAGCAGCTACAGCTTGTAACTTGCACTTCTTGCTCTCTGCAGATACCTTCGCCATTGTATTGCAAAGTTCACTTATCCAGGGCAGGTTTGGGTTTTCTTGCCAGCTAACTAGCTAGCTCATTGAGGATGTTGTTAGGTCTTTAGACTGATTAGTTAGAGGTATGGGTTTAGGAATGGAAAATAATGAGTGTCGAAATATTGATTAACATAGGGTAATTACAGTAACAGAAACTGTGTAAAATAAAAGCTGAATAGGGAAAAGGCTCACAAGAAAAACATATTGTATTTTATGCTGTCGAAGCGCCAGAAATAAAATGAATTACATTTGGTAGCATGTGCTGGGAACTTTGATGTCATTGCCATAACTGAAACATGGTATAATTCAAATAGTCAGAATATGATTGCTGAGTGTCATATTCAAGGGTTTAAGTTGTTCCTTGTAGACAGATATAATGGGAAAAAGGGTGGAGTTGCATTACATGCACGAGGAAATATAAATTGTTGCATAAAAACAGGCATAAAAATAGATGGTAAGCTTCCTTGCTCTAATAATTAATAACTAAATGGACAGTAAATATTTGTTATTGTTATAATTTAATAATTGTGTTAATATATGGATAGAGAAATGAAACTAAATTGCTGTTAAAGGAAATTTGTAAAAGGTTCAATAATAAATTAGGGTTATATTTAGATGATGTAATTAGGTGTATAGGTTACACAATGAATTGTTTGAATATGTAATGTATCCTATCTTTATACCAAAGCCTATTCTGATAATTTTAATAATAAATGTGTGTTAAAATTGTAAAGCAAAGTGGAGTACAAAAATAATTTCAATTAAGTCGTTTATTAACAACCATCCCTCGGCCGCAGTGTGGAATTTTTTTACATAATTTCCTAAATATAGAACATATAAATGAATAATATAATTGTGTAATATTATGCTGATTTGACCCTTCTGAGAAATTTCGAGTGAGGGGGTGTAGAACAGCTGCAGAGTGGCTCCAGAGACGTTATATTGAATTTGTGTAAACACTGGTCCTTTAATTGTACAGTATAATCGAGAGTCATTGAAGTTCAATGGGTGTATATCGGGCTCAATCCATAATTTAGATATTGATGACATGTTCCCGCTGAAGAACTGAGATAAAGTGTGTGGAAAACCTTTGCAATTCAGCAACAAGAACGAAAAAATAGATGACATCGATTCTCCCAGGAACGCAGCTAAGTGATGCTTACCCATAATGTACAGTAGTTTTGTGTTGGCACTGTAAATTCTAACTGCTTGGAAGCATTAGGATGTGTTTCCCCCCAAAATTATTAGGATCCAGTAATTAAATGGTAAGTGGTAATATGATTTCCTTTCTAATAACACTATAATAATTTATGTTCAATAATTATATTCTGTGTACCCAGCAAACCTAATCACATACAGTCCGCAACTTTAATTTACGAGAGTAGCTGGTTATAATATTGTAATCATTAATTTAATGTCACTTCTAGCTTTCTGTGAGAGTGGTGATGAAGTGGGCATCTAGGGAGTGACAGCTCTGCTACCTACTGTGATTAAGTCTCGCTTACCTTACCCAAATTACTTGCCTGTAATAATTCAGGTAATACCCTGTAAACCTCTTGCAGGTAATTTGCTCACATGATAGTAATCCATATTACGCATGTAGCTGAAAGTTAGTCAATATGTTATGCTAGGCTGCTGCTCCACTTTTCTGAAGAGTTTTAAATTTTCTCTCGTTTTTACTAATTATATATAATAGCACTTACTATTATATTATTTACTAGTGCACATGAGATGTGTTAAATGCACCCAGAGATACACACATCACTGCCCATGTAGTTGAAAATTAACCTAATTATTTAATTATCCTAATGACTACTAAATATTCTGCCAGGGCCACTGCTACTTATCCCCTCTGTGTATTCACTTAGTTGTAACTCACCTAGTTGTGGTTACAGGATCGAGTCACAGCTCCTGGCCCCGCCTCATCACTGGCTGCTACTAGGTCACTGTTCCTGCTCCATGACCTTTATCATGCCTCTTCTAAAGCTAATGTATGGAACCTGCCTCTACTACATCACTTCCAAGACTATTCCACTTCTGATAATGCTGTGACTGAAAATTTTTTCCTAACATCCCTGTGATTCACCTGAGCCTTCAACTTCCAACTGTGACCCTTGTTGCTGTGTCTCATCTCTGGAACAACCTGTCTCTGTCCACCTTGTCGATTCCTCTTAGTATTTCATAAGTCGTTATTATGTCCCCCCAATCTCTCCTGTCTTCCAGTTTCGTCAGGTCGATCTCCCTTGTCCTCTCCTTGTAGGACATTCTCCTTAGCTCCGGGACTGCATACTCCAATTTGGGCCTAACGTACACAGTGTACAGGGTCCTGAACGAGTTCTTATTAAGATGTCGGAATGCTGCTCTTAGGCTTGCTAGGCGCCCGTGTGCTGCAGCAGTTTTTTAGTTGATGTGCACCTCCGGAGATGTGCCCGGTGTTATACTCACCCCAAGATCCTTTTCCTTGAATGAGATTTGTAATCTCTGTCCCCCTAGAGTGTACTCGGTCTGAGGTCTTCTCTGCCCTTCCCCAATCTTCATTTAGTGGGGTTGAACTCCAAGAGCCAGTTGCTGGACCATGCCTGCAGCCTCTCCTAATCCCTTTGTAAATTCTGCCTGATCCTCGTCCGATTGAATTCTTCTCATCACCTTCACATCATCTGCAAACAGAGACATTTCGGAGTCTATTCCTTCTGTCATATCATTCACAAATACCAGAAACAGCACCGGTCATAAGGCTGACCCTGTGGAACCTCGCTCGTTACAGATGCCAACCCTGACACCTCACCACGCACCATGACTCGCTGTTGTCTTCCTGACAGGCAGTCCCTGACCCATAGTAGTGCCCTCCCTGTTATCTCTGCCTTGGCCTCCAGCTTCTGCACTAATCTCTTGTGTTGAAGTGTCTCAAACGCCTTCTTACAGCCCAAGAAAATGCAGTCTACTCACTCCTCTTTCTCTCTCTTGTCTTACTGCTGTGATCCAGTAGGTTAGTGACACAGGTGCTCCACACTCTTCTGATAATCTTCTCAAAGACTTTGCATAATATACATGTTAGTGACACTGGTCTGTAGTTCAATGCTTCATGTCTGTCTCCTTTTTTTAAAAATTTGGACTACATTTGCTGTCTTCCATACCTCAGATAATCGCCCTGCTTCGATAGATTTGTTGAAGATTGTTGTTAGTGGTACACATAGCACCTCTCTCTCTCAGGACCCAGGGAGAGATGTTATCCGGTCCCATTGCTTTTGAGGTATCTAACTCGCTTAGCAGTCTCTTCACTTCTTCTTCAGTTGTATGTACTGTGTCCAACCCTTGATGGTGAACTCTATCTCTCTGTCTTGTTGGAGTCCCTTCTGTCTCCACTGTGAACACTTCTTTGAATCTCATGTTGAGCTCCTCACATACTTTGTGGTCGTTTCTCGTGATCTCTCCTCCTTCCTTCCTCATCCTGATTACCTGGTCCTTGACTGTTGTTTTCCTCCTGATGTGACTGTACAACAGTTTCGGGTCAGATTTGGCTTTCGCTGCTATGTTGCTTTCATATTGCCGTTGGGCCTCCCTTCTTACCTGTGAACATTCATTTCTTGCTCGACGTCTGCTCTCCTTACTCTCATGGATCCTTTGCCTTCTATACTTCTTCCCTTGTCTAGCACACTTGGTTTTGACCTCCCTGCACCCTCGGTTGAGCCTAATAGTCATCCTTTCTAGTTATTTCTGTTACTCTTGGGTACAAACCTCCTTGCATACTGTTGTCACATATTCCATCATCTCTTTTACTGACTTCCTTACCAGTTTTCTGTCCCACTGAATCCCGTGAACGAAATTCTTCATGCTTGCATAGTCCCCTTTCTTGTAGTCTGGCTTCATTCATCCACCCTTCCTGCTTCCCTCTCCACTTGTAACTGTACTATGTATTTAAAGCTCAGAACCACGTGACCACTGGCCCCGAGGGGTCTTTCGTATGTAATGTCCTCAAAATCTGCACTACTCAAGGTGAATACTAGGTCCAGTCTCGCTATGTGTGTGTAATAACATATATGTATTCACTTATATGTGGTTGCAGGCTTCGATTAACAGTTCCTGGTCCAATGCCTTCGCTGGTCGCTACTAGGTCCACCTTCTCCCACCTTCAAGAGACTTCTCATAGCTCTTCTTAAAGCTATGTATGGAACCTGCCTCCACTACTTCACTCTCCAGACTGTTAAACTTACTAACAACTCTAATGCCGAAAAAATACTTCTTAACATCCCTTTGACTCATGAGAGTACTTTCAGTTTTGCCCTCTTTTTCCAATTTCCCATCTTTTATACATTCTGACCCTGTTCAGCTTGTCTATTCATCTCGGTATTCTGTACGTCATTATCATATACGCCCTAATCCTCCAGTGTCATCTTTTTGAGCTTCCTTACAGCCTTGCGGCTTCTTTGTCCTTCCCCAAGCTTCATAACTTTGCACTTGGTGTGGTTATGTTCCGGAATTCATTTGTCAGGCCAGGCTTGTAGCCTGTCCAAATTCCTCTGTAGTCTTTCTTGGTCCTAATCCTCTGTCCCTTCTATCTTACCATTTACGTGTAGACGAAAAAACAACGGCACTATGACAGATTCTTGTGGAACCCCACTCGTCACATGCATCCATTTCGACACCGCGACTTGGACCATTATTTACTGTCCTCTTCCACTTAGATATTTCCTGATCCATTAGAGTGCTTTTCCTATTATTTCTGTCTGCTCCTCTATCTTTCATACCAGTCTCTTGAGGTCTGTCTCAAAAGTCCTTTTACAGTCCAAGAAAATGCAATATACCCACTCCTCTCTTTCCTGTCTTACTTCTTATGCCTAATCGTAAAACTCGTGTAGGTTTGTGACACAGGATTCTCCATCCCTGTATTCGTGCGGGTTGTCATGTATGATCCCACTCCTTTCTAGGTGTTCCACCTCTCTTCTCCCGATAATCTTTTCCGTAACATTACATACTGTACATGTCAGTCACATTGGTCTGTAGTTTAATGCTGCCTCTCTCTCTCTCTCTTTTCATAAAAACTGGGACTATATTTGTCTTCTCCACCTCTGGCAGTCACCCTTTTTCGATTCATTTATTGAAGATTGCTGCTAGGAGTACATACAGTGCCTCCGCTCCTTCTCTCAGGACCCATGGAGAGATATTATCTGAAGATTGAGACACTTATGCAACATATGGGAATTTTTATTCAGGAAACGTTTCGCCACACGGTGGCTTCATCAGTCCAATACAAAACAGAAGGTATAAGGAGAGGAGGAGTATGAGGTAATCAGTCCCTCAGCTTGGAGTCGATGTGTTCAGTCCATCAATCTTGTAGAATGTACAGCATATGACCGTAGACGTGGCTTATATACTGTAGTCAGGCGAGGCGAAGCAGGAGAAGGCGGGGTCATATTGGTATCATCCACTAGTCGAAGTAGGTCTTCGTCCGAAGGTTGGACAAGTGTTGAAGAATTCTTTGTAAAAAGATCCCAAGATGTTGCAGTGTCTGACAGTTGTGATGAATGGTTTGAAAAACCGACAAGATGAAGATTGAGACAATTATGCAATACAAAACGTTCTGTTTTGTATTGGATGAAGCCACTGTGTGGCGAAACGTTTCCTGAATGAAGATTCCCATATGTTGCATAAGTGTCTCAATCTTCAACTTGTCGGTTTTTCAAACCATTCATCACAACTGTCAGACACTGCAGCATCATGGGATCTTGTTACAAAGAATTCTTCAACACTTGTCCAACCTTTGGACGAAGACCTACTTCGACTAGTGGATGGTACCACTATGACCCCCCCCCCCCGCCTCCTGCTTTGCATCACCTGACTACAGTATATAAGTTACGTCTACGGCCCTATGCTGTATATTCTACAAGATTGATGGACTGAACACATCGACTCCAGGCTGAGGGACTGATTACCTCAAACTCCTCCTCTCCTTATACCTTCTGTTTTGTATTGGACTGATGAAGCCACTGTGTGGCGAAACGTTTCCTGAATAAAGATTCCCATGTGTTGCATAAGTGTCTCAATCTTGAACTTGTCGATTTATCAAACCATTCATAACAACAGATATTATCTGAGCGCACCGCCCCATAGGTATCTAGTTCACATAGCATCTTTTCCCCGGTTGTCTCTATTGTGTCCTTCACTTGCTGTTGCACTCTTCTACCTTTGTGTGCGGTAAGCCTTTAAGTCTCCTCTGAGAATATCTCCCTAAACCTTGTTCTGAGCTCTTCACAGATCTACTGGTAATACTTTTGAGCGCCCCACTTTCCTTTTTCAGCCTGATTACCTGGTCCCTGAATGCTGTTTTCCTTCTGATGTGACTATATAACAGTTTTGAGTCTGGTTTGGCTTTCAATGCTGCCATTCTCAAGCTGCCATGAGCCCCCCCTTTTCGAATCCTAATTCACTCCCGGCCTTTTGGCTCAAAACTTTTTTT
>NC_069468.1:27934484-27997884 GCF_026875155.1 Cherax quadricarinatus
AGGATGGCAGGTATTGCCATCCTACACTACGTTTTACCCAGATCACAAATACTCTCTAACGATGGTTCACTCTACATTCTCTCTCACCACCACCACAGCAACATTACTGTGTTTTAAGTGTGACTACGCGGTAAGAACATCAATACGACCCCAGAAACATTACAGTGTTCGACGCGTGACTACACTGTAAGAACATCAATACGACCCCAGCAACATTACTGTTCTACGCGTGACTATGCGGTAAGAACATCAATACGACCCCAGCAACAACATTACTGTTCTACGCGTGACTA
Organism: Cherax quadricarinatus; assembly: GCF_026875155.1. NCBI lineage: Eukaryota > Metazoa > Arthropoda > Malacostraca > Decapoda > Parastacidae > Cherax > Cherax quadricarinatus. The sequence continues at coordinate 27,934,778 of NC_069468.1, forward strand.
TGCGGTAAGAACATCAATACGACCCCAGCAACATTACTGTGTTCTACGCGTGACTATGCGGTAAAAGCATCAACACGAGTATAGAAATGGAGATGTTAAGGTCATGTTTCCTTCTTCGGAGCACCGTACCTTCGTGGGAAACGGAGTATGTAACTAAAAATAATAAATAGGAAGGAATTATCTGTCTGAACATCACTTGACAGATATAAATAACATTTATAACATTTCCAGATATGTCATTCATTCTGTCCGGATATAATATTGTTAAAAATATTTATTTAATTCCTAATAGGGAGGCTTATTTATTCATTAGGATCTGAAGCATATATCTGAGTGAACAAAATATCGGAATATTCACTGATGGTTGTCACTATTGCGACGATGACAGTTTTTAAAGGCGCTAAAGGACCTATATGTCTTGAATGTTTTTTATGAATAAAATATTAACGTCAACCCATTAATGCTGAGGTAAGAAAAAATATTGCCAGCATGCGATATTCTTCCTGATAAGTAATTCTCTTTATAACCAAGTAACTGTATCTGGCCTGCCATTGTGCCTGCCACTGTACCTGCCACTGTGCCTGCCACTGTGGCTGCGACTGTGCCTGTCACTGTGCCTGCCACTGTGCCTGCCACTGTGCCTGCCACTGTGCCTGCCACTGTGCCTGCCACTGTGCCTGCCACTGTGCCTGCCACTATGCTTGCCACTGTGCCTGCCACTGTGCCTGCCACTGTGCCTGCCACTGTGGCTGCCACTGTGCCTGCCACTATGCTTGCCACTGTGCCTGCCACTGTGCCTGCCACTGTGCTTGCCACTGTGCCTGCCACTGTGCCTGCCACTATGCTTGCCACTGTGCCTGCCACTGTGCCTGCCACTGTGCCTGCCACTGTGCCTGCCACTGTGCTTTCCACTGTGCCTGCCACTGTGCCTGCCATTGTGCTTGCCACTGTGCCTGCCACTGTGCCTGCCACTGTGCCTGCCACTGTGCCTGCCACTGAGCCTACCACTGTGCCTGCCACTGTGCCTACCACTGTGCCTGCCACTGTGCCTGCCACTGTGCCTGCCACTGTGCTTGCCGCTGTGCCTGCCACTGTGCCTGCCACTGTGCCTGCCACTGTGCCTGCCATTGTGCCTACCACTGTGCCTGCCCCTGTGCCTGCCACTGTGCCTGCCACTGTGCCTGCCACTGTGCCCGCCACTGTGCCTGCCACTGTGCCTGCCACTGTGCCTACCACTGTGCCTGCCACTGTGCCTGCCACTGTGCCTGCCACTGTGCCCGCCACTGTGCCTGCCACTGTGCCTGCCACTGTGCCTGCCACTGTGCCTGCCACTGTGCCTACCACTGCGCCTGCCACTGTCAGTCAGTGTCATAACTCTCATAATGTCTCTAATTTGATGGTAAAAATTGCAAGACTAGGCAACGCTTAACGCACTTAATATTGTCATTTAAATTTAAACATGCAGTTTAGCTGGATATTCCCAGCTGAATGATGTGATGTGGCTGTAATTTTGTATCCGTCGTGTTGACCACATGAATGAACTCTGGAACTGCAAGGAAGATTCCTTGTCCATGATTTATATAACAATAATATTACAAAATCGTTTATCTGACCAGGTAAAACAAAAAACATTTAGCTCTCTTTTCGACTTTACTGTTTGTAACGAAATTTAAAAATGTTTTTTTTTTGTTTCTACTTGACTTTCGTAAAATCTACGTATGTTACGTATAATTTATTATTTTAGCATATATATATATATATATATATATATATATATATATATATATATATATATATATATATATATATATATATAATATATATATATATATATATATATATATATATATATTTTATATATATATATATATATGACAGAGTAGTGTCAAGGAAGTTGTACCCTGTGTAGGGTCACGAATTATTATTTATTATTTAGTAAAATGCTAATTATAATTTATTATTGTAACATGTATATATATATTTTAAATACCTCTAGACCAAAGATTGATTTTTATATTATATTAAAGATTAATTTATTTTAATGTGTATGTATATATCCCGAACATTTATATTACTAACACCTAATGTAAAACACCATTTGGTGTTTTTGTAATAACCACCTTAGGAAGGTACTTAGCAACAACGAAGACAACCACCTTAGGAAGGTACTTAGCAACAACGAAGACAACCACCTTAGGAAGGTACTTAGCAACAACGAAGACAACCACCTTAGGAAGGTACTTAGCAACAACGAAGACAACCACCTTAGGAAGGTACTTAGCAACAACGAAGACAACCACCTTGGGAAGGTACTTAGCAACAACGAAGACAACCACCTTAGGAAGGTACTTAGCAACAACGAAGACAACCACCTTAGGAAGGTACTTAGCAACAACGAAGACAACCACCTTAGGAAGGTACTTAGCAACAACGAAGACAACCACCTTAGGAAGGTACTTAGCAACAACGAAGACAACCACCTTAGGAAGGTACTTAGCAACAACGAAGACAACCACCTTAGGAAGGTACTTAGCAACAACGAAGACAACCACCTTGGGAAGGTACTTAGCAACAACGAAGACAACCACCTTAGGAAGGTACTTAGCAACAACGAAGACAAACCACCTTAGGAAGGTACTTAGCAACAACGAAGACAACCACCTTAGGAAGGTACTTAGCAACAACGAAGACAACCACCTTAGGAAGGTACTTAGCAACAACGAAGACAACCACCTTAGGAAGGTACTTAGCAACAACGAAGACAACCACCTTAGGAAGGTACTTAGCAACAACGAAGACAACCACCGTAGGAAGGTACTTAGCAAAAACGAAGACAACCACCTTAGGAAGGTACTTAGCAACAACGAAGACAACCACCTTAGGAAGGTACTTAGCAACAACGAAGACAACCACCTTAGGAAGATACTTAGCAACAACGAAGACAACCACCTTAGGAAGGTACTTAGCAACAACGAAGACAACCACCTTAGGAAGGTACTTAGCAACAATGAAGACAACCACCTTAGGAAGGTACTTAGCAACAACGAAGACAACCACCTTGGGAAGGTACTTAGCAACAACGAAGACAACCACCTTGGGAAGGTAGTTAGCAACAACGAAGACAACCACCTTAGGAAGGTACTTAGCAACAACGAAGACAACCACCTTAGGAAGGTACTTAGCAACAACGAAGACAACCACCTTAGGAAGGTACTTAGCAACAACGAAGACAACCACCTTAGGAAGGTACTTAGCAACAACGAAGACAACCACCTTGGGAAGGTACTTAGCAACAACGAAGACAACCACCTTAGGAAGGTACTTAGCAACAACGAAGACAACCACCTTAGGAAGGTACTTAGCAACAACGAAGACAACCACCTTAGGAAGGTACTTAGCAACAACGAAGACAACCACCTTGGGAAGGTAGTTAGCAACAACGAAGACAACCACCTTAGGAAGGTACTTAGCAACAACGAAGACAACCACCTTAAGAAGGTACTTAGCAACAACGAAGACAACCACCTTAGGAAGGTACTTAGCAACAACGAAGACAACCACCTTAGGAAGGTACTTAGCAACAACGAAGACAACCACCTTAGGAAGGTGCTTAGCAACAACGAAGACAAAGCTGGATTTCAACACTGATACAATGAATATTAAAATGCTGCACAATACCGACAAGTTGATAAATAAGACACATGTGCAACACTTAGGCATCTTTATTCCGAAATGTTTCGCCTACACAGTAGGCTTCTTCAGTCGAGTACAGAAGAGTGAGCAGTAGCAGTAGATATGTAAAGATGATGTTATCAGTCCATCACCCTTGAAGAGTGTAGGCAAAACGTTACGGAATAAAGATGCCTCACCGTTGCACATGTTTCTTACTCATCAACGCAGATACACCTCACTTTTTCATCAACTTTTCTATTGTAAAAATGGAAGATATGAATTTGAGCTATATTTAACCATATACAATATTACATCAACAAAGGGATATTTAGCTTATCAATAATTTTGACTGGTCTGTCAGTTAAAATTATTGCAAATTTCTGCTTTAACAGTTTAATATGAAATAAACAGCGAGAGAGAACTTTGTTATTACCTGCCCACGCTCCACTATTATTGTAATATTACTAGTAAATTAATTATATTATTATTTTTACATTATTATTATTATTATTATTATTATTATTATTATTATTATTTTTATTATTATTATTATTATTATTATTATTATTATGATTATTATTATTAATTTAAGGAAGTACTGAACCAGTCGGGGTAATTTAGAGTATAAAGAGAAACGGGGGAGAGAAATAAGTTGTTAGGGTAGTGATTACCGGATATTGATCGAGGGAATGAGATTAATATATGGGAAAGTTCTACGTTTATTCGAAATATTACATTCTTCAATAAATAGAGGGACTGAAAGAGAGGCGGGGATGGGTGAGGGAAGGTCCGAGGAGAGGAGGGAAGGAGGGGGGTTGGGGAGGATTACATGAAAGAAGGTTGGGAGGGTGGGAGGGAGGGAGGGAGAAATAGAAGGAGACAAGGAAGAAAGATGGATATTACAGGGATGAAGGACCCAGCCGCAGAACCCCTGAAATGTCTTGAACTTGAGCATCAAACGCATCCCCAGAATTAATTAATTACTCTCTGTCTCTCTCTCTCCCTCTCTGTCTGTTTCTGTCTGTCTGTCTGTCCCTGTCTCTGTCTGTCTCTCTCTGTCTCTCTCTGTTGGATGAGTACAGTATTTTCAGTTTTCTCCCTGCAGGTGGGTGAGCGGATGACACCAGAACTTCGGGTGTTGCTGGAAGGAATTGACATCATCACATATGGAGGTAAGTCCTAGGTTGTCCTGGGGTCCTGGAAAATCCTTGTTGTTCCAGGATAGAGAAGGGGTTCTGGAGAGTCCTGAAAGAATACAATACGGTCCCGGATAGTACTGGGGTTTCCAGCAGTGTTCAGGGATACTTGGAAAGTTCTGGTGATGTTAAGTAAGTTCCGGGAATTTCTGGAGGATCTGGATGGCCGTAGGAGTCTTAGGTGATCCTCTCAGCCTTGGAGAGTTCTAGAAAGTCGTGAAAAGTCCCTGTGGCTTTAAGGATCATGAGGGTCCTGGCAAATTCTGGAAGGCCCTGAGTGCTTTGGGGAATCCTGAGGAACAGTAGGACTCCTTTGGATTCATGGAATAATTTGCAAGTTCTAATGAGCCTCAGGAGGGATCCTGAAGGGACTCTTGCACTGTCCTGGAGACTATAAGAATCCAGAGACTCTGGCGTTCTACGTAGTTTCTGAAGAGTTGTGCAGAGTACTGTGGGACAGTAAGCAAACCTATGAAACTTTGTAAGTTCTGGGAAGTTCTGAGGCTCCTTTATCAGTATGTCTGAAGTAGTTGGTTCTGGATAAGGGGAGGACGAGTTCTGAGGTAGGGGATTCTGGAGCAGTGAGTGTTGGGGTAGCTGGTCTTGGGGAAGTAAGTACTGGGGTAGTGAGTCCTAAGGTAGAGGATCCTGGGGTAGTGAATCCAGGGACAGTGAGTCCTGGGATAACTAGTCCTGGGGTGGAGAATCCTGGGGTAGTGAGTCCAGGGGTAAAGGATCCTGGGGTAGTAAGTCCTGGGGTAGAAGATCCTGGAGTAGTGAGTTCTGGAGTAGAGGCCCGTGGGGTAGTGAGCCCTGGGGTAGAGGTTCCTGGGGAAGTGAATCCTTGGGTGGAGGTTATTTGGGCAGTGAGTCCTGGGGTAGAGGATCCTGGGGAAGTGAGTCTTGGGGTAGTCATGGAGGAGGATCCTGGAGTAGTGAGTCCTGTGGTGGTGGATCCTGGGTTAGCCATGTAGGAGGATCTTGGGGTGGTGAGTCCTGGGACGGAGGTTCTGAGGTAGAGGATCCTGGGGTAGTGAGTCCTGGGATGGAGAATCCTGGGGTAGTGACTCCTAGGGTGAAGGATCCTGGGGTGGAGGATCCTGGGGTAGTGAGTCCTGGAGTAGTGAGTCCTGGAGTAGTGAGTTCTGGGGTAGTGAGTCCTGGGGTAGTGAGTCCTGGGGTAATAAGCCCATCCAAACTTTCCCCTCGTCCCCTTCTCTTCCCTCTGCCTTGAATGTCACCTCCTTCCTATGCCGTGAACGTTCAGTCAGATATCGTGAGAACCACCACAAATGGCAGTCGTAAGCTCATTAGTGTGAGTGGCAGCACAAATGGGAGGAAAAGGGAGGGGGAAAGAGAGAGAATAGAGGTAGCGAGGAGTCGTAGAGGAGAGGGAGAGGAAAGGGAGAGGGGGAGAAATGTCTACCCAAACTCACTTGCAGCTCTCCTTTGTTATATTCACCAGTCATTTCTACGCCAGGCTTAAGATGTTTCTATGAAAACCTTTAGTCATTCTTAGGTCGTTCCTCAGTCATTCTTAGGCAAGATCTCAGTCATTCCAGTTTCATTTTTCAATAAATGTTAGTCTTTCCTCAACCATTACCAGGCCAGTTCCCAGTCATCCTAAGTCATTCTTCATTCTTAGTCAGTCTTCACTCATTCTTAAATCGTCCCAGACCAGTAGGACTAGTTCCTTTCCGTGATATTTTCTTATTTCTTGAGAGATTTTCTTTCTAATCCAGTAAGCCATAAGGAATGCCTACTTCACTGTTTCCTTATCGTGTTACTTTCATATTTTTTTTATATACCGCAGTAGGTCTACTGTAATGCGCTTTTCATTTCTTAGCGCCCGTAGCCCTGCTGCAGTGCTCTCAATTCGAGTTTTTTTTTACATTTGCCGATGATTTCTTGCTTATAATCCAGTAGTTCTACTTCGATGTTCTTTTTCATAGTGTTGTGTGTGTGTGTGTTGCAGGTTCCTCAGTGACGGCAGCGTCGTTGGTGGTGAATGGGCTGCTGCCAACAACAGAACATTACCTTACCTATGAAGGTTCCCTGACTGAGCCTGCCTGTCATGAGACAGTCACCTGGATCATACCTAACAAGCCTCTTTACATCAATGTGGCTATGGTGAGTCTTGCATACAGGGAAGGAAGGGACAGAGAGGGGAGAGGGAAGAAAAAGAGATGGAGAAAGAGAGAGAAAAAGAGCAGTAGATTCTTACCAAGGATTTTTTTTTAGTGTTTTTCAGTCTAGAAAGAAGAATGCACATTCAGCCTTCAAAGAAATTTTGGATTTAGTGTAATTCAGGTCTGGGATGTATCGAAAAACCATTATTATTGTAGTGTTTTAGGTTTCGAAACGAAATATCGTCATAAGGTTCAACCTCCTGAATGCGGGTTATCTGCGTATTGTTCCAGTCGCGGTATTGTGTCTCTTTATTCTTTATGTATATCATGATTATTACTCATTCTCCAGTCGCTATATGATACCTATTATTATCATCATTCAATGTTTCATACAGGTATTGTACTTTCCTCCTGCACAACTTAAGTCCAGCCAACTGATTTCCTTGAATTCCTTCATAAATTTTACCATACTCATATCCCAATAGCAGATCAAATCTTGAAATGAACTTGCCTCTACTCACCCCTAAGACGCTCACACAAGCCGTTGGATGTCCTAGCCCCTAGCACTAAAAACCTCCATTATCATCTCTCTTTAACCTTTCCTTGAAGACTTATAACCTTCCTTCCCTTCATCCCAGATTTATAAGCTATCCAAGTAATCCTATTTTCCTTCATCCTCTGTAAATGTCAAAACCTTCTGAACGACCCCTTCTGAGCCCTATGAATAATATAGTAGCCTTCCCCCCCACCTCCTCCTAATTTATACTCTGAATTCTTTGAATAAAATTCGCACCATACTGATTTACCACTTTTATTCTACACATTACCTCATACATCTTTCTCACACTCAAATCGGACTCTTTCTCATTCCTAAAATATGTTATTCCTCGCTGTCCAATGCAGAAAATTCATTAACATTAAGTAACTCATCAAAACAAACTTTCCATCTACCCAGTACCTTCACTTTCCCCTCTGATGACTCCCCTCTTCTGCTTTCAGCTTTTAAAGTCGTTTGTTCCTATTACTTACAGAGGCAGCAAATTCAAGGCCTGCTGCACCTGTCCATAAATAATGCCAACAATTTAAAGATTAGTAGTTTTTTCCTTACCCGTATATTCCTTCACCACTATGTACAGGTTTTACAAAGTTAAATCAGCAGTATAACAATAAGACAGAGAGCAAACAACTCTTCATAATAGCAGGTTACGCTTCAGAATACGAGAGGATGAGTGGTCTAGACCAGTTTAACTGAATGTGATTCACAGCCAGGCACACAGACACATCATCACGTTGGCTGACGAGCTGGCTCTCATGCTACTGGTTGAATTGTACATTTAATATACCAGTGGGGCCCCAGAACTGCTATATATTGAACTGCCAGTTTGTTGGTCAAGAGGGCATGTCAATGTGTGTGTGATGAATCTCAAATAAATTGTAACATTCTCATTGTACGCCACAGTTTCCTAGACTTTCTCAGGTAATTGATCTCACTTCAAAACTTTTTTTTTATTCTCACTAAAATTTATACTCTCACCTATACTCTCACAGCTGTTCTCTTGCGATAACTTTCCTTTTTTTACATATCTCTTTTATTCTCCGTATACTTATTCGCCACGTTTTTCTCCCTTACCATCCTCTCTTTCTCATCATTCCACCAATCGCTCCTCTTCCCTTCTGCACCCATTATCCTATACCCTCAGATTTCTTCGTAGTATAATATTACATACTTTAATCCGCCTAGAACCTCCTATAGATCTCCCTCTTTCATTATCTGTACTCTCTCTAGACCACTTTTCTCCTAATAGTTACTTATATATTACCCTAAATTACATTTACTTTATAACTTTTTCACTTTTCTCTTACTCACTGATGACATTCTTCTTGTACCACTTTTACCTCTTACTCTCATTGTAACTACCATAAAAAAATCATCCGATACATGTGTCGTCCGTGTATAAACATCACTTCCCATCAATCTCTTCAATACATAGTTCAATAAACTGTTATCAATACACCCTATATCATTTCTCGAGTGCTTATTTATGTGCATTACCTGACTCACGAAATCGTAATAACACGATTGGCAACAAATCACAGAAAGAGATCCCCTCGAACCCATGGAAGGCGAGTCTTAAAATTCAGAGGTCGGTGCTTCACCACTGGTCCATGGCGGCCTTACAACATTCATCCAGCTATGTATTTTTCTATATACCATAGTATTACAAAAAAGTAATTTTTAAATGAAGATGGTATTAAGATTTACTTCTTTTGTAATAAAGAGTTCGGGATACATAAATACACACATTAATAAATTAATCTTTAATATATAAAAATCAACTATCTTTGGTCTAGAGGTATTTGAACTATGATATAATAATAATATGTACATGTTACTATAATAAATTATAATCAGCATTTTACTAAAATATGCTTAATAACCCTACACAGGGTACAACTCTTGACACTACTGTCACTATATATATATTTCTTATGCTAAAACAATAAATTTATAAATAACATTTTTATAATAATAAATTACAATCAACTGCCTCTCACGACACGAAGTCAGTCACACGACACTGTTTCAGTGTACACTACAACCAGGCCATCTTCAGTGTCCCCGACACCTTTTCATCTCAGTGTTCCACTACGGTCCTGTGCATATCTCAGTGTTCCACTCCATCGTACGTCCCTCAGTGTCACACTACGGTCCTGGCCAGTTCAGTGTAACACTCCAACCTTTTCTTCATGTAATGTCACTAAACAGCATCTGACGACTCCGGCCCACAGTTGATCAACGTAGACGGTGAGTCCACAGACATCACCGGTAGTCCAGTAAATCCTCTCCAAAGGCGGTTGACACACCGCTAGCCGAACACCATGCTGCAAGCTCACTGAATGCGGCCCGTAAAGTAACTGAGGCCAACAGACTCAGTGAGCTGCGGTAAGCGGTTCTTCTAACGCCAGTAGATTAGGTACGATTCGGTGGTCAGGTACCTACTGCATAGACGTTTTACCCTGAGGAGTTCAGGTACTTAATGTTGAAGCCAGTAGACGTGTACCCTTCGGTGGTCAGGTACCTACTGCTTAGGTGTGTACAGCGAGGCGCTCAGGTACATAATATTTCTAAAGCCAGTAGACGTGTACCCTTCGGTGGTCAGGTACCTACTGCTTAGGTGTGTACCGTGAGGCACTCAGGCTCTTACTGCTCTAAGGCCGGCTCAGCAGCCCCCACATTGGGTTTGATGACGCACCCAGTGGTACTGCCGGCCGGCAGGTTAACTATTTAACCGCTAGTTTGGCAGGGGGCCGCAACACATAGTGAGGCTCATACTAACATTGCTATAATGTTTAGAAGTACACTGATCTGGCTGAATCTTTTAGGACGGCATACCCAAGATTTAAGCACACTGACTGGCTAGTTTCATGACTCGCCTGCCATGGGTACTCCTGGCACCCAAACTTGCCTACTATATCCACTACAAAAGCTTCTCCTACTTTAGTATTTAAACCCAACAAAAATTATTTTTTTTTGCGTGATATATAATTCCACTAACACTCTTAATATCTCCCCAAATCTCTCTCCTGTACACTCACCTCCTCCCAGGTGTACCCAGAAAATAAAATTTATGTGTGTGTGGGGCGAATTAAAAAAAAAAAAAACTTACAGTTTGGAAGCAAACATTTTTTGACTCGAATAAGACTTAAATGAGTGAAATCTGAAAAAAAATTACCTTTTTATGTTGTATTGAAACTGACCAAAATTGCGGCGCTCTTGTCAACATCGGCGCTAAATAAATAACAAAAAGGCACAATACCGTGACTGGAACGATACACAAATAACCCGCACATAAAAGACAGAAGCTTACGACGACGTTTCGGTCCGACTTGGACCATTGACAAAGTCACACTAACAGAGGAGGAGCAGGACGGCTATATATAGGCAGGAAGAGGTGGAGGTAGTAGTAGTGGTAGTAGTAGTGGTGGTAGTAGTACCAAGAATTGTATTAATACCGACAGGATGAAATGACACATGCACAACACCGGGGCATCCCCACCGTAGACGTTTCGCCATCCAGCCAGCCACTGGATGGCGAAACGTCCACAACAAAGACAACCACCACTACTACTACCACTACTACTACCTCCACCTCTTCCTGCCTATATATAGCCGTCCTGCTCCTCCTCTGTTAGTGTGACTTTGTCAATGGTCCAAGTCGGACCGAAACGTCGTCGTAAGCTTCTGTCTTTTATGTGCGGGTTATTTGTGTATCGGCGCTAAAACGTCAATTAGATTTTCAGGTTTCTGATTTTTCTAAGCCAAACTAAATGCTATTTAGAATTTTTTAGTATGCACTGGTTAACGTTAATTACCACATTTTGCAGTGAAAATATCCTGATTTCAAGCAAACTCTATTACTATAAATAGCTCAGCAAGCAAATTACCATAAGAATAATATTCATCAAAATTATTTGTACAAAAACATGGATTTATCTTAAGACTATGTGCATCATCTGGATATCTGTATTGTAATCGTTTCCGGCCCATCAGTGGCTTTATTTCCAAGACAAACTCTGGGAATAAATAGAAGACACGGTCCTTATCCGCTGAAGCTATTTTTTTTTTTTTTTTTTTTTATATTTTCATTTAAAACCCAACATGACATGACAAAAGGAAAAACCCTAAAGATGACATATATGAACAAATAACTGAAATAAACGTTACTTTAGATATTGAAAACATTAAACGAATAACATTTCATATAAACAATTATGACCCTATTAACCTACATATAAACATCAGATACCGTAAGCTTAAAATTGTTTCCTATACTAGCTACATGTGGATAAGTTAACTTTTCGCAAAAAAATGGCAAACCTATATTAACTCTTCCTCATATTTAATCATCCCTTGCTCTTATTTCAACACTAGGAATATTAAAATACAAAGTATAATAAAGAGCTGTTTTGAATCAAAGTACATTCACAATTATCATAATTTACCCTAACCTAAGCCTAGTATTTCTTCGTTTTATAAATGTCTAATCTCATACACGGAAAATTTTACCCACTCATTCCACTTAACCATATTTGTTGGTGTACATGATACAAACCTTGTTTTTACCATAAAGAGAAAAAAAAAAACAAAAAAGGAAAACCCACTCTTACCTTTAAAAATCAGACTTCAATGTACATACATGTAACATACATATAAATATTATATAATGTATGTAGTCTAATTGAACACAAATCACTTACTCATCGTCAGTTATAATATTACGTCTACTAACATACATGAATAACGTTCATCCAATTCTTACAACTTAAGGGTTCGTAAAAACTCTTAAAACTACATATTATATTGGCACCAAAACAATTTGATTACAAAAATACAATTGTAAATTAAACTGAACATAAAAGCCATTTTGACATTTAACATTGTATCAAAAAATCTTAAATGCTCATAGGAATAATTTGTATTATATTTCATTTGAGAATGTTTCATGAGAAAAAACCATTAATGTATATACAGAAAGTAATTTACAACCAACTACATAACATATATACTTGTACATTATATATCATACATATACATATATATAATACACATACATACACATACACATACATTATACATACATATTACACTCATACACATACATACCAATTAACACACACATACAACACATGCTATATATTCACCACATACACTTACATAGTTATAAGTCGATAATTCAAATATAACTGTACTTGTACTTGACACACTCGGAACAATTAATGTTAAAATTGCACCCCAGCCATACCTAATATAACATTCATTCAAACTCTTCAGAGCTACGCCCATTCTAGGGAAACCGCCATTTCATCCCCCTTACCTGCCTTTTAACTCCCGTAAAATCCCGTAAAGTGAAATTCACTATAACCCTCACTTAAATCCCTCTCCCATCTCCCCCCCATACACTCCTCTATTTTCGACACTTTGTCCTATAAAAAGTGCTGTTAATTGCATTAATTCTTTCACACCCGTAGCTCTCTCATAGCAAGTACATATAAAATATAATCTGTAATTATATACCCTACCCGCCATTCCTCTACCATTGATTCACCCCACCTATGTCTAAGCTTTAAAACCCTCAACACCTGCTAACCCCCCCCTCCCCCACTACACCTTATTAACCCTTACCCAACCAAACACTTATTAGTTCATACAATTCGCAAAAATACACTATCTGGAAAACAGTCTCCCATCCACCACATGCCTTGCTTTTCCCATCCTCCGTATTCTCTTATGGATTATTAAACACATCCAGACGGTAAGATCCCATGTATAAAAATTCCTATAATTACTTCTCGTACTTTTAGGTTTTAAACGTAATTGTTCAAACGCCCACAGATTACGCCAATCTTACATCGGATAAACCACCTTCTACCACTGCTACCACTGCTTTCTTACACACCATCAAGGTTTCCAATTTTATATGTGAAGGGTGCGCTCATGTTTATAGGCCCCCCCCCCCCCCCCCCCCCCCCCGTAACATTGCCTCACCTATTTTGAACTCTCCATACCACCACCTCCGTTGGCTATCCTGAAGTATCTTATAAAGTCGCCTTCCCTCGCCCCCCACCCTCCCGATTATTACTACGTTTCAAATACACACTCATAATCTCTTTTCAACAGCTTAAGACCCAGCCCTCCACGGCCATCGGGTGTGTGACAACCGCTCTACCTAACCATTCGCTTGCCAGTACACCAAATGAATCTAAGAACGCGCTTTTGTAAACTGTCTCTCACTACGAAGTATCGGATATATTGCTGATACATGCCAAAGTTTTCTATATAATTGGCCATTCGTTGTAATTACTCTTTGATGCAAAGTTAAGTGTGCAGCTCGTAAACCACTGAGGTCGCTTCAGGACACCATCTACACTACGCACTGAATTTATTTCTGTTGTGACCTAACTTGATATACACTTACATAAACGATCCCCACATTATCAGTAATTGGTCACTTTTTTCAAACCTTTCAATACTTACTTCCACATTCCTCACTTTAAACTTTCTCCAAGATCCATTATTCGTTTGTCTCTCTTAGTTAATTGACATGCCAGAAGCCTTTCAAAAACATTTACTAACTTTTCCACCCGAAGGCAATCTCCCCTGTTACCACTTACTAAAATCGTTGTGTCATCAACATATCCAACAATGCCAAGCCCGCCCCACCCTTTCGTCACCAACCCCATTTGCTGCAATAAGACCCTAATTCCCTCTATAAAAGGGATCTGTAAACACGCATACAAAATATTTGTGAAAGGGACAACCTTGACGTAGACCCCTGCTCATCTGAATGTGGTCTCCTAACCTTCCATTTACCTGCAACCCGCAAGGATGCATCCTTGTTACATTAATTTGGCCCATGATATTAATTTCCTTCATAACCCTGCCATCTCATAATCTTAATAACGCTTACTTTTACACTATCATATGGTTACCGCCTCCCAAATCTATAGCAAACCCCCCCACTCCCATATTTTACTCTTTCTTCAATAAAACTTCTAATCAAACCATGCCCGTCATACTAGACCTTAACGGCACCCCCATTTTGTTCACTTATCGATCACTTTTCCCAGGTAACCTTTCTTATTCTGTTAGCTAAAATTCTTGCCATAAATTCTTTTAATCACCACACAATAACGAAATAGCCGATAGTCTTTCACTGATAATGGCTCACCTTTAGGCACTAAAACGACCACAGCATCCCTGCTGTTGCCCCTAAAAACCCGATCCCGCTTAATATACTTGAATAATCTTACCTATAAAATTCTTTTAAATACGTCCATTTTTGGAGATAAAAGTCACTGGGCAACCCATCATTTCCTTGGTCCTTTCACTAAGTGCGCCCAGGATAAAGCATCCCATGTCTCGCACTCCGTATCGGCCTTCCAAAACGAATAGATCATGCTCTGTCAAACTTCACACTGCACAATCCTTCAATTGACTGTAATGCTATTTCACTTTTTCCACATTCTGCGTTTTAAACTTACCCAAGCACCTCAATTTACCCACTCATACCCCTCAGTCGTCGTCAAACACACCGGTCCACTTTTTACCCTTGCATACCTACCTGAACATTCAACCCCCTTTAACTACATTGCTTGCGACGTGTGTGTTGACCCCGCATAAAAACACACAACGCCGGACGGCCGATCTCCCACAAATCCTCCTCTATCCCGCCTTAAGCCTTTCCCATTCAAACCTCTCATTTTGTAAACTTCCGGATATTTTCCTTCAAACCTTTCAATTCAATAACAGGATAAAATTAGCACTTATTTGTGCATAAACATTCGCGCAAACTGCCCTCTAAAATATTTTTGGATAACCGTATTGTAACTGAATTATATTCTCTTCCTGATTAATATAATATTCCTTATACGTTTTTAGCTTTGTTTTCCCAACAATTAACCATGGCAACATCCCCTGGAGCTTCTACCAATAAACGATCCCACCATATGGTCCTCAAGACTAAAGACTATCCTCTTACTTTAATAACTTTACATACATTTTCCATAAATGATGGGAACCCTCCGTGGCACACCTCAATATCCACATACTATTACCACTCCTCTATGATCGGAAAAAAACCACATCTATCACATCCACCCTCCGCACTGTATCGCACAAGGCACGTACATTCGTTCAACCTCGCGCATAACCTCGTTTAATGAAGGTTGTCTCTACATCACTCCCGCCCCCAACACACATCCTTTAACCCCCCCCCGGTCAATATATCCCCCAATATACCCAAACAACACCCCGCACCTCTGGCTCCACAGTTTCTACGACGTATCACGAATTCCAATCTCCGCCTATTATTGCAACATTCGGTAAACAAGTAAAAAATAGAACCTGCAGTCCGAACAAATTAGTTTTAATACTCACGTCACCTCAGCGGACCTTATACACATACAAAACTAATGGGAACCCTACCAAGTTCCATCTCACCCAAATTACCTCCCCTCCCCCCTTCACTACGCCTTACTATAAAAAACGGGCTAGTTTCCTTTACCAAAATGGCAGCCCCACCTTTCTAACGCGTCGGGCCATGTTCCCATGTACACTTTAATCACTCATATCCAACTCATAACCAGGCTATAAATTATGTCCTGTAGAATACCACCATCCACACCAAGTCGCACCAAATACTCATTAACCACTTAAGTTCCTCTCAGCTCTCAACCCGTTAATTAACATTTATAGTAAAACACTTGAATTCAACAAAGGTTTCCTTTTGTTCCCGGCATTGACTTTACCCAGTTCGTTTTTGCAACACCTCTGTCTCCTCCCCCCTTTGTTGGGAATCAACTTTGCAACTCCCTTGATCCTTGGGTTCACCATTCCCTCTCTTCTGTACCTCCCACCCAAGACTTTTTCCCAGGCGTTGGGAGGAGTTAGCACATCATCAGTATCCGTTGATGCTGCAGTCCTCTTTACGTGTCCCACGCCCTCCAATGCATTTTGACATCAGAAGCACCGATCCTGAATGCACCTTCCACCTCTACTGCATGCACCTTCCAATACTGTAGACTCTCTCGTGACTAACCGTTCATCTTCTGCCATACCATCATTCACAGCCTTCCCCAGAGATGAGCCTGGGTCTTCCTCGATCAGGACCGATTCCTCTAACAAGTCACTCCAAACGCCTTTACCAAGACGCCGCCATTCTTCACCATATTAGGTAGTCTCTCCTCAAAATACCTTATGTATGTCCAATGACTGAGATTCTCCTTGTAGCGTTACATACTGGCGGATTCATGCTCCTTTTCTTTGTCTTTCCTCTCAACTCCATGACAACCGTTGTTGGGGCGGTGTTGCAAGAGCTGTTAGGGCTCTCGTCATCGCCTACCTGTCCACTCGGATGCTGTTGCTGTGTTGCTGCTGTTGCTGTTGCTGCTGTTGCCGTTGCTTTGTTGGTGCCGGGTACTACCACACGCTTATTTCTCACACTGCGCCGCGATGTGGTCATATGACCCACATAGCCGGACACGTACGTTGTTGCCCCCGCATACGTTACATAGAATGTCGGTCTTATTCTTTCAACACAATATATGAAGGAATAGGGTGCCGAAGAGTCATTTTAACGTATAACGCGCTTCGCGCACCTGCATACGGTCAGTTTGCCAATCTCCTGCTGATTTTAAATAATAAATATAACTTTAATTTCTCCCCCCCCCCCTTTTTTCCCCCCCCCCCCCCCCCCCCCCCCCCCCTTTTTTTTTATTTTTTTTTTTTTCCCCCCCCCCCCTTCCTCCCACCCCCCCTTTCAAATATCTGGCTACGTGTAAACCGTCCCATAAGTTCGCAGTTCACTGGTAATATCAAAATCAGTCCCTCAATGGGCACATTCATGATTTGTACCAGGTGTTATGTCGAGATACATCATGAAGTCTCTCCGAAACCCCACTCAGCTGTATTAACCTGTATGATGGTCTCTCTGATACTTGTCGCACCACTGCTCGTAGACTTGTGCAAGACGTCATCTTAACGAAGATTCTTGTCATTCCTATTTATGCGAACCCAATCTCCTCATTTGCTATACCATAGGTATCACGCGGATGGATCGCTGGTAATAATAAAATCCTTGTTGGATCCAGTGAACAGCACACGGATCATCTCATTGCAGACAGTGTGATTTCCTTCTTATGCTATTCAGGCCATTGTTTGGAGAAAATAATGTTTCCACCAACAACGCTAGGGGCAGCTCATCAAGGTAACACTGCGCAAAATACAAACTCAAACAGAGCGTCTGCGAAGCTCGTCCACAAGGCTTGGAGGCGATGAGGACAATTTCTGTCGCCTATAGTAAGCGCCAGTCCCCTTCCTCCTCCAGTTACATAGGTGTCTCCAAAACTTTTCCCGGGCGGATTGAACCATTTTTAAAATTTTTTCCATTATCCCCAAACTTTTTTAAACCATGGAGGCGAAACGTTAATAAAAAAAATTTTTTTACTGGCAACTTTCATTTTCGGTTTGATCTTTTGCACAGGAATTTAAAAATTTTGGTTTTTTCCCAAACCAAAGGGGCGTTAAAATTTTTTAAACCCCAATTATTCCCCAAAAATGCTCGAGGCAAAGGGAAGCCTCACTTCAGATTAATCTGAATTTTTGGGGAATTTTCTGGGCTACAGAATAATTATTTCTGGAATCGAACAGATAATATCTGGGAAGGGACCAGTTAATTCCCAAAATATTAACAGAGGTCGACAATTCGGGATTTATGAAAATCAACCCTTTTTAAATAAAAGGGAATCAGATGAATTACTGGATTTGGGGAATCGTTTTTTTTGGAAAAGAAGGGAAAAAATAATTAATTTATGGTGATGTGTTACTGGGTGCGTAAACCTTTTACGGGGGTGGCCCGGGAAATTTTGGTGAGCAGGTGATTTCTGAAAGGGAATCAGTCATTCTGGGATATGGAACAAGAAACTAATGCAAATCATCAATTACGAAATGACAAATCAATCTTTCCCATAAATAAAACAAAGGGGGAAAAGCCAGAAAACGACCCAACTTATGTAAATGTTAAACAATTCAATTATAAATTTTCAGGAAAAAACCTTCCGGTAGTGTGGAAAAAAATTGGAGAATACAAATTCAGTTAAATTACATTTAAAAATAGATCATTCTGAAAATTAAAAATTAGATAATTTTCTAATAAAAATCAGATAATTACTGGAAATAAGGTTAGTATACGGTAAAGGTAAATGTTACGGAAAATTTACAAAAAAATAATTCCCGGGAAATATGGGAACAAATTTCCTGAGAATGAAGGACAGACAAACTAGCTAAAGGTTAAAAATAACTGGAGAAGAAAAATTTGGTTTAATAACGGAAAAAGGGAAATCGATATTTTTTTTAAAATAATAATTACAATAATAGTAAATAAAATTTTTTATTTTTTAAATTTATTTAAAATTTTAAAAAATCTTAACTAAAAACCTAAACATATAAAAACTTTAAATTTTAACACATTTAACTTTAGAAATACTTTAAAAAAACAATATTAAAAAAAGACTTAACCCATTATACAAAAATACCAACAAAACATAACATAAGAAAATGGGCAATCTTACCTTATGTAAACAAGAACAACAACAAAAACATAACATGTAGGTGACCCCTGTAGCAGTCCAATAATATAAATTTAAAACCATATCCATCGGTATACACTATTTAATAATATACTGGGGACATGCCAATGCACAATACAATACAATTAGAAGAAATAGTAATGAATAAATATATAAATATATCGGTTACTCACAACCACACAAATTATCTATAACCGGAAAGGAACCTTAATCACAATCTCATGATAAAAACCAAAGAACATACTCGCCTTTACCAATGTCTTAGAGTCAGCCACCAAAACCTTAGAAAAAAAGCATAATCCTTCCGCACTCATTACAGGCTATACACATTATTGTTAACATAGCAATAAAAATGCTCGGTACAAACACACAAAAACCCCGTTTGCCAGGCCATAGCCGAAAAGGTACATTCAAGTACTTCAAAAGAAAGCAGCTGTAGACTCTGACTTAAGAACTCTATAACACATAAACTTCACCACCACATCCACTCACACACCACATTTTCCTCAACCACGCATTACACGATACACCAGTAAAACCAGACGTTGTGCATACCCAACCCCGGTAGACAAGCCCGTTCCCCCTCCCACGCCCCCCTCGAATTCATCCCCCCCCCCTTCACAACCGTTCACAATGCTCTCACACTCATACTACGGTACCCTGCGTGAAAAAGCCCTGGTCCCCAAGCGACTTCCATATATTTCCGAACCTTATATTTATTAACCACAACGTTCTATAAATGGTCCCCCGTCCAACACCCTTTTGGCACCCGGTCCAAGCCCCATTCCTTCTCATTGCCCAGGATGACAAAAACAAAATCCGGCAATTTATATACGTGATTGCACGTTGCACAGGCGCCTCGACGCCCTCCCACGTCCAAATTTAACGCCCTCAATCTAATATCCCGCCCTCCTCCCACTGTCCTCAGGAACCTTACCATCCATTCCATGCTACGCATAACACACCATCAATAATTCCCCCACAATTAATCACAAAAAATATCACTACATGAAACGCAAGAAGTCTCCTCATCCCCGCACAAGATCCGAGCACGCGCCCCCCCCCTCCCCCACTTCCTCACAATATTTTCAACCCTCTTTCCTTAAGTCTGCCAGCACCCCCCGACGGCAGTTTGTTTTATAGTTATCATAGTACTAATCACATGGAGGGAGGGGGAAAGGGAATAACGGAAAAAAAAAAAAAAAAAAAGAAAAAAAAACAAAAAAAAAAAAAAAAAACCAAAATAAAAATAAATAAAAAAAAAAGAAAAAATACCCTATTCGCATCACATTTAAGGACGCACGCCCGCATCAAACCGTAATTCTTTCCCATATATCCTTCCACGCAGAACTAGGGTAGATACTCTCAGCCTTCACGAACTACCTTCGTCCTTACATAACACGCTCCAAAACACCCATACTCGGAACTTTATTCAGGGCTCCCGAAAATGCAGCACCGCCGCAACACGTCTTACACACTTTCATCTCCACCCTCCCCACCACAATTCGCACCTCTTCATGCAGCCATTCCGCCCCCTCCCTGCATGACCCGCTCACGGCGTAACCCCCACTTCAAATAGATGCACTTGTTTCTTAAACCGTAAATCAATCAACACCCAATCCTCCTCTGTGACCGGTTTAAAGTACCACACTCCTATAACCATTCACTCCCCGGAACCCAACAAATGGAAAAATGGAAAAACCCTCCTTTTAACAGCCTCGTAACATCCGGTACTGCTAAACGGATATACCGACAGCACGTGCCAGACTTTACTGTAATAACTACACATTCACAACAATCGCAGCTGATGTACTGTCAAATGAGTTGGTCTCAAACCAGATCCAATCGCCCCCACCATCGATCCACAACAAGTCCAGAATTAACCATCCCTCGCATCTCTCGCCACTACGCATATACACTATTCCACACATTTTATCCTGTCCACATATTACAACGTACTTTCTCTTCACCAACTCTATCTTCCCCACCCAATCTCCTAAGACCAGTTAATTTTGATTTGTTTCCCACATTAACTCTTTACCGGTAACCCCCGCGAGTATTATCAATAACAATCTCCAACCGCACGTAAACTCCTTCTGCGTTGCACGAGTATTGTCGCTTCGTCATCCCACATACCCTATTATTCCTGCACTCACTTCCTACTCCCAATCCACCTCCAGTACACGGCTTACACCTTTCATATAGAAAGGGTCTGTTAAACAGGCAAACAACAATTGAGGACAGGGCGAGGCCAACCCTGCTAATACCCCAGACCCATGGATACCCACTTCCCCAATTTCCCATTTACTTGTACTCACAACTCCCACACCTGTATACAATGTCTTCTGCCCAACGTACCTCCTCATTCCCAAAAACCACTAGCTCTTAATATATACCACAAACACCTCACGTTCTACACTATCATTACGCCCAGCTGCCAATCCTAACGCTAAGACACCCCCCCCCCTGCTCACCCTCCCGCAACCCTTCCACAAAAATTCTTTATAATACTATGCCCGTACAACATTCGGTCCTCCCAGGAACACCATATTGTCCTCTCGCAACCATCTATCACCACACACTTCATCCTATTTCCTAAAATTTTTGCAAAATCTTATAATCAGCACACAGCAATGATATTATCCTAAAGTCCCGCGACCGGTCCTGTTTTCTTCCCCCTACCTTGGTACTAAAACCACAACCGCAGTTCCTTGCAACCTGCCCATCCTCCCCTCCCTTTTATTCGTATTCATTAGTTCTACTACAGGAAGGACTCAACACATTCCAATGGTCTGCACATAAAAACTCGCAGGGAAAGCGCTCAATCTCAGACCTGGAGCCTTACCCCGTGCATCCCTTACATAAGACTCCAACCTCCCATTCTTCAATATCCCCCCCAACGCCATGCGATCATCTGCCATTGTCTTGAGTTCCACAAGATACTTTCTCCCCAACTCCCGAAAGCCTCCACATCCACTTCTCACTCAGTACAATTTTTTCCAAACCACCTATCAACGTAAAAATCACTCATTGCCTCCGTTGTTCTTAACTTATGTCCGCCCTATATTCCACCTAAATTCATCATGTACTCACAGCCTATCAATTTTTCCATAGCCATACGTCGCCTGCTCTGTCCCCTTAACACAACAGGCTCGATGGTTCGGTCACCCCTCACCGCCCTCTTCAATTACACCCTGCACTCTCACCCATCAGATATCTCTCATTCTGCAAATCACGAATCCTTCCTTTTAACAAAACTCGATTCCTCCTTGGGGATACTGCCCTGCCTGCACGCCCCTCTCTATCAACTTTGGCAACCATACCCTCGAAATATGCTGCACCATGTACGTCATCCAACCTGGTACTTTCCCCATCGCCACATAACAAAACTGCGGATCCTCTCCTTAGCTACCCCATCCACCACCCCAGCACGTCACCACCATTCCCTACCTCTCCCCCAAATTCTTCCCACCATTTGTCCTAAAATCTAACCCCGCTCTCTCACCCCAGGAAGTCTCACATTTAACTTCAATACCCTGGATACATCTTAGGTAAGCTGGCCCCCAAGTCAAGTCCGTTTATAAACAGCTCTATGATCCGTGTAAACAGCTTCACCGAAACGCACACACATACTCGCATCACTTCTCGTCCACATTAACCTATCGAGCCTGGCCGCCTTATCCTGTCTATGAAAACGTTATGCTCAAAATTAGGTCCACCACCTCCAAATAACTCCATTAAACCACAAGCCAGCAAAAGAGCCCTTAGGCTAACAAAAAACACCCTGCCCCCCGCGTGGATCACATCCTTTTACGTACTTTACAATTCCAATCATAGCCCATGGATTGTTACCGAGCGGAGAGATCTCAATAATAAACCAAAACATCGCACGTCACAAATTATTCTTCACCCGTACATCACGCTCCGCCGGGCGCATACACACAAACTCACTGCAGTCGCTCACCTCTCCACCATCCCATCTACCCGAGTAACCCTACCCTCCTCCCCTCCCTCACATCTAATTAAACAAACGGGTTGTCTCCCGAATCAGAATTCCATCCCCACCCTTTTCAAAACGGTCCGAATTGCCACAAACACAGATATCCGTCCCACATTCAAATCCCGACCCGCCTTAAAGTTATTGATCACTGCATGAATACAATATCTATGGCATGACGCCTCCAGAAACCTGAGCCACAAACGCTTCACATTCATAACTCACAACACATTTACATTCTACTAGTCATACACCTGAACCTTCTTAAGGGGTTTTACACGCTGCCCTGTAACTCCTTTCATCAGACACTGTCACCAGCCTTCCTATTTTTCCCACATTGCTCACCACAGTGAGCTCTATTCCCTCCCCGGTCCGAACACCTGACCGGGACACACCTGTGGCGCTCCATCCAAACATCAGCCACGGTTTTCTTCCCCGGGTCTTTCTTTGCGCCGGGGGTCAGACATCTATCGGAATCAAGAGTGCGTTTGCCCGCCCTCTTCCGCCGAACACCTTTCTCTGCATTCCTTGGTCTGGTCGGGGGATGCACTCACAATGCACCTCGCGCCACCTCGACCATCGGTCACCATTCCGTAGAAGTCGGCACTGCGTCAGCTGGCTGTCTCTCCTCTCGTCCTCAGACTATCCTCAGGTCCCACCACCGATTGTACATCATCATCCAGCTATCTTCGTCTCCAAACTTTTCTCGATTCAACTGCTCCAGAGCCACATCTCTGCTCGTATCCTCCACTCAACTTGGTCTCCCCTTCCACCAGTAAAGGCTGGAGACTGTAGTTCATACAGGCATCGATGGGCTCGACCCCACCGTCGGGAACTCTCTCTTGACCTCCTCACTCCAAGACGAAACTATGGCCCTTTACAGGCGTTCCGCTGGAGGCCCCGCCTTGGGTCAGGCCCTCGCTCCGGTCCTTCTGCTGCAACTTGTCGTTTGCTGGCTGCCTTTCACACTGTGCTGCCTATGGTCATAAGCACCACACATAGCCTGCTGTCTTTGCGTGTGCCAGCGTAATAACCACCATCAACTTGCGTTCTAAAGTCGTCCAGGATGAACCAAACGGACGGGATGGGATGCCTCAGCGTCATCTTTTAGGTTGAACTTACCCTCCGGCCAGCCGGCGTACGTAGCCCCATCCACAGGTACCTGCTCCATTGCCAGATGCACAGTACCATAACGGTTCAAAAAACGTTCCGTATATCTGGCTCGTCAGCTTCGAACAGGCACGTTGCGTTACCTTCACCCAAGTGTAGTGTCGCGACACGTCAATTAAACGAAACTCGTTTTGCCGAGTTTAGTCCACCAGCCATCTTGATGATACTGCTCCACCAGGGCTCATACACTGCGTCGATCGTAGCTTAACGAATATTAACTGGTAAGCCCCTTTGAGCGATACATCCATACAAATCTTGATCAGCAATGCCGTATGTGTCGCGAATAATCAAAGGTAGAAGCACCTGTGCGGACTGAGGCGTAATTACACCCCGCACTAAATCAAAGCACACAGTGTTGACGCGCCTTCTGACAGTCTGCGCCATCTTGTGAAAATCAATCTGCGCAGGAAGGCCTCTCAACCAGGAGCGTGTGCGCAGCACAACCTCACGGCAATAAAGCGATGAGGTCAATGGAATCAGATGAATTACTGGAGAATGACAGGAATCAGATGAATTACTGGGGAATGATAGGAATAAGATCAATTACTGGAGAATGACAGAAATCAAATGAATTACTGGAGAATGACAGGAATCAGAAGAATTACTGGGGAATGATAGGAATCAGATGAATTACTGGAGAATGATAGGAATAAGATCAATTACTTTAGAATGATCCACTTAAGACTTTCAGTGTTGATGGAATTTAATAAAAGAAAGTTTAACCTTCACTTTAAACTGGGTAAACTAAATTTGCCATTTTTCTCAAACAATGTATTTTCTTGTAAAAATAATAGAATACTTCTTTTGCTCAGCTTCAAACCTTAAACGCTGGTGTATCTTAAATGGAAGTGTTATTTCCAATGATTTTGGGCTGTGTGGGTGCCAATTTGTCAATTATTTTTTAAATTATTTTACCAAATTGCTCTTTTTTTTTAAATAATGCTCCAATATTTTTCTTACAGGAATGTAGAAAATTTTAAACATTAGATAAATAATACATGAAAACTGAAAAAAATACAGCATTTTTATCCCTAACAATGACGGTGTTTCCCAAAATTTTCACAAATTTTCGCTACACTCAGCAGAATTTTTCATCACTAATGCAAAACTTGTCAAAGTTTGAGTATTGTATTTAGAGAAAGTTTCGTGGGAATATTTGCGTGTGTGAGAAACTAAAGGACAAAGTTATACAACCTGGTCCCAGGTTTGTTACTATGTGATAGCTGGAGAATGCCTCTTCTGATCAGCTTCAAACTTCCAAGATAGATATGTCTTTTTAAGAGGTTTCGTATCCTCTAATTGACTGATTTCATTAACAAAAGAAGATATTTAGATAAGACCTATTTTCATTATTATAAGTTTTTCTAGAGATTTTTTTGAACTTTTGGATATTCGTCAATATTGAGGGAATGAAATGATAAGAAAATAAACAGTTGTGTGTGGCTTAGGTCAGTATTATTTCAGTTATAGTCCTTGGAGAAAAGAATCCAAAACAAGAGTTTAAATTACATTTTGAAAGAAGCAGGTTTGTTGTGTGTGCGGGGTGTGTCGTGTGATAGTGTATGTGTGTGTGTGTGCTGTGTGTGTGTGTGTGTGTGCTGTGTGAGTGTGGTGTGTGACTGTGTGGAGTGTGTGTGTGTGTGTGTATGTGTGTGTGTGGTGTGTGATGTGTGTGTGTGTTGTGTGTGACTGTGCTGTGTGTGTGTGTGTGTATGTGTGTGTGTGTGTGTGTGTGTGTGTGATTGTGTGTATGTGAGTGTGTGTGTGTGTGTGTGTGTGTTGTGTCGGTGTGTTTTGAGTGTGGTGTGTGTGTGTGTGTGTGTGCTGTGTGTTGTGTGTGTGTGATGTGTGTGTATGTTAGGTGTTGTGTGTGTGTGTGTGTGTGTGTGTGTGTGTGTGTGTGTGTGTGGTGTGTGTGTGTTTGTGTGTGTGCGTGTTGTGTGTGTGTGTGTGTGTGTGTGGGTGTGTGTGTGTGTGATCTCACCTAGTTGTTATCTCATAGTTGAGGTTGGCGGGGTCGAGTCCGAGCTCCTGGCCCCGCTGATCTTCATGATCGCTACAAGGTCACTCTCCTGTGCGTGAGCTTTATCATACCTCTGCTTTAAAGGCTCTATGTTATGGATCCGTGCCTCCACTACATGCGCTTCCAAACTATTCAACTTATGACTACTCTGGGGTGAGGAATACTTCCTAACATCCCTGTGATTCATCTGTTGTCTTCAGCTTCCAACTGTGTCCCCTTGTTAACTGTG
The DNA here is from genome assembly GCF_026875155.1 of Cherax quadricarinatus. Lineage (NCBI taxonomy): Eukaryota > Metazoa > Arthropoda > Malacostraca > Decapoda > Parastacidae > Cherax > Cherax quadricarinatus. The sequence continues at coordinate 27,961,341 of NC_069468.1, forward strand.
TCCAATCTTCTGGAACTTCCTGTCTTGTCCACCTGTCAATTCCTCTCAGTATTTTGTATGTTCGTTTCATGTCCCCCCTATCTCTCCTGTTCCTCCAGTGTCGTCAGGTTGATTTCCCTTAACCTCTCCGTTGGACATACCTTCTTAGCTCTTGGGGGACTAGTCTTGTGCAAACCTTTGCACTTTCTCTGTTTCTAGTTTGTGTGTGTGTGTGCGGTGTGTTAAAGTGTGTGGTGTGTGTGTGTGTGTGGTGTGTATGTGTGGTGGTGAGTGTGTGTGTGTGTGGGTGTGTGTGTTGTGTGTGTATGTGTTGTGTGTGTGTGTGTGTGTGTGTGTGTGTGTGTGTGTGTGTTGTATGTCTGTGTGTGTGTGTGTGTATGTGAGTGTGTGAGTGTGTCTGTGTGTGTGTGTGTGTGTGTGTGTGTGTGTGTGTGTGTGTTGTGTGTGTTACTCACCTATTGTACTTCACCTATTTGGGTTGCAAGGAGTCGAGTCACAGTCTCCTTGGCCCGCCTCTTCGCTGATTGCTACTGGGTCCTCTCTCTCTGCACCACCCATTGGAGCTCTACTCATACCTCGCCTTAAAACTATGTATGGTTCCCGCCTCCACTAGGTCACTTTCTAGGCTATCCACGGCCTGACTACTCTATGACTGAAGAAATACTTCCTAACATCCCTTTGATTTCATCTGAGTCTTTCAAGACTTGACATGGAACCTCTTGTGTCTGTGTCATTATCTGGAACATCCCGTCTTTGTCACCTTGTCTATTCGTGCCAGTATTTTATATGGTCGTTATCAGTCTCCCATGACACCCCTCCTGTCCTCAGTGTCGTCAGGCGATTTCCACAACCCTTTCTTCGTAGGGACAATCCCGTAGCTCTGGAATATTCTTGTTGCAAAACCTTTGCACTTTCCTCTAATTTCTTGACGTGCTTGACTAGTTGTGGATTCCAAACTAGTGCCGAGCATACTCCAGTATGGGCCTGACGTTAATGGAATACAGAGTCTTGAACGGTATCCTTATGAGGTATCGGAACACTATCCGTAGTTTGCCATGCGCCCGTATGCTGCAAACAGTTATCTGATTGATGTGCGCCTCAGTGAAGATATGCTCGGTGTTATGCTCCCCCCAGCATCTTTTTCCTTAGTGAGGTTTGCAGTATTTGGCCACTAAACTATATTGTGTCTAGCGGGTCTTCATTTGCCCTTTCCCCAATCTTCCATGACTTTGCATTTGGCAGGGTTAATTCAAGGAGGCAGTTGCTGGACCAGGCTTGTAGCTTGTCCCAGGTTTTCTTTGTAGTAGTCTGCCTGATCCATCGTCCGATTGATTCTTCTCTTAACTTCGCATCACGCAAACAAGGACAATTCTGAGTCTATCCCTTCCGTTATGTCGTTCACAGATACCAAGTAACGCACGGTCCTAGGACTGACCCCTGTGGAACCCCGCTTGTTCACAGGCGCCCACTCTGACACCTCGTCGCGCGTACCATGACACCGTTGTTGCCTCCGTGCTCAGGTATTCTCTGATCCATTGCAGTGCCTTTCCTGTTATGTGTGCCTGATCCTCTAGCATTTTTTGCAGTAACTCTTTGTGAGGAACTGTGTCGAAGGCCTTCTTGCAGTCCAAAAATATGTGAAGTCGAACCACACCCTCTATCTCTTGTCTTACTTTTTCTTTGCAACCTTGTCATAAAACTCTAGTAGGTTTGTGGGACACAGGATTTTCCTTTCCTTGAAACGATTGCTTGGTTGTTAATTATACACTTGTTTCTTTCCATGTGCCCCACCACTCTCCTCTGATGATCTTCTCCATGACTTGCATTACTATACACGTTAGTGATCAAGGTCTGTAGTTTAGTGCCTCATGTCTGTCTCCCTTTTTAAAAATTGGGACTACATTTGACATTTTCCCATACCTCAGGGAAGTTGCCCAGTTTCAAATGATTTGTATATTGAAGATCTTTGTTAATGGCTCACACAATATCTCTGCCTCCCCTTTAAGGGAGACCCATGGAGAGATGTTGTCTGGTCCCACCGCCTTGAGGTGTTCAAGTTCGCATAACAGTCTTCTCTTCACATCCTCCTTGGTTATTTGTTACCTCTTCCAGCACTTGCTGGTGTCGCCCCCCTGTTCTGATTTCTGGGTTACTGCTTTCCACTGGAAAAATACCTCTTTAAATCTTGTGTTGAGCTCCTGACATACCTCTTGGTCGTTTCTGTGATTCCCTCACCTTCCTTCAGTTCTGATTACCTGGTCTTGACTGTGTGTTTTTCCTCCTGATGTGCTGTACAACAGGCTTCGGGTCAGGTCTTTACTTTTGATGCTATGTCTTTCATATTGTCTCTGAGCCTCCTCCTACTTTATCTGTGCATATTCGTTTCTGGCGCTTCGTGATTTCTTTATTTTCCTGAGTTCTCTGTTTCTGTACCTTTTCCATTCTCTAGTACACCTAATTTTTGCCTCCCTACACCTTTGGGTGACCAAGGACTCGTTCTGTTCTTCCCATTATTGTCTGTTTCCACTTGGGAACAAAACCTCCTCGTCTGCCTCCTTGCATTTTTTGTTTTGCTACATAAGTCCATCATTTCTATTGTACTGGTTTAGTTTCCTGTCAGTTCCCTCTCCCCGGCTGTAATGTCTTGAAGGAAGTTCTCTCATGCCTGAGTAGTTTGGTTTTTCCCAGCCTACTTCTGCTACTCTCTGTCACTGGAGCTCAATTGTAGTTTCAGAAGCCACAGGGAACCACATGATCCATAGCTCACCAGGGGCCTTTTCATTACATGATACTCCCTCGGATGTCGGAACTTACTCATGGGTGAATACAAGGTCCAGCCTTGCTGGTTCATCCCTTTCCTCTCTCCTCTGGTTAGTGTCTCTAAACATGTTGATGCATGAGGGTTTTTTCAGTACCACATCCATCATCTTGGCTCTCCCATCTTCTGTTTTCGGGACCCCCAATGGGGGCTCCAGGTTTTCCAGGTCAATCTCCTTGTGATTGAAATACCCATCATAAGTAACTTTGCTCCCCATGTGTGCTCTCCTGGCCACCTCGGCCTAGTGTGTGTGTGTTGTGTGTGTTGTGTGTGTGTGTGTGTGATGGGTGTGTCGTGTGTGTTAATCACCTATTTGTACTCACTATTTGTGGTTGCAGGGGTCGAGTCTTAGCTCCTGGCCCCCGCCTATTCACGGTTGCTACTGTTTGTGTGTGTGTGTGTGTGTTGTGTGTGTTGTGTGTTACTACAGATTTTACAAGTGCCTAGCGCTTGTTCATGTGTGTGTATGTGGTTGTGTGTGTGTGTGTGATGTGTGTGTTGTGTGTGTGTGTGTGTGAGTGTGTGTACTCACCTAGTTGAGGTTGCAGGGGTCGAGTCCAAGCTCATGGCCCCGCCTCTTCATGTCAGCGTCTGTAGTCCTATTGGCCTGCACTTATCTCGTGCACCCATGCCTCTCCACAAAGATAATCTATTTTATATCTACCAGTTTTATCTTCCTACTAATGCTACGTGGCTGTATGTATTAATAGTCACTCCAGACCAGGGTTTTGTGACCGCCAGACCACCAGTGATTGCATGGCGGGGGGCTTTTCCTGTCATCAACATTCCCTTGTTACCACAAACAGGTGATTGTACCTTACGCTGGCAGAGATATAGTTTGAAAAAATATTAAATGTGGATGTCGGGGATAGAGACTGTAGAGTGTATAGACTCAGAGACGTATGGTGAGCCTGGTTACATGATATATCACCGGAGGATCACATCATCCTAATACACTCCACAGCCAATACACGTCTGGTAAATTTGAGAAAAACCATATTGAATAAAAAAACAATGGTTATAAATGACCATAATTTTTAAAGGGGTGGACCGGGTAAGCCTGCGGAAGGCCTTGGTCAGATGACCAAAAGTTCCAAAGGCGGGTCATCATCTGACTAAGACCCGCGTCAGGAAACATTTGTCCTGTTTCCTGACGAACCTTAACCTAACCTATCCTAACCATATTGAATCTCAGTCATTCCTAGCCCTTTACATAAGTCAGGTCTTTGTAGTATACCTCACGACCATGGAACCTAAGCATAAAAAAAAATATCTTCTAGGCTATTCTAGGCGCACTGATGTTGAATTTATTTAAGCCCGATTTATGCCACTAGGTTAGGTTAGGTTAAGGTTCGTCAGGAAACAGGACAAATGTTTCCTGACGCGGGTCTTAGTCAGATGATGACCCGCCTTTGGAACTTTTGGTCATCTGACCGAGGCCTTCCGCTGGCTTACCGGTCCACCCCTTTAAAAATTATGGTCATTTATTTATGCCACTTAATTTATAGTTTTTGCAGAGCGACCTCTACTCTAGGTCTTTCCTAGAGCCTCTTGATTTCAAAAAATAAACGTTTATATTATGAATTATTATTATTATAATCATGGGGGAGCGCTAACTAGTAGGATTACAGAGTTTATATTATGAAACTTCATCACATTTTTGGAGAGTCTGTTGGAACCATCACCTTTGTTATTGCGATTAGTTTCTGCAGGGGGCACATGAGCTGTCTTGATGTCATCATCTTAACACAAGTACACTTTATTCACCAGTAATGATAATATGTAAGAATGTTTTTTATTTGAACGCTCCTCCTTATGTATGGTCGGATAAGGGTTATCGCCACTAAAGGGATATCAGAACTTGTTTCCTTGGGTTGTTTTGAAAATTGTTTTAGGAAAAATATTTTTTGTTGGTATTGGGTGGAAGAGAACTGCCTAATAAGAGCCAGTAGGCCTTCTGCAGTGTTCCTCCTTTCTTATATCCTTGGTTTATCATCTTCAGATGCTCACTACTGGAAATCTTAGCAGGTGTTTATAAAGAAAACATTATATAAAACGTTACTAAATGCTGTAAAGAGTTTTTATGAGGATAGTGAGGCTGTGTAGGCTGTGTAGGCTGTGTAGGAGAGAGGGAGACAACTTCCCGGTAAAAGTAGGTCTTAGACAATGAGTGTAATGTCACCATGGTTAGTTTAATATATTTGAAGATGGGGTTGTAAAAAAGAAGTAAATGTAGGGTTGCTGTGGGTGAGGGGTGGATTTATTAATGGGGGAATCAATTACAAAATGGGAGTTGGACACAGTTATTTTTTGCTGAGATTACGTGTGTTTTTTTGGAGATTCAAAAAGGAAATGTTGCAAAGGTTAGATGGACGAGTGTTTGGGAGGAGTGTGTAAAGGTAAAAAGCTTAAAGTCAACATAGATAAGTGTAAGGTATCAAACTTTTTAAATAAGAAATAAGAATATCACATGGAAGGGGGGAGTATACAAACGGAAGATGTGAATGTTTGAGAGTTTGGGTGTTGACCTGTAGCAGATGGGTTATGAAGGATGAGGTTATTGATAGAATTGATGAAGGAAAAAACGTGAGTGGATGCGTTCAGGTATCTGTGGAGACAAAAACGGTATCATGGAGGCAAAAGAAGAATGTAACGAGAGCATAGTGGTAACAACACTCTTATATTGCGAGTGAAAAGGATGGGGTTGTAAAGTGCTGCAAACAAGGAGGAGGCTGGAGGCAGTGAGTCGTGTGTGTAAGGGCAATAAGATAGTGTGTAATACTATGCAGAGAATTCCGTAGTGTGAAAAAATTAAAGAGAAGTGGAGTTATTGTAAGTATTTAGTCAGAGCGGCTGCAGGAGGGGTTGTGAGGTGGTTTGGTCATTTAGAGAGATGGAACAAAGTTGGAGTGTGACATGGAAGAGCGCATCATTAATTCTGTAGGGAAGGGAAAGGCGGGGTAGGGGTCGTTCCTTGAAAAGTTGGAGGGAGGAGAGGAGGTAAAGGAGAGTTTTGTGGGCGAGAGGCTTGAACTTCCAGCAAGCGTGTGTGAGCGTGTTAGATATGAGAGAATGATGTACAGTGACGTTGTTAGATAGGAGCGAATGGAGTGGATCGTGTTAGATAGGGAATTTGTGAATGTAGTGACGAGTTTAGGACGGAGCGAATGGAGTGAATGATGTTAGATTAAGACTTAGAAATCGTAATGACACGATTGCAAATAAAACCATACCACGGCCGGGATTGACACCCGCGGTCATAGGTCTCAAAAACTCCAGCCCGTCGCGTTAGCCACGATAGACCAGTTAGCCACAATAAGATTCATCCAACTAGGTATATTATCTCTACACCATCGGAAAGTTAGCTAGGAGTTAGATAGGTTTAGTGGAGTGAATGGGTGACGTGCTAAGATGGAACGTGAATGGGAGAAGAATGGTTTTGGGAACCGACGCTGTTGGAGTGTGAGTAGGGTAATTATTTTTGGTGAAGCGAATTTAGTGAAACTGGTAGCTGACTTGAGTCTGGAAGTGTGAAGTACAGTGCCCTGCACTTTCCAGGCGTTTGGGATATTGGCAGTTTGAAGGGACGTCTAAACTGTCGTACAAGAGCGCCTCTGCAAAGGACAGTGATTAATTATGGATGATGGTGTAAAGTGTTGGAGTGATGAAAGTTTTCTATCTTTCTTTTGTTGGTCTTTCTTCTTGGGTTCTCCCCTGCCTTGGTAGTAAACGGCCCACCAGTTTAACAAAATGTTAATAAATTAATAATTCTTGTTATTTTAATTACAAAACAATCAACCCCAGTTACATGAACGAATATGCTTATTAAGCTCTCTTCTTCAGGAAGTATTTCCAATTGATAGATTTCGATCCAGCTTCCTGGCAAGTTAGAGTATCCTGATATATATGTCAAACTTAGTTTCAGTATTTACTATGCGGATATGACTCAGGAATCTTGATCACACGATTGCCAATATGGCACGCAATGGGGCGGGTCTCGAGCCCTTGCAAGTGCGAAGTCTTGGGTGAGATAGTAGGTTTTAGTGAGTTCAGGTTGAGTCATAGGACTCACAGCTGAATTCATGTGGTTATGTAATAAATTTCACGTTACAGTGTGAATTTATTTTGATCTTCTTTCCACTGACTAAAAGGAAACTCCCCTTCCCAAAGTTGGCAGATGATCCATAGCCAGGTGTGCTGGGGCCCAGGTGTGCTGTTTCCAGGTAATGGCGGGGCCAGGTGATGGCAACGCCAGCAACATTTCTCTTAGCAGGCACCTGGCACTTTTCTCAAGCTAAAACCATACCACGGGTGGGGATTTTGAACCCCCGGTCAGATGTCTCAAAACTCCAGACTCATGACGCGGGTTCAAGCCCCACCCGTGGTATGGTTTGTTTGCAATCGTGACATTTACGGATTTTCATGAGTTTCATGTTTCTCAGGCCAAAGTTATAAACAGTATGTTATCGTAAACTGTTGCAAGTACTTATCAATTTGGTACAATTATTATATATACAGGGAATCGCTAAGCCCTCTTGAGATTATAAACAACGAGTGAAGGAATTAAGAATGGAAGAGGAAGGAATCTGGTTCGGTTCATGAAATGGGAAAGTTGATCCAGTTCCTTGGATCAGGAGTTCTTCACTCCCGTCAAGTCACCTCCCTGGGAAGCGAATATTATTTTAAACATTTAACACTTCAAAGGTTTATTAATGTTTGTGAGGGGTTCTTGATCTAAGGAACTGGACCAATGCATTTCATTCCCAGAGGCACTGTATAACCCCCTAATAGTTTAGTGCTCCCAAACTGTAATAATTATTTAAGCATTTAAAATTGTGGTAACACTTGATACCAAGACCTCTTTGTCAACATAGATCAGGATGGCACATCGACACACACAGTTGCCGCGTCAACTCCTTCAAGTATTCACAAAACTAGCCTCAAGAACCCCGGAGGGTAAAAAACCCCGAGAAGTAAATCAAATGTTTTTTTCTATTTGATTAACCAATATTTTGTTTTTGTTTTGGTAAAAAATTGGGTTTTTATACGGTTTAAAAAAGTAATGAAAAGGGGACGAGGGCCCTTTAAAGGGTTTTCATAAAAACCTCTAAAAAACCAAAATGTAAATTTAAATTTTTGTGTAAACCTTTCGAAGATAGACAATTTTAAATTTTAAAAATGCAAAGGAAACACACACACACATATCTCGGGTTTTCTGCACAAACAGGTATGCACACCGTTTTAAAAATTTTTCCCTTTTATTAATGAAACAGCACGAAAACCCTTTCTATAATTTTGATTTCATGAAATCGTAAGACAACTTTTTGAAAACCAGGGGTGGGGTTTAAAATCTGTAAATCAAGAGTCTCAAAAACCTCCAGACCGTCGCGTTAGCCACGGTCATTACGATTTCGTGAGTCATGTTAATGGCTTTGAGGGGACTTGAGCTAGAGTTCGTCACGGCCACGCTAGCTGGAGATTCGTCTGTAAAAACTTGCATTTGTGGTCACAGTGGTGCCTGTGCTAACCTTCCTATGGTGTAGAAATATACCTAGTTGGATGAATCTTATTGTGGCTAGCTGGTCCAGTGGCTAACGCGACGGTCAGGAGTTTTGAGACTCTCTGATCGCGGGTTCTATCCCCACCCGTGGTATGGTTTGTTTAACCTGCTATAACCCTGTTACACTTGAAGCGCCGCCGGTCACACTGAGAACTCAGAGGTCTGAAGCATTCAGCTTCGGAGCTCCGAATTTCTTCATGAACCACTTGATTGATCCGAGACCTTGACTTCTCTTATTTATTATTATTAAAGATTCGCCGGTATTCTCCCGGCCCGGGCCTTTTCCAAGTGGTGGCCCGGCCTTGGCTCCCTCTTTTCGGAGTGTCTGAGACCTAAGTCTCCCATGGGAGGAGGCACAAGTACCTCCTCATCTTTGGGACCAACTGTCCCCAGGCCTAGCCACAAGCTAGGCCTCTCTGGTCTGCCATCCCCACCACAAGGGGGCTAATGGGAATGACAGTGTTGTGAGCTGTAAGCTCTGGCTCAGGCACCTACCCTACCCTAGAAAGGCTGGGCATGGTGTCGATGACTTCTCTTTTTTTTTTTTTTCTTTTTTTTTTTTTTTTTTTTTTTTTATTCGCCGGTACTCTCCCGGCCCGGGTCTTTTCCAAGTAGTGGTGACCCGGCCTTGGCTCCCTGTCTGGGGAGTGTCTCGAGACGTAAGTCTCCCATGGGAGGAGACCAACTGTCCCCAGGCCTAGCCACATTCCCCGCCCTCACGGGGCTCGTAGGGAGAAGCTAGGCCTGTGGTCTGCCATCTGCCCCGCCCCAAAGGGGCTCGTGGGGATGGCAGTCTTGTGAGCTGCAGGTGGTAACAAGCTCAGGCCTTATGACTTCTCATATGACACTTACCGCTATATAATAGTACTGGTAACGATAAATACTACTTAGCGTTCATGTATATACGCAGCATTGCTAGAGTAAAGCACGCTACATGAGGCATGATCTAGCAGTTTGTAGTATACCACAAATTATCCTAAAAGTGCATTATTATTATTATTATTATTATTATTATTATTATTATTATTATTATTATTATTATTATTATTATTATAAAAAAGAAGCGCTAAGCCACAAGGGCTATACAGCACTGCCCTAAAAGTGTAGATAATTCAATGTCTTACATTCCCGACCAACGAGGCTGGATCTTAATTTCCAGCAAACGCTTTGAAATTCAATTGCGTTATTGTTTCTACCTCGGATATTTTTCCTTTTATGCCAATTATTTGTATAAAAATTACACAATAAACTGTTTTGTATGTGTGAGAAGAAGACTATCAACCATGTTACGTGTGAGTGTGTGTATGGAAGGTTCCAACAAACATTATGTAAGACAGGAAGGCTCCTGCAAACGTGTGTGTGTGAGATAGGAAGACTCCAAGAAGCATGATGTGTGTAATTAGACACATGTGCAACTCTTCGGTATCATTATTGAGAAAACGTTTCGCCACACAGTGGCTTCATCAGTCCATACAAAGGATAAACTTGAAGAACAAGAGGAGAATGAGGTAATCAGTCCCTCAACCTTTGAGTCGATGTGGTCAGTACATCAAATTTGATGGACTGACCACATCGACTCAAGGTTGAGGGACTGATTACCTCATTCTCCTCCTATTCTTCAAGTTTATCCTTTGTACGGACTGATGAAGCCACTGTGTGGCGAAACGTTTTCTCAATAAAGATACCCAAGAGTTGCACATGTGTCTAATTTAACAACGTGTCGGTTCTTTGAACCATTCATCTACAAGCATGATGTGTGTGGGAGATAGGAAGGCTCCAACAAACATGATGTGTATGGGAGATAGGAAGGTTAAAAACAAACACGTTATGTGTGGGAGATAGGAAGGCTCCAACAAACACGTTATGTGTGGGAGATAGGAAGGCTCCAACAAATATGATGTGTATAGGAGATAGGAAGGTTAAAAACAAACACGTTATGTGTGGGAGATAGGAAGGCTCCAACAAATATGATGTGTATAGGAGATAGGAAGGCTCAAACAAACATGATGTGCGTGGGAGATAGGAAGGCTCCAACAAACATGATGTGTGTGGGAGACAGCAAGGCTCCAACAAACACGTTATGTGTGGAAGATAGGAAGGCTCCAACAAACATGATGTGTGTGGGAGATAGGAAGGCTCCAACAAGCACATTTTGTGTGGGAGATAGGAATGCTCCAACAAATATGTGTGTGGGAGATAAGAAGGCTCCAACAAACATGTATGTGGGAGATAGGAAGGCACCAACAAACATATGTGTGGGAGATAGGAAGGCTCCAACAAACATATGTGTGGGAGATAGGAAGGCTCCAACAAACATATGTGTGGGAGATAGGAAGGCTCCAACAAACATATGTGTGGGAGATAGCAAGGCTCCAACAAGCATATGTGTGGGAGAGAGCGAGGCTCCAACAAACATATGTGTGGGAGACAGCAAGGCTCCAACAAACATATGTGTGGGAGATAGGATGGCTCCAACAAACATATGTGTGGGAGATAGCAAGGCTCCAACAAACATATGTGTGGGAGATAGGAACACTCCAACAAACATATGTGTGGGAGATAGGAAGGCTTCAACAAACATATGTGTGGGAGACAGCAAGGCTCCAACAAACATATGTGTGGGAGATAGGAAGGCTCCGACAAACATATGTGTGGGAGATAGCAAGACTCCAACAAACATGTGTGGGAAATAGCAAGGCTCCAACAAACGTATGTGTGGGAGATAGCAAGGCTCCAGCAAACATATGTGTTGGAGAGAGCAAGGCTCCAACAAACATATGTGTGGGAGATAGCAAGGCTCCAACAAACATGTGTGGGAGATAGCAAGGCTCCAACAAACATATGTGTGGGAGATAGCAAGGCTCCAACAAACATGTGTGGGAGATAGCACGGCTTCAACAAACATATGTGTTGGAGATAGCAAGGCTCCAACAAACATGTGTGGGAGATAGCAAGGCTCCAACAAACATATGTGTTGGAGATAGCAAGTCTCCAACAAACATATGTGTGGGAGATAGCAAGGCTCCAACAAACATATGTGTGGGAGATAGCAAGGCTCCAACAAACATGTGTGGGAGATAGCAAGGCTCCAACAAACATGTGTGGGAGATAGCAAGGCTCCGACAAACATATGAGTGGGAGATAGCAACTCTCCAACAAACATATGTGTGGGAGATAGCAAGGCTCCAGCAAACATATGTGTGGGAGATAGCAAGGCTCCAACAAACATATGTGTGTGAGATAGCAGGGCTCCAAAAAACATATGTGTGGGAGATAGCAAGGCTCCAACAAACATATGTGTGGGAGATAGCAAGGCTCCAACAAACATGTGTGGGAGATAGGAAGGCTCCAACAAACATATGTGTGGCAGATAGGAAGGTTCCAACAAACATATGTGTGGGACATAGCAAGGCTCCAACAAACATATGTGTGGGAGATACGAAGGCTCCAACAAACATATGTGTGGGAGATAGGAAGGCTCCAACAAGCATATGTGTGGGAGAGAGCAAGGCTCCAACAAACATATGTGTGGGAGACAGCAAGGCTCCAACAAACATATGTGGGGGAGATTGCAAGGCTCCAACAAACATATGTGTGGGAGACAGCAAGGCTCCAACAAGCATATGTGTGGGAGAGAGCAAGGCTCCAACAAACATATGTGTGGGAGACATCAAGGCTCCAACAAACATATGTGTGGGAGACAGCAAGGCTCCAACAAACATATGTGGGGGAGATAGCAAGGCTCCAACAAACATATGTGTGGGAGACAGCAAGGCTCCAACAAGCATATGTGTGGGAGAGAGCAAGGCTCCAACAAACATATGTGTGGGAGACAGCAAGGCTCCAACAAACATATGTGTGGTAGATAGCAAGGCTCCAACAAACATATGTGTGGGAGATAGCAAGGTTCCAACAAGCATATGTGTGGGAGAGAGCAAGGCTCCAACAAACATATGTGTGGGAGACATCAAGGCTCCAACAAACATATGTGTGGTAGATAGCAAGGTTCCAACAAGCATATGTGTGGGAGACAGCAAGGCTCCAACAAACATATGTGTGGGAGATAGCAAGGTTCCAACAAGTATATGTGTGGGAGAGAGCAAGGCTCCAACAAACATATGTGTGGTAGATAGCAAGGCTCCAACAAACATATGTGTGGTAGATAGCAAGGCTCCAACAAACATATGTGTGGGAGAGAGCAAGGCTCCAACAAACATATGTGTGGTAGGTAGCAAGGCTCCAACAAACATATGTGTGGGAGATAGCAAGGCTCCAACAAACATATGTGTGGTAGATAACAAGGCTCCAACAAACATATGTGTGGGAGAGAGCAAGGCTCCAACAAACATATGTGTGGTAGATAGCAAGGTTACAACAAACATATGTGTGGTAGATAGCAAGGCTCCAACAAACATATGTGTGGGAGATAGCAAGGTTCCAACAAACATATGTGTGGTAGATAGCAAGGCTCCAACAAACAGATTTAAAACATTATGACATTTATTCACTAAATGAGAACACATTCTGGAATGTTAAGTGTATTACTAGGTTTATTTCACACTTCATAATTTATCATTCGATAAAATTTAGAGGTAGTCATAATACAGTATTGGCAGCAAATTTTACAATGCTCAGTAACAGATGCAGCATTATGACGTGCCCTTATACTGTACCTATACCTTCAGTAGTTACAGGGAAAATTGATAATTTACTCCTCCAAGGTTTACTTGTGATGGCTTAATAAGACTGCCTTGTCTGATCGTCTTCAAACTTTCGGGGTTCATGCATGGTACTTAGTGTTACTTAGAGGGCGTTAATTAGAGGAAGTGTTACTTAAAGGAAGGGTGTTATTTGAAGGAAGTGTTACTTAAAGGAAGGGTGTTATTTGAAGGAAGTGTTACTTAAAGGAAGGGTGTTATTTGAAGGAAGTGTTACTTAGAGGTAGGGTGTTACTTAGAGGACAGGTGCTACTTAGAGGAAGGGTGCTACTTAGAGGAAAGGTGTTACTTAGAGGAAAGGTGTTACTTAGATGAAGGGTGTTACTTAGAGGACAGGTGCTACTTAGAGGACAGGTGCTACTTAGAGGAAGGGTGCTACTTAGAGGAAAGGTGTTACTTAGAGGAACGGTGTTACTTAGAGGAATGGTGTTACTTAGAGGAAAGATGTTACTTAGAGGAAAGGTGTTACTCAGAGGAAGGGTGTTACTTAGAGGACAGGTGCTACTTAGAGGACAGGTGCTACTTAGAGGAAGGGTGCTACTTAGAGAAACGGTGTTACTTAGAGGAACGGTGTTACTTAGATGAAGGGTGTTACTTAGATGAAGGGTGTTACTTAGATGAAGGGTGTTACTTAGAGTAAAGGTGTTACTTAGAGTAAAGGTGTTACTTAGAGGACAGGTGTTACTTAGAGGAAAGGTGTTACTCAGAGGAAGGGTGTTACTTAGAGGATGGGTGTTACTTAGATGAAGGGTGTTACTTAGATGAAGGGTGTTACTAGGGCGAAGGGTGTTACTTAGATGATGGGTGTTACTTAGATGATGGGTGTTACTTAGATGATGGGTGTTACTTAGATGAAGGGTGTTACTAGGGCGAAGGGTGTTACTTAGATGATGGGTGTTACTTAGATGATGGGTGTTACTTAGATGATGGGTGTTACTTAGATGATGGGTGTTACTTAGATGAAGGGTGTTACTTAGATGAAGGGTGTTACTAGGCGAAGGGTGTTTACTTAGATGAAGGGTGTTACTTAGATGAAGGGTGTTACTTAGATGATGGGTGTTACTTTGATGAAGGGTGTTACTTAGATGATGGGTGTTACTTAGATGAAGGGTGTTACTTAGATGAAGGGTGTTACTTAGATGATGGGTGTTACTTTGATGAAGGGTGTTACTTAGATGATGGGTGTTACTTAGATGATGGGTGTTACTTAGATGAAGGGTGTTACTTTGATGAAGGGTGTTACTTAGATGATGGGTGTTACTTTGATGAAGGGTGTTACTTAGATGATGGGTGTTACTTAGATGATGGGTGTTACTTAGATGATGGGTGTTACTTTGATGAAGGGTGTTACTTAGATGATGGGTGTTACTTAGATGAAGGGTGTTACTTAGATGATGGGTGTTACTTTGATGAAGGGTGTTACTTAGATGATGGGTGTTACTTTGATGAAGGGTGTTACTTAGATGATGGGTGTTACTTAGATGATGGGTGTTACTTAGATGAAGGGTGTTACTTTGATGAAGGGTGTTACTTAGATGATGAGTGTTACTTAGATGAAGGGTGTTACTTAGATGAAGGGTGTTACTTAGATGAAGGGTGTTACTTAGATGATGGGTGTTACTTTGATGAAGGGTGTTACTTAGATGATGGGTGTTACTTAGATGATGGGTGTTACTTAGATGAAGGGTGTTACTTAGATGATGGGTGTTACTTTGATGAAGGGTGTTACTTAGATGATGGGTGTTACTTTGATGAAGGGTGTTACTTAGATGATGGGTGTTACTTAGATGATGGGTGTTACTTAGATGAAGGGTGTTACTTTGATGAAGGGTGTTACTTAGATGATGGGTGTTACTTTGATGAAGGGTGTTACTTAGATGATGGGTGTTACTTAGATGATGGGTGTTACTTAGATGAAGGGTGTTACTTTGATGAAGGGTGTTACTTAGATGATGAGTGTTACTTAGATGAAGGGTGTTACTTAGATGAAGGGTGTTACTTAGATGAAGGGTGTTACTTAGATGATGGGTGTTACTTTGATGAAGGGTGTTACTTAGATGATGGGTGTTACTTAGATGATGGGTGTTACTTAGATGAAGGGTGTTACTTAGATGATGGGTGTTACTTTGATGAAGGGTGTTACTTAGATGATGGGTGTTACTTTGATGAAGGGTGTTACTTAGATGATGGGTGTTACTTAGATGATGGGTGTTACTTAGATGAAGGGTGTTACTTTGATGAAGGGTGTTACTTAGATGATGGGTGTTACTTTGATGAAGGGTGTTACTTAGATGATGGGTGTTACTTAGATGATGGGTGTTACTTAGATGAAGGGTGTTACTTAGATGAAGGGTGTTACTTAGATGAAGGGTGTTACTTAGATGATGGGTGTTACTTTGATGAAGGATGTTACTTAGATGATGGGTGTTACTTTGATGAAGGGTGTTACTTAGATGATGGGTGTTACTTTGATGAAGGGTGTTACTTAGATGATGGGTGTTACTTTGATGAAGGGTGTTACTTTGATGAAGGGTGTTACTTTGATGAAGGGTGTTACTTAGATGAAGGGTGTTACTTAGATGAAGGGTGTTAGATGAAGAACGTTACTCAGAGGAAGGGTTTATTGTTACTGAGATGTGTAGATGTCAGGTTGTCAATTTCATACATGCAAAACATAGAAGGTCGTATAAATCTGGGGTGAAGGGAAAGAGGGGTTGGAGTCGTCCAAGGAGAGGTTGGGGGAACAGTGTAATGAAATTTTTCAGTGGTAAAAGCGTGAACATCAATTAAGCTTGTGTGAATGTGTTAGACGGTAGTGGAGACAAGTGGTTTTCATGATTTGATGTATTGATGGAGTGTGAGCAAGGTAACATTTACGAAGGGATTCAAGGAAACCGGTTAGTCGGAGATGAATCATGGCAAAATTACGGTTTTGGAGGATCATCTGAACTTTACGAAATGTCAGCGCAGTTCAGACACGGCAGTGATTGACTGAATGACAATGAAACTATTTTCTTCTTCGTCTGGTCATCCTACCTAAGTTGGAGAAGGCCGTAGTGTTAAATAAAATAACTAACGTAAAATTTGTACATGTCTCAATTAACTAACAGGACAAAATTAATTAACATTATTCAACATTTAGTCTTACTCCTTGATTAACAGCCAGTATGTCTAGCCATAATCCACTAAACTTTAAAAATAAAGTCCAGCAGTGAAACAACTCAGACTTAGCTGCCTGACCCACAGATACAACACTATATATAACCCAGGAGAGAAGGTGGTTCGCAGCTGAAAACAGCGGAGGGCAGTACAAGTGACAGCAACCTTGAGTGACAAGACAGAGTGTATCTAATGCAGAGAGACAGCCACATACACAACCTACCAGAGATAACAGCTATAACGTACTGAACTTAGTATTCAGCAAAACCTTCTAGAGTTAGCTCTAGTCTAGGATATTCTCCGGAAGTGAACGAGCTACCCAGCAACATCGATCAGATATCAAGATAAAACACCGAAAATAAGAGTAAAACTTTATAATAGAAACAAACATCATATTGGAATGATACGAAAAGGAAGACAAGCGAGCTGAGTGGATGTCAGCTTGCTAGGTACCAACCCACCTCAGATATTTCCTTAGAGGCGAGCAGACATTTACGGCTAGAGGCCCTTGCTTTTTTTTTTTTTTTTTTTGGTCCAATTTCAATGAAAATTTGTCCTGTGATTTAAAAAAGTAGTCTACATCCTACACACTTGTTTGTATTGATTTCATGTTGCAAAATTGCGAGATATTGTAAATTGCATTTATATTAATATTATTATTATTATAATAAAGAAGCGCTAAACCACAAGGGCTATACAGCACTGCAGGGCAGGAAGGAAGCAGGGGTATCAGGTGGCAAAAGGGAGAGGGATAATTAGTAGGGTACGGAGAACAGCAAAGCAGTGGATAGTACAGGGGTAGAGGGTAGCAAGAGATTGAGGTAAAAAGTGCTGAGGGGAGTGCGAAAGGTATCGTCATCAGAGTTTGTGGAGTAAGTCAGTTGTTGTCAAGAAGTCAATGAGAGAGTCAGGATTAAAGGAGGGTCCATCAGCGAGAAGGGAAGGTAAAGAGAGAGTAGAGCGGAGACGATGTTGGAGGTAAATTCTGCGTGCTTGTTGATAGAGAGGGCAGTCTAACAGAATGTGGCTAACCGACACTGGAACCTGACATGTCTCACACAGAGGAACAGGGTGCCTCTCTATGAGAAACCCATGAATAAGACGAGTGTGGCCAATACGAAGATGGGAGAGAGTAGTCTCCCAACCTCGACACTGATGACAAGAAGACGGCCAGTAAATTATACTCGGTTTAATAGAATGAAGTTTGTTACCGAGTAGATTAGACCAACGTTGTTGCAAACGGGTGTGAAGGTGGGTAGCTATTGCAACAAAATAGTCCATAAATGGAACACCTCTATATGAAACTGGTAGGTCAGGTACTGCTGACTGCGCAGCAGTGTCTGCCTGTTCATTGCCCTGTACATCAACATGACCAGGGACCCAACAAAAAACAATATCTTTATGCTTGGTAGAGATACGGCATAGCCAAAGTTGGATACAGAGGACTAGGGGATGAGGTGTATCAAATTTTCGTATAGCCTGTAAAGCACTAAGGGAGTCTGAGACAACCACAAATGGCGACACAGGCATAGATGCAATACGGATAAGTGCTGCAAGAATGGAATACAATTCAGCAGTAAAAATGCTAGCCGAGGATATTAAATGTCCTCGCACTCACTGTCCGGAAACACTGCTGTGAATCCGTCGCCATCAGAAGACTTAGAGCCATATGTGTACACTGCGATGGCATGAGAAAAAGAGCCGAAGTGGTCAAGAAAAAGAGAGCGGGAAGCTACCATAGGCAGTTGGGCTTTCGCGCAAGGGAGTGAGAAAGAACAGACTTAGACAGCTGGAACTTCCCAGGGGGGGCAAGGAAAAGTGAGATGCTACATGAACATAGAAAGGTGGTAACTGAAAGGAAGACAAGGGCGAATGTAGTCAAAGAGAAAAGGGATGGAGCAAACAGGGGCGACGAAAAAATAATGTCTACTAACATCGGTGACTATTCTATATATGGAAGGATTGCAGAGATTATGAGAGCAAACATAGTAGCGAAGGCAATGGGCATCACGGCGATCTGATAAGGATGGAATATTCGCTTCTGCACAGAGGCTCTCAACAGGGGAAGAGTGAAAAGCACCAAGGCACAAACATAATCCTTGGTGATGGATGAGATTAAGGCTCGAGAGAGTAGGAGAAGCTGCTGAATAACCATAATCGACTTTCGATAAAATGAGGGTTGAATGTAAGCGAAGGAGAGTTGGACGATCAGCTCCCCATGAAAGATGAGCAAGGTTTTAAGAAGGTTCAGCCGGTTGTGACAAGTTGCCTTCAGAGAAGTAATGTGAGGTTTCCAGGATAACCTATGGTTAAAGAGAAGGCCTAGAAACCTGACTGTATCACGTTCAGGGATACGTGAGCCATAGAGGTACAAAGGATGATCGGAGATGACAGAGCGTCTAGTGAAAGTAATTTGCTGAGTTTTGGTACTGGAAAATTCAAACCCATGCGTGGTGGCCCAATTGGAAACACTGTCGACCACATGTTGGAGAGAAACTGTAATGAGGTGACAGTGCCTGCACAAGCTATAGCGAAGTCATCAACATAGAGTGATGACCAAATATTGGATGAAAGACTAGAGGCCAAATCATTTATAGCAAGGAGAAAAAGTGTTGTGCTCAGAACACATCCATGAGGGACACCCCTCAGCATAGACAAAGTCCAGGGAGAGCACATTATTAGCCTGAACATAGAAATGTCTGTCAGTTAAAAAGTTTTTAAGGAAGAATGGTAGATTGCTCGGAGGCCTAAGGAGTGGGCTTGGGCCAAAATATTATACCTCCAAGTTGTATCATATGCCTTCTCGAGGTCAAAAAATATGGCAATAACTGTGTGGTTATTCGCAAAGGCATTACAAACATACGTATCCAAGCGTAGTAAGGGGTCTTTGGTAGAATGGCCCTTACGAAAGCCATAATGACTAGCGGAGAGACTGTTGCGTGTCTCTAAATACCACATTAAACGTCGATTTGCCAGACATTCCATCACTTTGCAAACTGCACTGGTAAGAGCAATGAGACGATAGTGAGAGGCATCATGTCACGTATGCGGAAAGGGAGAACAATGACAGATTTCCACAGCTGGGGGAGAAGTCCTTGTGACCAAATAAGACTGAAGAGGTGTAAGAGGACTACAAGGGCTGACTGATGTAAATGTTGTAACATCCGAACATGAATGTCGTCATGCCCAGCTGCCGATGATCGGCAAGTTGAGAGTGTCGCCTCCAGTTCCTGAAGTGTAAAAGGCACATTTTACGGTTCTTCAATGAGAGAAGAAAAGTCCAAGGGTGCTAACTCTCTGGCAGACTTTGAGGAGAGAAATGAGAGGCATAGATGGAGCCCCTGAGAAATATGGACCAGATGATTGCTAGTTTCAATGGCAACATCAAGAGGGTTTGCTATATCAACACCGGCAACCTGCAAAACAGGAGCCAGGTCAGGAGAGTATTTACCACTCAGTTTCTGTACTTTTTTCCAGACTGCACTCATGGAAGAAGCCGAGGTGATGGTGGAAACATAATCTCACCAGCAAGTGCGTGTAGCACCACGGATGACATGGTGAGTGACCGTTCGCTTCTGCTTAAAATCAGGAAGTCTCTCATCGGTTCTACTGTACCAACACCTACCCCACGCAGTGCGTTTCCAATGTACTGCCCGAGCACAGGCAGGAGACCACCATGGCACACACTTCTAAGAATGCCTGCCTGAGGTTTGGGGGATAGAATTAGAAGCTGCAGTTAAAACTGATGTCGAGAAGAGGTGTAAAAGTTCATCAATGGAGGATGAAAAAGGAACCTCACTAAAAGCAGTTAGTTGCGAGTAAAGGTCCCAATTTGCTCTATCAAATTGCCAGCGAGAGCTATGAAGAGGTGAATATAAAGGAGAAGTAAGAATGATTGGAAAGTGATCGCTGTCATGCAAGTCCGGTAGAACAGACCAGGCGAAGTCTAGTGCAGTGGAGGAAGAGCAGACCGAGAGATCGATGCAAGAGAGAGTATGAGTACGAGGATCAAAATGGGTGGGGGTACCCGTATTTAAAACATGGAGGGGGTGAGAAGTGAGAAAAGCCTCCAACTGAATGCCACGTGAGTCACAATGAGACCCCCAGAAGAAATGGTGGGCATTAAAATCGCCAAGTAACAGAAGTGGTGGCGGTAAGGATGAAACAGGAAAGGCAAAATCTGGGATAGATAATGCCCGAGAAGGAGAGAGATATAAAGAACATATTGTAAACCACTTATTCAAGTGGATACGGGCTGCAGTGTAATGCAGCGAGGTACGGACAAATAGTTGACAGTACGGAATATCATTGTGTAGAAGAAGGGCACTTTCATTAAAGGTCCCATCCGAGAAAGGATCCAAAGAATACAATAAATTATAGCCTGAGATAGGTTGGAAAACAGCTGAGTGTAATTTTGGTTCTTGTAAGCAAACACCAACAGGGGAAAACCTGGAAAGCAACATCTGAAGCTCACCTCGATTACCCATGAGGCCGCGGATATTCCACTGTAAATAGGCCATGATTGGCAATGAGGAAAATACCAGGAATCTTCAGGTAAGGGCACCTACAGACTAGAGGGGTTAGAAAAGTCTTCGTGTGGTGGCATCAGAAAACGTTCAAGCAGCGAAGGAATGGAGCATTGCGAAGAATGAAGTTGTGGAGATGGAGAGGGAAGAGAAGGAACAGGAGGTGGATCAGTGTCCATTGAAAGTTTAATCTCTGCAATATATTCTGAAATAGTGTCAAATGTTTCTGAAATCAAAGATGCTGTATAGGAGACAATATTGGAGATAGAAGGAGGAGGGTAAGTAAAGATTGGGACAATAATGGACTGTACTAAAGTAGGGGGGACGAAAGTGTGTTGGTATTACAAAAAAGTAATTTTTAAATGGAAGTGAGAGAGATATTAAGATTTACTTCTTTTGTAATAAAGAGTTCGGGATACATAAATACACACATTAATATAAATTAATCTTTAATATATAAAAATCAACTATCTTTGGTCTAGAGGTATTTGAACTATGATATAATAATAATATGTACATGTTACTATAATAAATTATAATTAGCATCTAACTAAAATAGTAAATAATTATTCGTGACCCTACACAGGGTACAACTCTTGACACTACTGTCACTATATATATATATATCTCTATGCTAAAACAATAAATTATAATTAACATTTTTATAATAATAAATTACAATCAACTGCCTCTCACGACACGAAGTCAGTCACACGACACTGTTCAGTGTACACTACAACCAGGCCATCTTCAGTGTCCCACGACACCCTTTTCATCTCAGTGTTCCACTACGGTCCTGTGCATATCTCAGTGTTCCACTCCATCGTACGTCCCTCAGTGTCACACTACGGTCCTGGCCCAGTTCAGTGTAACACTCCAACCTTTTCTTCATGTAATGTCCCACTAAACAGCATCTGACGACTCCGGCCCACAGTTGATCAACGTAGACGGTGAGTCCACAGACATCACCGGTAGTCCAGTAAATCCTCTCCAAAGGCGGTTGACACACCGCTAGCCGAACACCATGCTGCAAGCTCACTGAATGCGGCCGTCAAGTAACTGAGGCCAACAGACTCAGTGAGCTGCGGTGAGCGGTTCTTCTAACGCCAGTAGATAGGTACGATTCGGTGGTCAGGTACCTACTGCATAGACGTGTACCCTGAGGAGTTCAGGTACTTAATGTTGAAGCCAGTAGACGTGTACCCTTCGGTGGTCAGGTACCTACTGCTTAGGTGTGTACAGCGAGGCGCTCAGGTACATAATATTTCTAAAGCCAGTAGACGTGTACCCTTCGGTGGTCAGGTACCTACTGCTTAGGTGTGTACAGCGAGGCGCTCTGGTACATACTGTTACTAAAGCCAGTAGACGTGTACCCTTCGGTGGTCAGGTACCTACTGCTTAGGTGTGTACAGCGAGGCGCTCTGGTACATACTGTTACTAAAGCCAGTAGACGTGTACCCTTCGGTGGTCAGGTACCTACTGCTTAGGTGTGTACAGCGAGGCGCTCTGGTACATACTGTTACTAAAGCCAGTAGACGTGTACCCTTCGGTGGTCAGGTACCTACTGCTTAGGTGTGCACCGTGAGGCACTCAGGCTCTTACTGCTCTAAGGCCGGCTCAGCAGCCCCCACATTGGGTTTGATGACGCACCCAGTGGTACTGCCGGCCGGCAGGTTAACTATTTAACCGCTAGTTTGGCAGGGGCCGCAACAGTTGGGAATTGGAGAAGAAGTGTAGGGGGGACAGAAGAGGCAGAAACCTGGGAGGTGGCAGAAGAGAGAGACTTGGGAGGGGACAGGGGAGGAAAGCATAGAACGAGGAGGAGGGTGAACCTCCACACTTGTAATAGAGCCAGTGAGAGGGGAAGAACCAGGTACAGAGACTGGAAAGGTAAAATGTGGGGGCAGTAGAAGGGAAGGAGGGGGCAAAGAAGATTTGAGCTAAGGGGATTTTTTGGACTTCTGAGAAGTAGAGGGGTGATTGGTAGAAGGTGTCATACGAGGTCTTGTCAATACCGGGGTTTGTGAGGGAGAACTCGAAGATGTCAGAACAGACTGAGGTGTTGAAGTAGGGACGTCTGAGCCCAGGACAGCAAAAGAATTAGATACAGGAGTGACTATGGGAGGGGTAACAACAGAGGAGGCTGCAGAAGATGGGACCCCAGAAGTGGGGGGACGTTTTGAAACACAAGAATAAGAAACACTGGGTAGTCTCCCTTGGAGGTGGAGATGAGAAACTGCCATAGCAAAAGGAAGACCTTCTGCCTCTTTGAGGCAACGGATTTCATGCACATTTAAGTAGACCTGGCAACGGTGAGAGTACAAAGGGTGAGCCTCATGACAATTAAGGCAAGAGGGAGGTCGACTGCAAGACGTATTAGAATGGTCGTCGGGACCAAAGACTGGGCATTTGGCAATAGATCTGCAATATTTTGCTGGGTGACCAAATCGCCAGCAATTTCTACACTGTTGCAGTGTAGGATCACCTTTCAAACTTGTAACCGATGTCCTGCTACATAATCAGAGGACGGGAGTTCACGGCTGTAAAAAGTTAATCGAGCCACAATGCAAGGGTATCGTTTATGCCCGCGGCAAGAAAGGACATAAGTGTCTACCTTGAGGATTGGGAGATCTTGGAGTTCCAGCTGTTCAAGAATGTCATTGTCACATGTCTGGAAATTTTGTTGAACTATGGTATGGGGCAGAATGACGGTACCACTACAAGAATTGAGGGAATGATGTTTTTCGATAGTGACAGGAATAGTATTGATATGTGAAAGAAGAGAAAGATCATGAGCTTGGATAGCATTCTGAACAGTGATGATGCGCGTACCGCTCTTCAGAACATGAAAGGAAATATCTCTACCAACATGGCGGAGGGGCGCCTTGCCAATACTATGGTAGGAAAGATAGGCAACAGAGGAAGTCAATGGTAAAGTAAAGAATTTAGTCCACTGTGCATTCCGAAACTGAGCATGGAAAGAGAGTGCTTGACGTGTTGATCTCTTCTGAGGAGAACGAGGTGGTGGTGAAGTATCATCATCAGGCAATTGTCGTTGGCATTTAGGAGAGGGACCGGAGTTGGTCCGACGTGAAATGGGCTGGCAATTCGAAAACTGCCGCACAATAGAGGGAGAGGCCGGAAGCATAGTCAAAGGAGAGCAGAGGTCAGACAAATGGAAGGAGTCAGTCGAAGCCCTGGTACCTGAAGCAAGTGAGGAAACAGCACCAGCAAGAGGTGAATATCAAAATAGTATACAATACCGACAGGATGGTAGTTAAGACACATAGGCAACATTTAAGCAACTTTATTCCAAAACGTTTCGCCTACACAGTAGGCTTCTTCACTCTGTCAGACACTGCAACACAATGGCATCTTGGTACAGAAGAGAAAACACCTTGGACAACTTCTTCAAGTTAGAATCATTTGTTCTGAGAGAGACATGACCTCTCAGTGGCTACAATCTCATTACTACTACTCTGCACCTCTCTTTCCGACAGTATTTAAGTCTCAACACTGTCGCTTGATCTTCAGTTAGTTCCAGACTTTGGAACAGAACTTCTCCAGGCTGAGGGACTGACAACCTCAAATCTACGACTTTAAGGGTGATGGACTGATTACATCATCTTCACATCTCTACTTCTCCTGCCTACTTTCTGTACTCGACTGAAGAAGCCTACTGTGTAGGCAAAACATTTCAGAATAAAGTTGCTTAAATGTTGCCTATGTGTCTTAACTACCACCAGCAAGAGGTACAGGGACATCAGGAGTGTCCGAAGAGTGGTCAAAAAATGAGGCAGGGTCAGAATGGGGTGTGGTATCAAGAAGGGGCCCGGGGGTAGTAGGTTCATGGACTGGGTTCTCCATGATTAGGTTGCTTATTTTCTTTTTGTTTTTAAGAAAAAAAAGAAAGAAAAGAAAATAAAAAAAAATAAAAAAGAGGGGAGCAGGGAGGATAGTTCCCAGGAGGAATGAAAGGGCCGGAAATCTCCCTCCACGCCCAAGAGGACCTCAGCACCGCAAGTAGTGAAGATGCAGCATGGAACCTGTGCCATACCCTACCCTTCATGCCAGTAAACCAGCAATTCGGGATAGGAACCTCACATCTGCCAAGTTACCTTGG
Source organism: Cherax quadricarinatus (assembly GCF_026875155.1). Taxonomy (NCBI): domain Eukaryota; kingdom Metazoa; phylum Arthropoda; class Malacostraca; order Decapoda; family Parastacidae; genus Cherax; species Cherax quadricarinatus. The sequence goes on from NC_069468.1 coordinate 27,986,245, forward strand.
TGGACAAAAGAGAGGGTGGCCGGATATCTGCCACAAAGCATACCTCCTTCGGCCACCACTCCTGGAATCCGAAAGGTGGCTTCCAGAGATACACCCATTGACCAAAAGACACCCAAAGCCACCCTCTGGGATACTGGAGAGGGATCGGGACATCCCCAGGCGATCCAGATTCCACGGCAAACTACGCTACCGCCAAGAACCTCAAAGGAATGGGATGGACCCTGGTACCCTTTTCCCTACCTAGGACCTAGCGTGACTGTGGTACAAATCCCAAAGGGCAAAAAGAGGAAGGGAAAAAGGGAGGGGTGGGGAGGAGGAGGAGGAAAGGAAAAAGGCTGGATGGTGAGGATGGGATAGGGAAGGGAGGATTAGGGGTAATTAGGTTTGGTCTGAGGAAGGAGGCTGACAGGCCTAATTCCTCAGACCAAGAGCCTCTTCACCACAATGAGGAACCCCCCTTGAAGAGGTGTATTTATCATAAAGCCCTCACTGGCCTACAAAATTGGTAAGATGTACAATATTCTAGTCGACATCAGATGAAAGATAAATAGTTAGATTATCTAAATTTTATTTTTTTTGCGAGAAATGTTAACAGATTACATTGTAAAAAAAATTGAAATTTGTGTTTTTTCTTGTAGGAGTTGTTTGGGAGAATAAGAGTCAATAAAAAAAATGGTAAAACATATTGCAAATCACCTCTGAAGACTAATAGAACCATCATTCATCAATAATGTGTCAAAAAATCATGACACTCCTATTATTACTCTTTGAAAAAAATTAAACAAATATCAATTACTTATTTCTGAGTTATTCATTTTTTATGTTTCTATAAAACTCTATGGACAAGGCTTGCCACATTTGAGCGTGTTGCAAACCCCTATCATTGTTGACATCCCAGAAGCAACTGAGCAGCAACAACTCTGTGCTCTTCACTTTAGTCCTCACAGAACTTGCCATGTTGGGTATTTAGAATGAAACAATCATAACAATAGTAAATTTTGGAGGAAAAAATAAATAAAAACACTAATTGCCAACATGTCCTCTTGATGACAGAAAAACATAAAAATTACATTTTTTAAAAAAAAAAAAATACTTAGAAATATGATAGAAACAAGCTGATTGCATCAACATTTTGCCAGAATTTTGCACTATTTTTTGGTAAGAAATCCTTAATTTCCATAATTTTTCAACTTCAGTTTTAAAATCTCTAAAAACAAAAGGCCTCCAGCTTTTCAATCACATAACTCGTAACATTACCTAGTGTCACATTCCTGTAACATGTAATCACATGGCATTACACTAATGCCACAAATATTGACACAAATTCTACTGTAATTATGTGGTAGTGTTTAGTGACATGAGGTGACACCTTACTTTCTGAGTACAGGAAGACTATTATGACATGAGGTGACACCTTACTTTCTGAGTAAAGGAAGATTATTATGACATGAGGTGACACCTTACTTTCTGAGTAAAGGAAGATTATTATGACATGAGGTGACACCTTACTTTCTGAGTACAGGAAGACTATTATGAAGATTATATCAAAGAACATATGTTTATTTTCATTATTTCTCTTACCTCAAGAGATGACTGTTTCAGTTAATTAAATAACACATGCATTATTTCATTCACACCCACACACACACACACACACACACACACACACACACACACTCACACACACACACACACACACACACACACACACACCACACCCACACCCACACACACACCAACACACACCCACACACACACACACCCACACACCCACACACACACACCCACACACACACACACACACACACACATATCCACACCCACACACACCCACACCCACACACACCCACACATACACACACACACACACACACACACACACACACACACACACACACACACACACACACACACACACACACACACACACACAAACACACAGCATATGGGCGCCTAGCAAACCTCAGAACAGAATTCCGACATCTTAATAAGGAATCATTCAGGACCCTGTACACCGTGTACGTTAGGCCCATATTGGAGTACGCGGCACCAGTTTGGAACCCACACCTAGCCAAGCACGTGAAGAAACTAGAGAAAGTGCAAAGGTTTGCAACAAGACTAGTCCCAGAGCTAAGAGGTATGTCCTACGAGGAGAGGTTAAGGGAAATCAACCTGACGACACTGGAGGACAGGAGAGATAGGGGGGACATGATAACGACATACAAAATACTGAGAGGAATTGACAAGGTGGACAAAGACAGGATGTTCCAGAGATTGGACACAGTAACAAGGGGACACCGTTGGAAGCTGAAGACACAGATGAATCACAGGGATGTTAGGAAGTATTTCTTCAGCCACAGAGTAGTCAGTAAGTGGAATAGTTTGGGAAGCGATTTAGTGGAGGCAGGATCCATACATAGCTTTAAGCAGAGGTATGATAAAGCTCACGGCTCAGGGAGAGTGACCTAGTAGCGATCAGTGAAGAGGCGGGGCCAGGAGATCGGACTCGACCCCCGCAACCTCAACTAGGTGAGTACAACTAGGTGAGTACACACACACACACACACACCCACACACACACCTACACATACACACACACACTCACACACACACCCACACACACACCCCACACACACACCCACACACACACGCACCCACACACACCCAAACACACACCCACACACACACACACACACACACACACACACACACCACACACACACACACACACACACACACACACACACATACACACACACACGACTGGGAAAACCTGGAGCCACATGGGGGTCCCGAAACATGGAGAGCCAAGATGATGGATGTGGTACTTGAAAACCTCATGCATCAACATGTCAGGGACACAACCAGAGAGAGAAGGGAGGATGAGCCAGCAAGACTGGATCTTGTGTTCACCCTGAGAAGTTCAGACATTGAGGACATCACTTACGAGAGGCCCCTTGGAGCTAGCGATCATGTGGTTCTGAGTTTTGACTATAATAGTAGAGTTACAAGTGGAGAAGGTAACAGGAACTGAAGGGGACAGGCCAAACTATAAAAGGGAAGACTACACAGGTATGAGAAACTTCCCTGCAGGAGGTTTCAGTGGGACAGAGAAATGGTAGGAAAATCAGTAAACGAGATGATGGAATATGTGGCAACAAAGTGCAAGGAGGCAGAGAAAGTTTTGTTCCCAAGGGAAACAGAAATAATAGAAAGACCAAAACGAGTCCTTGGTTTACCCGAAGGTGTAGGGAGGCAAAAACTAAGTGCAACAGAGAATGGAAAAGGTACAGGAGGCATAGGACCCAGGAAAACAAAGGAAATAGTAGAAGAGCCAGAAACGAGTATGCGCAGATAAGGAGGAGGCCCAGCGACAGTATGAAAACGACATAGCATCGAAAGTCAAATCTGACCCGAAAACTGCTGTATAGCCACATTAGGAGGAAGACAACAGTCAAGGACCAGGTGATAAGGCTGAGGAAAAGAAGGTGGAGAACTCACAAGAAACGATCAAGAGGTATGTGAGGAGCTCAACACGAGATTTAAGGAAGTATTTACAGTAGAGACAGGAAGGACTCTGGGGGGACAGACCAGATGGGGACACCAACAAGGAAATACACCAACAATTGTTGGACGACATACATACAGATGAGGAGGAGGTGAAGAAACTGCTAAGGGACATCGATACCTCAAAGGCAATGGGACCGGACAACATCTCTCCGTGGGTCCTTACAGAGGGAGCAGATATGTTGTGCGTACCACTTACCACAATCTTCAACACATCCCTGGAAACTGGGCAACTACTGAGGTATGGAAGACGGCAATGTAGTTCCCATTTCAAAAAAGGAGACAGAAAAGAGGCACTAAACTATAGACCTGTGTCATTGACGTGTATAGTATGCAAAATTATGGAGAAGATTATCAGGAGGAGAGTGGTGGAGCACCTGGAACGGAACAGGAGTATAAATGCCAACCAGCACGGATTCACGGAAGGCAAATCCTGTGTCACAAACCTTCTGGAGTTTTATGATAAAATAACAGAAGTAAGACAAGAAAGAGAGGGATGGGTTGATTGCATCTTCTTGGACTGCAAGAAGGCCTTTGACACAGTTCCTCACAAGAGATTAGTGCAGAAGCTAGTAGCATCAGGCGCATATAACAGGAAGGGCACTGCAATGGATCAGAGAATACCTGACAGGGAGGCAACAACGAGTCATGGTACGTAATGATGTATCACAGTGGGCACCTGTGACGAGCGGGGGTCCCACAGGGGTCGGTCCTAGGACCAGTGCTATTTTTGGTATATGTGAACGACATGACGGAAGGGTTAGACTCAGAAGTGTCCCTGTTTGCAGATGATGTGAAGTTAATGAGGAGAATTAAATCTGATGAGGACCAGGCAGGACTTCAAAGAGACCTGGACAGACTGGACACCTGATCCAGCAAATGGCTTCTCGAATTTAATCCTGCCAAATGCAAAGTCATGAAGATAGGGGAAGGGCACAGAAGACCACAGACAGAGTATAGGCTAGGTGGCCAAAGACTGCAAACCTCACTCAAGGAGAAAGATCTTGGGGTGAGTATAAACACCGAGCATGTCTCCGGAAGCACACATCAATCAGATAACTGCTGCAGCATATGGGCGCTGGCAAACCTGAGAACAGCATTCCGATACCTTAGTAAGGAGTCATTCAAGACACTGTACACCGTAGTATGTCAGGCCCATACTGGAGTATGCAGCACCTGTTTGGAACCCGCACTTGATAAGCACGTCAAGAAACTAGAGAAAGTACAAAGGTTTGCAACAAGGTTAGTTCCAGAGCTAAGGGGAATGTCCTATGAAGAAAGATTAAGGGAAATCGGCCTGACGACACTGGAGGACAGGAGGGTCAGGGGAGACATGATAACGACATATAAAATACTGCGTGGAATAGACAAGGTGGACAAGGACAGGATGTTCCAGGGAGGGGACACAGAAACAAGAGGCCACAATTGGAAGTTGAAGACACAAATGAGTCAGAGAGATAGTAGGAAGTATTTCTTCAGTCATAGAGTTGTAAGGCAGTGGAATAGCCTAGAAAATGACGTAGTGGAGGCAGGAAACCATACACAGTTTTAAGACGAGGTTTGATAAAGCTCATGGAGCGGGGGAGAGTAGAGGGCCTAGTAGCAACCGGTGAAGAGGCGGGGCCAGGAGCTAGGACTCGACCCCTGCAACCACAAATAGGGAGTACAAATAGGTGAGTACACACACACACACCCAAGCACACACCACACACCACACACACACCCACACACACACACCCACACACACACACACACACACACCCACACGCACACACCACACACACACACACACACACACACACACACACACACACATACACACACACACACACACATATACACACACACACACATATATACACACACACATACACAAACACACACACACACACACACACACACACACACACACACACACACACACACACACACACACACACACATACACACACACACATACACACCCACACACACACACACACAACACACACACACACACACACACACACACATACACACACACACACATACACACACACACACACACACACACACACATCACACACACACCACACACACACACACACACACTGTAAGTACGTGCCGGTCAAGCCCCAGGAGGTTGGGGGTGAGGTCACAAGAAGTTGTGGGCAGCAAAGGACTACTGAGACTACCTTATAACGCACAAGCCACCTACCTTTCAGTACATAATAAACACCACACATAATTCCACACAAAATTATAACTCATACACAACACACACCACACACACACACACACACATACACACACACACACATATCCAGACTCACACATACACCCCCCCCCTCACCACCGACATCTCACTTCTTCCCCAGATCCTCCCTCCCTCCGTTCACTCTCCCCTCCCCCGTTCACTCCCCCTCCCCACTCCTCTCCCATATAGCCACAGTTCCTCCACTACCTCCCCCCCACACTCTGACATACACACTACTAACCTAACATACAGAACTAATAGGTTTCCCACTCTGAGGCAATCAGGATAAACAAAAATGGGTCGTCAGAGAGCAACAAGAAAAACCAAGGGACAGGAAGAGGAAGCTGCAAAGGAAGATTGGGCAGCAGAGCTCATAAAAAGAGATCATGAATGGGAAAAGAAACTAGAAGAAATTAGCATGAGAATGGAAGAGAGGATAGATATGGAAAGCAGGAAGTGGGAGGTGCATGTCAAAGCAGCAGAGGCTAGGATACAGAGTTTAGAAGAGGATCTGAAAAATCTGAAACAGCCTAAAGAACTAAAGAACATTTTGGGATTGACAACAGAGACTGCTACCTCAGCCACAAATAAGGGGACTGTAGGGAAAGAAGGGGCACAACTGCATGGGGAAGCTCTATCAGAGGAGACTGTTGAAAATGAAAGAGCTAAGCTTTATGTGGAGGCCCTAACAGACAACAACAGAGCCCAAGGAAAGCCGAGAAGGAAAATGACAGGCCACTGAGCCCAAGTACATTAGCCAGTGAAACTGAAGAAAGGAAAGCTGCAGTGCAGGAAACCAAACTAAATGAGGGGATACACAGGGTACGCAGTGGGAGAATGAAAGGGTGAGGTCAGTCTTTGTGTATGGGCTCCAGGAAGTTGAAGGGGAAACATATGAAGCAAGAAAACAAGGGGAAAAAAAGCAATTGAAAGCATCATGAAAGCAATAGGAGAAGACGACTTGACCCAGCTGGAAAATTTTCGGAGAATAGGGAGGTTTGTATAAAAAAGAACCCGGCCAGTGAAAGTGACCTTCAAGGCAGAAGCGACTCGGAACAGAATCCTGTAGGAGAAAGCACGATTAAGGGACATGCCGGCATACAGGAAGGTGTATCTCGACCGCGACAGAACACAAGAAGAAAGGCAGAAACTGAGAGAGATGGTACAAAGGCGAAAGGAGGAAAGAGAGGGGATGGAGAAGACAGACAGGAGATCCCAGACCCAGGAAGATCAAACACAGCCTCCCTCACAACTTCCTATAGAAGCCTCCCAACCAGGTCAACCCCAGTGCAACCAAACACTCTAAACCAAAACACCCAAGCCACATCCAATGCTCCCACCCACTACATTACAAACTCCACCCCCACAGCAACAACTCATAGTTCCTTACCAGGTCTCAAACTTCCCCAACCCCAATATACCTCCCAGACCACAGTCTTAGAAAAGAAGTTGAAGGTGTGGTATACAAATGCAGATGGAATAACAAACAAGTTGAGGAGTGGCACGAATGAATCAAAGAGACATCCCCAGACATAATAGCACTCACAGAAACAAAACTCACCAGAATAATAACAGATTCAATCTTTCCATCCGGATACCAAATCCTCAGGAAAGACAGAGGGAGGAGAGGGGGAGGAGGAGTTGCAACTGCTCATTAAAAACCAGTGGGATTTTGAGAAAATGGAAGGAATGGATGGCACGGGCGAAAGGGACAACTTAGTAGGAACAATCCAGTCTGAGGGACATAAGGTGATAATTGCAGTAATGTACAACCCACCACAGAACTGCAGGAGGCCAAGAGAATAATACGATGAGAGCAACAGAGCATTGATCGACACACTAGCTGAGGTGGCCAGGAGAGCACACATGGGGGGAGCAAAGTTACTAGTTATGGGTTGATTTCAATTTACAAGGAGATTGACTGGGAAAACCTGGAGCCCTATGGGGGTCCCGAAACATGGAGAGCCAAGATGATGGATATGGTACTCGAAAACCTCATGCATCAACATGTTAGAGACACTACCAGAGAGAGAGGAGAGGATGAACCAGCAAGGCTGGACCTTGTATTCACCATGAGTAGTTCGGACATCGAGGGTATCATGTATGAAAGGCCCCTGGGAGCTAGTGATCATGTGGTTCTGTGCTTCGACTACGTATGTTGAGCTCCCAAATGGAGAGAGTAGCAGGAATAGGCTGGGAAAAGCCAAACTACAAAAGGGGGAACTACTCAGGCATGAGGAACTTCCTTCAAGACATTGAGTGGGAGAGTGAACTGACAGGAAAACCAGTACAAGAAATGATGGACTATGTAGCAACAAAATGCAAGGAGGCAGAGAAGAGGTTTGTTCCCAAGGGAAACAGAAATAATGGGAAAGAACAGAACGAGTCCTTGGTTCACCCAAAGGTGTAGGGAGGCAAAAACTAGGTGTACTAGAGAATGGAAAAGGTACAGAAGACAGAGAACTCAGGAAAATAAAGAAATCAGCGGAAGAGCCAGAAACGAATATGCACAGATAAGAAGGGAGGCTCAGAGACAATATGAAAATGACATAGCATCAAAAGTAAAGCCTGACCCGAAGCTGTTGTACAGCCACATCAGGAGGAAAACAACAGTCAAGGACCAGGTAATCAGACTGAGGAAGGGTGATGGGGAATTCACAAGAAACGACCAAGAGGTATGTCAGGAGCTCAACACAAGATTTAAAGAGGTATTACAGTGGAAACCAGTAGGACTCCAGGAAATCAGAACAGGGGGGCACACCAGCAAGTGCTGGATGAGGTACATATAACCAAGGAGGAGGTGAAGAAGCTGCTATGCGAACTTGACACCTCAAAGGCGGTGGGACCAGACAACATCTCTCCATGGGTCCTTAAAGAGGGAGCAGAGATATTGAGTGAGCCATTAACAAAGATCTTCAACACATCATTTGAAACTGGGCAACTCCCTGAGGTATGGAAATGGCCAAATGTAGTCCCAATTTTAAAAAGGGAGACAGACATGAGGCACTAAACTACAGACCTGTATCACTAACGTGTTATAGTATGCAAGGTCATGGAGAAGATCATCAGGAGGAGAGTGGTGAGGCACCTGGAAAGAAACAAGGTGTATAATTGACAACCAGCACGGTTTTCGGGGAAGGAAAATCCTGTGTCACAAACCTACTAGAGTTTTATGACAAGGTGACAGAAGTAAGACAAGAGAGAGAGGGGTGGATCGACTGCATATTTTTGGACTGCAAAAAGGGGCCTTCGACACAGTTCCTCACAAGAGGTTACTGCAAAAGCTAGAGGATCAGGCACACATAACAGGAAAGGCAACTGCAATGGATCAGAGAATACCTGACAGGGAGGCAACAACGAGTCATGGTACGCGACGAGGTGTCGAGTGGGCGCCTGTGACAAGGGGGGTTCCACAGGGGTCGTCCAGGACCTGTGCTGTTCTTGGTATATGTGAACGCATAATGGAAGGGATAGACTCAGAATTTGTTTTTGTTTGCAGATGATGCGAATTTTAATGAGAAGAATCAAATCGGATGAGGATCAGGCAGGACTACAAAGAGACCTGGACAAGTTTACAACCCTGGTCCAGCAACTGGCTCCTTGAATTTAACCCTGCCAAATGCAAAGTCATGAAGATTGGGGAAGGGCAAAGAAGACCGCATCCCACAATATAGTTTAGATGGCCAAAGACTGCAAACCTCACTCAAGGAAAAAGATCTCGAGGTGAGTATAACACCGAGCAATATCTCCCGAGGCGCACATCAATCAGATAACTGCTGCGCATACGGGCGCCTGGCAAACCTACGGATAGCGTTCCGATACCTCAGTAAGGATTCGTTCAAGACATTTTATACCATTTACGTCAGACCCATACTGGGGTATGCAGCACCAGTTTGGAATCCACACCTAGTCAAGCACGTCAAGAAATTAGAGAAAGTGCAAAGGTTTGCAACAAGACTAGTCCCAGAGTTCGGGGATTGTCCCACGAAGAAAGGTTGAGGGAAATCGGCCTGACGACACTAGAGGCCAGGAGGGTCAGGGGAGACATGATAACGACATATAAAATACTGCGCGGAATAGACGAGGTGGACAAAGACGGGATGTTCCAGAGAAGGGACACAGACACAAGAGGTCACAATTGGAAGTTGAAGACTCAGATGAATCAAAGGGATGTTAGGAAGTATTTCTTCAGTCATAGAGTAGTCAGGCCGTGGAATAGCCTAGAAAGTGACGTAATAAAGTTGGTAGAATTACCGACAATATGTAAAGTAAAAGGACACAAGTGCAACTAATGTGACATTTATTGTGGCAACGTTTCGCTCTCCAGGAGCTTTATCAAGCAAGAATCCTCCTGAAAACAGTAAACCCTGCCATCACATAGTCTCTCCTGTTATACTACACAAAGCACAGAGAGTGAACACTGAAACAAGCTGCCTCATTCCAGTTTATATTTGTCCAACCTATTTTTATGTTACCCAAGTAATAGCTTTTATATCCTTTTACTCATGTACGAATTAATTGCTCTACCATATTGTATTACTTTTATCACTACCACTACTACTACTACTACTACTACCACTAGTGAACCTCAAATTGGTACCTCACTAGTATTCACCTCACTCTGAGCCTTTATATACCCTCTGTGTCCATGTATTGTTTGTAATGGCTTGATAAAGCTCCTGGAGAGCGAAACGTTTCCACAATAAATGTCACATTAGTTGCACTTGTGTCCTTTTACTTTACAAAGTGACGTAGTGGAGGCGGGAACCATACATAGTTTTAAGGCGAGGTATGATAAAGCTCATGGAGCAGGGAGAGAGAGGACCTAGTAGCAATCAGTGAAGAGGCGGGGCCAGGAGCTATGACTCGACCCCTGCAACCACAAATAGGTGAGTACAAAAAGGTGAGTACACACACACACCCACACACACACACACACGCACACACATACACACACACACACAAACCGTTCATAGATATGAAGACATGTTTCAAAGTTTTTTTTTATATTTATTTAAAACAAAAGCTTATTACATAAAACATACAAACATAAATGCCTCTACATTACAGAGGCAGAAGAACAATAACAAAATAATATATATGCCACCATATGTCTCTTATTAACAGGCTGACTAACAAAAGTCGTTCTGTATGTGTCACACTATTTAAAGAAGGAATATACAGGCTGAATATCCAGCTATACATATTACACGTAAACAACTCCAAATCAATCACACTATACACACACCACATGCACACGCACACTTGAAAGGCGTCATAATGTACAAATATCATCACCATGCAAATACATAGTATGCCGGGATAACTTAACAGACAATATCTTGCCACAAAAATAATTATAAAAAGTAGTATTGTAGACAGAACACAGCTCTAGGCTCACGAAAACAACACACACATTCACATTACATAGATAGTACATGAATGCACCTGCACCAGTAGACAAAAAAATGGCACTGGTGTTCTCGATACACCAAGTATACCATACAAACATGGTCAAATAAAAAAAGAAAACCACATCCAGCACTTACAACTATAAAATATTACAGAATTAAACATCCTAAACACCAAGATCACACAAAGGTTCTGTATCTGATTCCTAATAGACAGGCACACCACCCACACACAAAAAGACATACATTCCATACACTATACCACAAACTACACACACACACACTCCCCCCTAAGGTTTCCAGCCATCAAAAAGAGCAAATCTTGCACAGTGAACTCTTTATACCTACTCGTAAAAAATCATCCCATTTCGCACCCATGACCATACAATTTCTGCATTTTGTCTTATTTAAAATGTCCCCTTTTCA